>JAESUZ010003206.1:157500-462461 GCA_017311185.1 Proteles cristata cristata
TTACCCACTCCATTTTTCTAGCCCGGAAGATGATGTCAACAGCCCCCTTCCTGTTACATGACAATGAGGCGGAACAAGAGAGGCATGGACCATGAGGAGGGGTGGGATCCAAGAGCTGACGTTTCCTCTCCTCCCTAAGCTCCCTGTGTCTCACTGCATCCCTACCTGTCCGCCCTCCCGCTCATTCCATCCTCCACCCCAATACTCTAGGCCCGTCTGCCCCAACCAACCCCACATGCGTAATGAGGACCATGCCCTCCTGGCCTCCCTCCCCAGCCGAATGGCCCCGACCCCAAGCTTCCACCTGTCTCTCTCTTTGCTGCATCTTATTTGATTTTTACCACCAACATCAGCACTCTTATTTACCGGGCACAATTACCACTAATTTACAGAAGCCATATCCATTCTTTTGTTGAATACACATTCCATGAAATCTGACAGCACATTTATTGAAATCTGCTGCCCATCGGCTGGAGAATAAGGAGGCTTTTGCTGGTTTAATATAGTTCAAATTCTATTGGGACAAATACCAATAGAAAAGTGGTATCTTCCGCCAGCAAAAGTCGCTAAACCAGCAAAAACCAACGAGGAAAACTATTTCTCTTGGTTCACTTTTTTTGAAAATTCCTTCAAAGGAGGGCTGAAGACTAAAAAGCTATAAGTTATTACCCAGCAATAATGAAGTAAGACATTATATAAATTGACCTACCTTGTAAGACGGCTGAGGAAGTACCCAAGGATGACATTAAGGATTTTTCCTTTGTCTGAATTCTGACGCATCCTTAAAAATGACCTTGCGCTTAGCCAGCCACTGAGAGAAAGAGTCACAGGAATTACTGATCAATGATACAGACCACTGGATGATTAATTCGATGGTCTCTATCAGGATACAATATTGGGGCACCTGGGTGGCTTAGTCGGTTGAGCGTCCGACTTTCGCTTAGGTTATGATCTCGCGGTTCGTGGGTTCGGGCCCCGCGTTGGGCTCTGTGCTGACTGCCAGCTCAGAGCCTGGAGCCTGTTTCAGTTTGTGACTCCCTCTCTCTCTGACCCTGCCCTGCTCATGCTGTCTCTCTCTCCTAGAAATAAATAAAACATTAAAAAAAAAAAAAAAAAGGATACAATAAGTTATGCGGCAGGACCAAGATATCTCCGACACTAAAACAGTAATAGTTTTCTTCTTGCTCATGGGACATGTCCACGGCCGGTCGCTTTGAGCTCAGCATCTTCCAAACTAGGGCACTCAGGTCGAAGGAGGAGAAACTATGTGAAGGGTCACTGGTGACCATCGCAGAGAACGGAGCATTCTGGAGGCCTTCAAACTAGCAATTAAATGTTCCAGGTCAGAAGCGACATGTTTAAAGCCCTTAGCGTAACGGTAACCCCAGGCAGGCCTGGGCCAGACCTAGATCTCACCTAATCGCAATGGGTGCAGAAAGTAGACTGTTGCCAAGTGCCCGGAAGGAAAAGAGTCAGAAATATTTGGTGAACAATGCATGAAGAGCTACCACATTAGCCTTTTGAAATAATAGCATCAAAGCTTTCTATTTCTGTCATGCTGCCCATTTTCAAAGTACCCTGGCTAATGGTGTTACTTTTGCTTCTCTAGTCAGACCAAACCACTTTGCAATAAATGTTGGTTGAGTGGGTGATTGGTAAAAGGGAAGACATTACCATTCCTGCATAGCTGATAGGAAACTGAGGCTCAGAAAGTCAGTAGGTTGCCCAAGATTATCAACCAACATATTCTGATGACAAATTTGTTACCCAGAATGTTCAGCTAAAGAAACAGGCCACGTCTCTGAGTTATAACTTGATGACAAGCAAGTCTGTGAGTGGGTTTCCTGACCTTCCTACATTGATGCCAATCGTCCTGGTGGGTGTTTCTCTAAGGAACGAATGCATTTCCTATTGCAAAAGAAAGAAGGCAGAGTGTGTGTTGGAAGGGATCCAGGAGGGTTAGAGAATGTCTCTATTCTCTGCCAGAGGGATTTTCTTTTGAAACGCAGCAAGTTGGATTCACTATAATAGGAAAGCAATTAATAGAGATATGCAGAAGGGAGTGTGGAGACAGGGAAGTAGGCCGGCCAATTCCGGTTCTGACCTCCTCTTAATTTCAGGAAAGAATGCATCAGGGTCCCTCTCTGTATGTGGCCATGCAGTACCCAGCCAATCAGTGCATAGACAGGACAAAGAGGAGGGCTGGCAGGGAAACAGGCTGTGAGCGGGGGAACTTGCTGGAAGCTGGGATGACCCAGGGACCTGGCCCCGCCGGGGGAACATACAGTCCTGCAACAGGAATGTGTGAAGTCAGGGGCACCTGGGTGGCTCACTCGGTAGAGCAGCCAACTTCAGCTCAGGTCATGATCTCAGGGTTCATGGGTTCGAGTCCCACATCAGGGTCTGTGCTGACAGCTCAGAGCCTGGAGCCTGCTTTGGATTCTGTGTCTCCCTCTCTCTGCCCCTTCCCCGCTCTTGCTGTCTTTCTCTCTCAAAAAATAAATAAATGTAAAAAAAATTTAAAAATACTATTAAAAAAAAAGGAATGTGTGAAGTCAGCCGGAGAGGTAGAAGGAGATTCCCAAATCGTCACCAGTAATAGTCAGAAGTCTCTGGTTTTACTGTGTAAATATATGAGTGACATGGTGGTGCAGACATGGCATTTGGCATGAAACAGACATTATGTTTCAGTGCTGATTCTAACTTTCCTGGCTGGGGGGACTTGAGCAAGTTACTTCATCTCTGCACATCAACTTTCTCATCTGTAAAAACAGGCATGATGATATTGGCTCCAACTTCCCGGGTTTAATGTGAGGATTGTATGGAATAAAAGATATAAGCTTTTAGCATGATGGTCATTGATGGCAGTACTAGGAATCACTTAGTAATATTCCCATTGTCCAAATGAAATGTTTATTTAAAAGCATATGTGCATTTTTATGTTTATTTATTTAAGTCATCTGTACACCCATAGTGGGGCTCAAAGTTGTGACCCTGAGATCAAGAGTCTCATGTTCTTCCTGCTGAGCCAGCCAGGAGCCCCGTGCACGCTTTTTAAAGCAAACAAAATGGGTGCGCCTGGGTGGCTCAGTCTGTTGAACATCTGACTTCGGCTCAGGTCATGATCTTGCAGTCTATGAGTTCGAGTCCCGCATCACAGCTCAGAGCCTGGAGCCTGTTTCAGATTCTGTGTCTCCCTCTCTCTCTCTACCCCTCTCCCACTTGTGCTCTGTCTCTCTTTGCCTCAAAAAAAGAAATAAACATTAAAAAAATAATAAACAAACCAAACACTGGACGGGAGAAAAACTGGTACTGAGACAGGCAATGAGAAATAGAGGCAAGTAGAGATAAAGGAACAGGGGACAGATGAGTGGTCTGTTGGCGGGGTCAGGGACTGCCCGGTGTGCACTCTGCCGTCCGCCACTCTTCACACCTGACTTGCGCTGTGGTTTGCAGACTTTGGCAGGAGACAGCGGCCCCCCCCAAAGGCTTAGTACAGCCCCGAGCGTGCAGTTCAGTGGGCCTGGGTTGGGGCCTGAGAGCCTGCATTTCTAACAGCCTTGCAGGTGACGTGGGTATGGGCTGCCCTGGGACCATACTCTGAGAACCACTGATAAAGGGCCCGGCCCTCCTCAGGCCCCAGAGCGAGCCAGGGGTCAGATTAGCAGTCTTTTACCAATGAAAGAGAGCACGTTTGTAGTTTTCTTGGACTTCTGAAATTTCATAGCCGTGGCCTATGGTTTTGGGCATCTCAGGGCTGACCTGATGGCCTCTCTGGTGTCTCAGGGATCTGCACGGCTAGTCCAGGCGTGACCAGTGGCTTCTCAGGCCCTCATCCTTCCCTCCTGGTGGTGCTTCTCCAGCTTGAGCTCTTGGCTTTGGTCCCAGCCATCCCGATCTGTCCTTGCCAGCCTCTCTCCCACGGCTTGGGGCTGTGCCAATCAGTCCCATCCAGGACTTGGTGTCTTTTTGCACCTTGTTCTTACTAGTCCTCTTGCAGGGAACAGAGTTCTGGACGTTGAGGGCTGTCCCCTGGGCAGATCTCCCCACCCACCAGGGGCCAGGTCTCTGCGGTCAGGCACTGCCTGCCTGGTGAGACCCAGCTACGCTCTCTCAGAGAGTCTGGCACCCAGTGGTTTCCATTTCACCGTGGACAGTGGCCTCTGACCCTCGCCTGTCTGGGCCACTTTTTGTTACCCCGGCCACCTCCTAGCATGAGCTGCCGTCCTGGTGGCCAGGTCTCAGGTCATTCTGTGCCCTACTTTCCCTGCATTACCCTCAAGAGCCTATCGCACCAGAACCTTGAGCTAAAACAACTAAGAAACCATTTCAACTACTACTAACTGTGCAACACTGTATGCCTGGGTAGGCTCTGGGCACCAGGGACAGCGGGACACAAAACAGAAAGAAGTCCCACCTTATAGGCCAGCGGAGACACACCAACGATACATACATAAATAATAAATAAGCAGCATCTCTAAGTATGTTAGATAAAAAGGAACAATAAGTCAGGGGAAAGGAAGAGTGTGGTGGGTCCGTTTTGAACACGGGGGACGAGTGAGGCATGGCTGGGATGTAACATTTGGGCAAATTCTGAAGGGGGAGTGGGAAAGCCACCAGAACTTCAGGGAAGCAAGTGGGGCAGAAAACAATGGTTACTAGTCATCCCTCGCTGCTGCTGCCGTTTGCGAGCTGGTCCTCCCCTAAGCCGGCACTTTGAGCCCTTTTGAATTTCATGCACTTCAAAATTAAAAAAACAAACAAAAAAAACCCCTCAAAATGCACCGAACTGTGGGGCGCTTATCAGAAGCTGGCTCCGTTGTTTGGCCAACGCCCTCTGCAGTGTTCATCGGTAGGTCGCTTTCTCTCCCGACATGTCAGCATGTGATGGGCACGTGTCCTCAGATCCCTCTCTTTTCTGATCTCTTCCTGATGCCCACACACGGTGCAGCCCCCACCACGGCCGGGGTCTCCATGCCAGGGCATCTCGCCCCCGTGCCCAGGCTGCACGGCCACTCCCCGGACGGGGTCACCAGCACGCCTCCGCGTCGCCAAACACGGAGGGCCCTTCCGCGCATCTTCAGCTCCCACAGTGTGGGCCTGTTGATGACGCCCTTCCTGCATGACCCGCTTTCGTGTCCTGGCTTCCTGGTCCCCTCAGTGTCTCATGTGTCCTCTCTCATTTCACCGGTCATGCATCCTCAGACTCCATGGGGGGCTCCCCTTCTCCCCCATTTCTGCAGCCTAGGGAGGCAGAGGCCTCTATCCCTGATCTGTCATTGCTCACACTCTCCTCCCCTCAAGATCGGATCCAGCACTGTGGCCTCCCTGCTGCCGGTAACCCAAGGGTCCCAAACTGCCATCTCTGGCCTGGACATTTCCACTGAGCCCCTGCTGAATTAACACCGCTACCTGGGGGTCTGGGTTATCTCCACTTGGTTGGCCCAGTTTGATTCCAACAGAAAGCCTGGTTTTCCCTCCAAGACCCTCTTCTTCTCCAGGCTTTCTGCTCAGTGAATGACCCACCCCCGCCCCCACCCCCCATTGCCCTCCTCCCTCCAACCCCCTACACAGACACCTCCACTCCCTCCGCCTATCTCAGTTCCTGAGCCCAGCAGGAGGTCCTTCTGAAGTCCTCTCTTTCTCACCCTTCACATCCAATCAACAACAGGTCCTGACAATTTCGCATCTAAAGCCTATCTTGAACATGACCTTCTCACTCTATCCCGCCCACCACAGTCCACAGTCCAGGCCTTCGTTTCTCAACCGAAGTACAGCAAATGTCACCTGCTTGATCTTCCTGCTTCCATCCCTGCCTTCCTTCGACCTGCTATGAACACAGGAGCCAGAGTGGTCATTTTTTTAAGTGTCAGATGGTATCGCTTTCAAATGAAAGCAATCCAATCTCTTCCTGTTCCACCAAGACTAAAGTCCAAAGTCCTGAGTCTTGCTACAAGGTCCTCTGTGGTCTAGCCCTGCCCAGCTCACTCTCTCTCTCCACACCTTCACTACGCTTCAGCCTTCTTTCTGCATCTTTAACAAGGGTCTCTCTCTCTCTCTCTCTGTCTTTAGCTCTTCTGCACTGGTGGCTCCCTTTGCCTGAAACTTTCTTCCCAGGGCCGGCTCCCTCTAGCCACTCAGATCCAATAGCCCTTCATCAGACAAGCCTTTTCCGATGAGTCTAAACAGCTGCCCACTCTCTTCCCAAACCACTGTTCTGTTCTTTCCTAGTAGTTATAACTAGGATTTTTTTCTTGTCTTTGTGTTTGCTGGACACGCGCACACACACACATACACACAAGCAGAGACAACATCGTATTACCTGATCAGGAAGAAGGTGTCAACCCCAAGGTAGAATGGGCCACTCCGAGAATAAAGGTATAGTGGATTCTTAAGCACTCTGCTTTTCCACTCAAGCACATTATCTGCAACAGACGTAAAAACAGACTTTTTTGTTTCATGGAAGAAAGTCATGCGATTTATGTTTTCAGAAAAAGCAAGAGGAGCACCTTCGACTTTCTTAGTGTCAAGAGGATTTCAGGGTGCCTGGGTGGCTCAGTCCATGAAGCATCTGCCTTCAGCTCAGGTCATGATCTCACAGTTCATGAGTTCAAGCCCCACATCAGGCTCTGTGCTGACAGCTCAGAGCCTAGAGCCTGCTTTATATTCTGTGTCTCCTCTCTCTCTGCCCCGCTCCCCACTTGTGCTAGCCCTCTCTCTCTCTCAAAAATGAATAAACATTAAAAAAAAAAAGAGGATTTTGTGTATTCCCACAACTTACTGAAGAGAATGTAGATCAGAATAAGAGAGGGTGACTGAGGCCCTGACAGTATCTACCATACTGACAGAACCACCATAACACAGGCTTTGACCTGCTTCCCATTCTCACGGTGCCCCCAGCCATGGGGGAACCAGCCACATCCCATGGCCGCGGCCCGGTGCACATCCCCCAGGAGCCGCCCCCGGGCTGCTTCAGGAGTGAGGCATCAGGCTGAGAAACACGGCTTTTACCCCAGTGCATAATATTTATTTATTTACACTTGACCATCTTTCCAGGAGAAAAATATGTTAGTTTCTGGCTTTGTCAAGCATAACATGAGGGAATCCATCTCTTTGGATGACGAATACGCAATCCCCAGGTAGCGCTGCTCATCTGGTCACCGGGTGCCTGGTTTACATCCTCGAGGAGGCAGAGCAACTACTGGGCCCTGGGATGGGCCCTCCCCAGACTCACTTGGCGGGAGGTCACGGCTATGTGTCTAAAACAGAAGGGAGGCTGCAGCTTCACATCCTGGGCCCAATATGATCCCCTCACATGAGAGACCCGTCCGTTCTCCTCACCCAAAGACAGCCACGCGGTCATCTGGCTGGTGTGTCCTGACACGATCCAGAGGAGACTCAGGGCCCGGATGCCGTTCAGCGCTGAGCACGTGCCTCTCGGCAGCTCTGTGGTCCAGAGGGCCCGCGCATTCTTCTGCCAAGAAAAGCACTTCAGAGTGTGCTCCGTGGCTCCTAAAAATCCTGGACGAGAGCACAGGTGTTACTGTCCACCCTGAATGCCACATGGATCCACACGCTGCCCCACAAATGAGCTAAAACACACACATCCGTGATCCGGATTGTCATGCAGACACTCCCTTGCCGTGACCCTGGACTGCTCAGCCCCGTTCTTCACGGTCGCCTCTTGATCTATCCGAGCACCTTTGGACGTGGTCTGCCTCCCCGTAAACCCTGACTTTTCCAAACGTACTTGAGCTGAGACGGGTGCCCACGCTGCCCATGCACAGAGCAGGCTGCCCCGCGGATGCCGAAGACTGACCTCTGTCCTGTTTTACAGAGGGTTCGGTGGAGGGGGAGAGGAACTTAGACATCATTCAGAAACCACGTGCCGCACAAGGGCGGCATTGCACTTGAAACAGCACCCTTCCCTCGCAAGAAGGAGCTACTCGCAAACAACATCCCTACTTCTCACTATAGGCGTGGAAACAGGCCCAGGTGGCCCAGGAGCTGAGGACGCTGGCCTTACAGTTAGATGCTCCTGGCTCTGAATCTGGCTGTCATTTGCCAGATACTCTGTAACCTCTGGCAAGTGAATTAACTTCTCTGTGCCTAAGTTTCTTTTTTTTTTTTTTCACTTTATTTTTAATTTTTTTTATTTATTATTTCTAGGAGAGAGAGAGAGAGACAGCGTGAGCAGGGGAGGGTCAGAGAGAGGGAGTCACAGACCGAAACAGGCTCCAGGCCCTGAGCCAGCAGTCAGCACAGAGCCCGACGCAGGGCTCAAACCCACGAACCGCGAGATCATGACCTAAGTCAAAGTCGGACACTTAACCGACTAAGCCACCCAGGCGCCCCATAAGTTTCTACAGCTACAAAACAGGAATCAAATTTGATCTTACAACCTCAGGATTATCATGAAGAACAAAGGAGAAATCATCACAGCGGCTCTGCTCACGATTTTAAGCCCTATTGTTCTCATCCCTTCTACATAATTGTTCCTTTTTCCTTTTCCTTTTAACAAAATTTTGATTTGACTCATTTAGATGCCTCCAAAGAGCAGGGATTGTGAACCAGGAGCCTCCAAAGGAAGAGCGCGAGCTGCTCCAAGAGACTCCTGTGTTCTCATGCATAAAGCGTGATGCTTTAAACACTGCAGGCTCAAGAAGTCCCCGCAGAATTGAGACTTATTTACAAATGAGATCTGGCTGATAACCAGGCTCTGGAAATCTAAAGTCAATTTCTTAAATGGGACGATGTAATTGTCAAACCTTCTGGGATTCCTGCCGTAAATAGGAGCGTTTCCGTTGGAGTCGCTCTCCGGTGCACCTGCCTGAAGGCACGGAGCTCACCCCACCTCTGGAGGGACTGTCACTGACCAGCAGTGACCAGTTCCACCAGTCATGTCCTGCGTCCTGAGGCCCGGGTCCCCTCGGCTCCCCAGAAGCCAGGTGCCACCATAGACACACACACACACACACACACACACACACACACACAGGGGCTCCAGGCTCTGGTAGATTCCACCCTCTCTTCAACCTCCCAGGACCTCTTCCCTCGCTTTTAAACCGAGCGCCCTCATGGGCCGGGCTGCAGCGAGCATCTGAGCGCATTTGCCAAACATCTGGCCTGACGCCCACCCTGGCGAGTGGGTCCTGAATGCATTTTGCCATCATTTGATTTTTTTTTTTTCCGTCTAGATTCTACCTGTGGCTGAACTTAACTCGTAGCAGCTCATCAGGCTGTGTGAAAATAACTGGTCTCTAAGAGGTGAGCCTCTCTGAGTCCCATTCGCCTGCTGGTAAATGGAAAGGATAAACCAAGGCGGGGGCATGGGGAAGGTCGTTGAAAGGATGCATGTGGCCACTGGTTCTCAAAGTGGGGCGTCCCTGGTCCAGTAGCTTCAGCGGCGCCCAGGAACCTGTTGGAGACGCAGAGTCCCCGGCCCCACCCCAGACTCACTGACTCTGAAACTTTAGGGCCAAGCCCAGTAATCTGTCCTGTGACTAGACTTCCAGGTACTTCTGGAGTTTGAGAACTGAAGTTTGAGAGCCATGGGGTGCAATGGTGCTTTGAAAGACCCTGTGGCCCCTTTGGATTTTCTCAGTGATTATTACTGTGAGGCCCACGTTAGGCCAACAGACCGCACAATAAGAGCCCTGCCTTCTGGCGCCTAAAATCCATAGCGATTTGCTTCATGGAAACTTCCTCAAACATGCGCTGGTATTCTTCTCGTCTGAGTAGGGAGGCTCTTGTAACAGGAAACCTCTCGAAGTGAATGCAATGATTATTTGTAGGATAGAGAACCAGGGATCTGAAATACCCAATTTGGCTCTCAACTTCGAGAAGACATGGTAGTCTTATGTTGATTTGACTCGCTGGTGAGTGTAAATGTGGAGAGGGGGAAAAAATGCTGACCCCAGTGCTCTCTGCATCTCGGTTTTTGTTTCCAAACATTCAGAATGTTTTTACTCTGATGGTATTAAATACAAAAAGAAATGTTATAGCAGCTGGACATGGACATTCCCTACCCCCACTGCCATTTTGAGGCCACAGTTAAATAGAGCTGCTGAAAAAGTTAACATAACCTTCATGTCCTGATCATAGAGAGTCCTTGGTGCCTAGAACCCAGCTGACTTCGGCAAGGTCAGTGTTAGCGAGAGGTCTTGGCCAGTTTAAGCTGCTACCCTTTCCTCCTTCTGGCTTACGGAAGAGAATGAGGAAAAGAGCAATGAAACAGATGGATGTAAGTTTGCATTATCTCATTTAATTACTTCGATAAATCCCATTGTATGCCCCCATTTTACACATGTAGAAACTGAGGTTCTTAGGGGTCAAACAACCTGACTAAGGGCAGAGTTAGAAACCCAGGCAGGGGTGACTAGGTATCACTAAGTATGTTCCACGCTCGTGGAGCCTTCTCTACATGGCAGCCGGGGTGCTGAGTTCTTGACTAGCGTCACGCGAGGAGAGACGGAGGGGCTCTGAGATTTGGGAGAAGCCATCATAACCGTTCCCAGTATCTGATGTGATGGAATAGAAACAAGAGTATGTAGGAGGGCAAAATGAGGCCCGTCGGTAGAAATTACAGAGCAGGGACGCCTGGGTGGCTCAGTCGGTTGAGCATCCAACTCTTGGTTTTGGCTCAAGTCATGATCTCATGGTTCGTGAGTTCAAGCTCCGAGTCGAGATTTGCACCGATGGCCCAGAATCTGCTTAGGATTCTCTCTTTCCCTCTTTCTCTCTGCCCCTCCCCCCAATAATAAACAAATAAACATTAAAAAATTAAAAAAAGAAAAAGAAATTACAAAACAGCAGAACTACTGTCCAGGAGCCAGACAATGAGTGCTTCCCGGCCCAGCCGCAGAGGGAGGCGCCAGGCCAGGGAGTGCCCTCCGACTTAGGAACGAGGTGGCACAGGGACCTTGGCCTTCTCGGCTCTCCTATCATCTTCACGCAAACACACCTTGTGTTGCTGTGCTTGTCACTGGGACCTTGTAGTGGTGTCACAGCCGTTTTTGTTTTTCCCCGAAGATCCAAACGGGATCCGATAAGACCACCACCATGCCCTCCCCAGTGGACATAGTCCCTGAAGCTGCTTGATCACACATTCATGAGCTGTTGGCTCATTCGTTGAAATGGGGGCTTATTTTTATCCCTTCAGTTGCAGTAAGGGAAGGTCAATTGGTGCACGTCCAGGGTTCTGCCAGAAATGATTCCCCATGTGCCAAAGCTGTTTGCGTGACGATGTTGCCCTTGTCTTGGGGTGTGTGTGTGTGTGTGTGTGTGCACGCGCGTGTGTGCGTATACGTGTGTGGTCTTTGCCTTGCCATATGGACGGGGGAAATGAAGGTAATGCTCTCGACTTTTAGCTGGGACACAACACAAGGTGACCAACTGCTAACTACCGTCCAGCTCGCCCCTCACTAAGTGGGTTATTTACTTCTGGCTCAGATCCCTTCAGCCAGGTGTTAACCTATTGCACTGATTCCCCTGGCTTCGATTTAGACGTAAATCCTTTACCTTAGTGATGGCGGCAAGGTTCTATGAGTCATCTGTGTTGCTGTGACACTGAAAATAGACACTGTGATCGTGCAATTGTTTCCTAGAGGCTGACTGCAGAGAAACCCAAGCCCCGCTCTGCCCTGGTCATGGGGTAGCAAAAAAAACTGGCTCATTGTACCCGAGACAGAAAGCAGCATTTTTAGCAACTCGGCGCAACACTCTGATAGCAAACAAAGACGCAATTGTAAGGAACAGAGACCCAACCTCCGCACTGGCATTTAGAAGCTGTTGGGCATTCGCCAGACTCCAGCACCGTAGGAATTATTTTCCAATGGCCACTCATCTAAGTCACCTCTCGTGAGCGCTCTTAGTTTATTGAAATGCCTACTTTTTCCTCTGCTCGGGGTTCCTGAGAGCGAGAGCTGGGCCAGGCAGTCCGTTCTCTTCCCTGGGTCACTCCTCTGTGCCTCTCTCAGAGGCAGGCTCCCGTCGGTGGCCGGTTGTGCTGGATGTGAGGGTGACTCCCTGTCGTTGGATCCCTGCCCTTTGGCTGCCACATAGATGGTCCCAGCCAGGGGAAGGGAGAGGCCCAGCAAGGTGAGGCATCTGCAGGGAGAAGACACATGTGACCGAGCCTTACGTCACACCAAAGTCACCAGAAGAGGCAGAGAAAACTGCGTGCAAGACAAACCATGCGAAAATACAGACATCTAACAGTTTTAAGGGGTGGGAGTAGCTTCATAAGAATCAATAATGAAAGAAATGACAGAGTAAAAGATTAACGGATTCCAGTAAACTCTTTATAATTTTTTAAAAAAAAATCATACACAAAAACACGCAAATACTGAGGAAGATTCTTGCAGCTAATCGGACTAAAAACTCCTGTCTTTCGTCTACATAAGATAGTTTAAAACTCAGTAAGAACTCAACTAACCCACATACGTGGAAACACATGTGAAAAGTATGAATAGCAGATAAACTTGAGGGAAAAACTCCTTGCTACCAATTTTTAAGGTAAATTAAACCCATTTCTTGACTCTATCAGATTGGTACTAGTTTTTACCAAGGTAGCTTGTGATGTGGGGGACAGGATGGTGATAGAGGCATGGACGTCACAGGGGCGGGCAGTTATATAAGCGAGGTTTCAGGAAAGCCCCTCGTTAATGATTTCAGCTACGCACTGGCGATTCTACCTCTACTAGTTTGTCCTGAGGACCAACATAGGATCCAAACGAGAAGCAGTAGGCAGGATGGCTGGGGTGTCTGAGGGAGAAGCTACACCTCAAACAAAAGAAATTAATCTTCAGAGGTCACGTGATTGGAACAGGCCTATTTGGGATCAGGGTACCTTTCTCCATGACTCTGAAACTCAGTCACGTTTGGGTGTGGCCAGCCTCTTGAACACTGCTGAGTTTTTTTGCTTAAGGTACATGGTGATCTTTCATGGAACATTCAAGAATGAAAATTAAGAGGGAGCCTGGGTGGCTCAGTCGGTTAGGCGTCCGACTTTGGCTCAGGTCATGATCTCACGGTCCGTGAGTTCATGCCCCACTTCAGGCTCTGTGCTGACAGCTCAGAGCCGGGAGGCTATTTTGGATTCTTCGTCTCCTTCTCTCTCTGCCCCTTCCCCGCTCATGCTCTGTCTCTCTCTGTCTCAAAAATAAATAAACATTAAAAAAAATTTTAAGAATGAAAATTAAGGGGCGCCTGGGTGGCTCAGTTGATTGTCTAACTTCGGCTCAGTCATGATCTTGCAGTTCGTGGGTTCAAGCCCCGTGTGGGCTCTCTGCTGACAGCTTGGAGCCTGGAACCAGCTTTGGATTCTGTGTCCCCACCTCTCTTTGCCCCTCCCCTGCTTGCACTCTGTCTCTCTGTCTTTCAAGGATGAATAAACATTTAAAATTTTTTAAAAAAAGAATGAAAATTAAATGGCTACGCATAGCTGGTGAATAGAAGTTGATAACGCAGCCCCCGGCATACACATCCCAACCAGGTACCTCAGATGCCCGTACTCACAGACACACGGCCACAAAGGTGTCGAGGGGGAGCATTCCAGGAGCACATTTAGCCACACCCATGCCAGATGAGGAGGAAGAATTGATGGTAAAGAAAGAGAGAGAAGGAGCCAAAAATGATGTCTTTCTGAATCTTAAAATATCTATCAAGGGGAAAAAAAAGAGAGAGAGAGGTTGTATTAATGGTACTTTACTTTACAACAAATATACTTTTCCAAAAGCTTTCATACCTATCATTTCAAAACAAAAGTTTGATATAAAAAGGGCAGGTAGCTTTCATATATCTGATTTACAGATGGGAAAACAGGGCAGGAAGATGCTGAGACTCACAGAAGTAAGAACTCAGCCCAGCACGAAGTGGACCATAGTCTCTGGAATGCGTAGGCTGCCCAGACCCTGCAGCCTCTCCTTTTTCTTTTTTTAAAAAAAATTTAATGTTTATTTATTTTTGAGAGTGAGAGAGAGACAGAGCATGAGCAGGGAAGGGGCAGAGAGAGAGGGAGACACAGAATCAGAAGTAGGCTCCAGGCGCTGAGCCGTCAGCACAGAGCCCAATGCAGGGCTCAAACCCTTTAGCTAGGAGATCAGCTTAGCCAAGCGCCCCTCTCACAACCTCTCCTAGCCCAGTGCTGGGAATGACAATCCTAAATGGCACCATTGCCAGCTTAAATCTGTTTGTCAACAGGCTCCCACAAGAGACGTAAATGCAATATGAGATGAAAAAATACAATGGAAGCCCACAACCTGGAGAAAGGTGCTGTCTAAAGAGGGCGCCTGGGTGGCTCAGTCGGTTAAGTGACTGACTTCAGCTCAGGTCATGAAATCGCAGTTCATGGGTTCGAGTCCCGCGTCGGGCTCTGTGCTGACAGCTCAGAGCCTAGAGCCTGCTTTGGATTATGTGTCTCCTTCTCTCTCTGCCCCTCCTCTCCTCACGCTCTCTCTCTTTCTCAAAAATAAACATTAAAAAAATAATAATAAAGAAAGAAAATAAAATTGAAACTCAGCAGCACCAACTCAAGATACACGTAATCAGTCACTGATTGTAGGGATCTCTGTAGTTTGTAGGAATATTAGTGCTTAGATGAGAGCAGTGCCCCAGGATTACCCGGAGAGCCTGCTCCACGGATTCCTCCCTGCCTCCCTTCCCCTCCCAGCAGGCTGGTACAGGTCTGTAGTGGGACCTGAGAATTTGCTTTTCTAACAAGAAACCAGGTGCACAGGCTGCTAATCAGGGCTTTGAGAACCACAGGTCCCGGGAACTTCCAAAACTTCAGCAAAGGATGAAGGGCACAGTGTCGCTTAATTAAATAGCAACGCTAATTATAAATAACAAAAAAGAAAAAATATATATTAAGCGCCCATTAGGTATGAGACATGTTTTGATCACTATGTCTAATCCATCAACGACCTACAAGGGACTATTATTTATCTTTTTTTTTGAGGGGGGGTGCAAGTGAGCGAAGGGCAGAGAGAAAGAGACAGAGAAACAGGGTTCACCCAATGCGGGGCTCCACCTCACAAATCTGAGGTGAAGTCAAATACTTAATGACTGAGCCACCCAGGCGCCCATTATTTACCTTATTTCACAGACAAGGAAAAGTCTCTTCAGAGAAGGTCACAAACCTAAGCGTGGTGGCTAAGAATGTAGGTTCTGCACCGAGAGCCTGCATCCACCCTTTATTCTATGACCATGGACACGTTACTTCTTCGTTCTGTGCCTCAGTTTCCCCCTTGGTAAAATGAAAATAATCGCTCCTCGTAGGGTTGTTGTGAGGTGTGTGGCACTAACTAGAAAGTACTCAGCAAGTGCCTAGAACGGTAAGAGTTCAGTAAAGGCTGGCTCTCTCTATCATTGCTACTAAGCGTCAAGGGCAACCTTACTCAGGTCTGCACAGATCTGCTAAGTGTGGTCTTTTTGTTCCATCGTGCTACCTCATTTTAGTGCAATGTATTGGCTAGACTCGCATGCAGGAGGCTTGAGTTTGAGCCAGCTTGCTGTGTGACCCTGGGAAACTTTCTTCACCTCTCTGGGTCTCATTTCCTCCTCTGGGTAGTGAGCAAGGGCACGTTGGACACAGTGGAGTCTAATGTCTCTTCTGCCTCCAACACTTTTCTCTTCCCACCCCTCTTCCCTGCTCCTACACTGCAAAGGCAAAGCGCTTTAGCTACAGGGTGTGGACAACCTAAGCTCCACCTCCCTAGCCCTCCCCCACATACCCCCTTTAGAGGGGGGCCGGGAGCCAGAGGGGCAGGGAATTCTAGACGCTCAGAGTGAAGAGAAGGGGAAGGTGGGCATGTCTCCTTGACCCTACAGACATCTTCTCCAAGGGGAGGCCCAGCCAGGGGCCTGGTCTCTCAAGTAGGGGCCCGAGGACAGGGCCCTTCCTGCCTGGGTCTGAGGGCTGCCGTGCAGGCACCACTCCCCGGCCTCCAAGGCGCCCACCCTCCTCCCACAGGACACTAGGAAGCCTTGGGGTCAGGAGAGGAAGAGAATGAGGAGAAACGAATTGAGCCCTGGAGATCTAACATCAAGTTCAAAGGGACTCTAAAAAGAGACCATTAGAGACCTTTGTGTTCCCTCTACATTCCTATGTTGAAGCCAGGACCTCAGAATGTGACTGTATTTGGAGGCAGGGCCTTTTGAGAGAGGCAACTAAGTGAAAACGGGGCCATTGCACTATCTAATCCAACTGGTGGTGTCCTTAAATGAAAGGAAGTTTGGACACGTGTACGTGAGCACACAGAGGAGAGACCATGTGCACACAGTAGTGAGTGAGAAGGTGGCCGTCGGCAGGCCCAGCAGAGAGGCCTCAGAAGGAACCAGCCCTCATGATGCCTTGAGCCTGGACTTCCAGTCGCCAGAACTGTGAGAAGGGAATTTGGCTGTTAAGCCCCCGAGTCCGTGGTATTTGTCAAGGCAGCTGCAGCCGGCTCTCACAGATGCCCGCCGGGTCACCGCCCTCGACGAGGTAGCACTCAGCCGGACACCAGGCCAAGACTGTCGAATGGAGCTGCCTGCAGACAGTTGGGTTTTCTGGGCTCGTCCACCCTCACCAAATGACTGGAGCCAATGTCCTCGGTCCTAGCAGACTGAGGAGAACCCCCACTCCCCGCGCTAAATCCCACCATAGTTTATACCAATCGACAGCCTGTGCCCATTCAGTGGAATGTGTCTACACCATACCAGATTCTAGGTCTATATGTGGGGAAAGGGTATCTTTGATCTGTTTCCCACCAATGTCTGGCCACATGCCATCAGCACCCCCCGTCACTAACATGGGCATGTTAGTCACGAACAAGCCCATGGTGTAGACACCTCTCTCACCCTACCCAAGGTAGCTCTTTCTCCCCAACCCTGCGGCGCCCCCCCAAGCTCCTCCACAGGGCGGCCTGTCCCTAGCACTCAGGGGTTCCCTTTTGGCACACATGCTCCCCTCACTAAATTGTAGGGTCCCCAAAATGAGAACTCCCAATTCTTTTCATTCACTCCCCTCAGCACACACCTGTGATATCACACAGAGGCCACATGGAAGAGTCCTCAATAAATATCTTCTGCACTGAGCTGAGAACAGAAAATGGTATTCTGTGAAATGTTTTGGATTCCTTTTGAGACCTTCTGAGGCACTTCTGTGGGTAATTCAGGGAGTTGTTATTAACAGCTCCATTTTCTTAATCAGCGCTCAGGGAATTCCCAGGAGATAGTGGGGGGAGGGGGAAGAAGTCACCCCTTGAAGTGCCAGCACCGGGGTTCTGTGGAGACCTCATAATCCTAATTGTAACAGGCAAGGCGCGATGAAATTAGCCTAGCAGAGCATAAGAAAGAGGACAGGTATAAGGGATGGTCACACATTGATTGTCAACGGCCCAGTTCTCGTTGCTTTGCGCCACAGCCAGGAGAGACGCTGTGGCCACCATACAATGTTACAAAATTTCCAGAAGGACAGGAGGCAGACTGAGAGTGTTTCTAAGAATGGGAATTCTTCAAGGGGCACCTGGGTAGCTCGGTCGTTGGAGTGTTTGACATCGGCTCAGGTCATGATCTCATGGTTTGTGGGTTCAAGCCCCACATCGGGCTCTGTGCTGACAGCTCAGAGCCTGGAGTCTGCTTCAGATTCTGTGTTTCCCTCTCTCTCTGCCCCTCCCCTGCTGATGCTCTCTCTCTCTCTCTCTCTCTCTCCCAAAAATAAATAAATGTTTAAAAAAAAAAAAGAAGGGAAATTCTTCAACATTGAATCTGGGTGAAATTTGCTAACTCAGCGTTAACAGATCCTCAACCCAACCCCTTCATTCTCGGCTCTGTGCTGTCCCTGTGACCAGGTAATCATTTGCTTCTCCATTAAACTCCAGTCAGATGTGCCTGACCTTTATCAAGCACATTCTAAGTGCAGGGCCCTGGACTATGTGGCTGTGAGTCATCATGTTTTCTGACTCCCTGTCATGTTTAAGGGACCTTGGATATCTAGCCAAAGTAGGAACTACATGATTGGTAGTGTTCTGCGTTAAACACAATTCTGAATGAATTCTGTCTCCCCTCCCCCCAGGAGGTCCAAGCCTTAAGTCCCAGAGTTGTGAATGTGACCTTATTAGAAACAGGGTCTTTGCAGATATAACCAACTTAAGAGGACATCTTACTAGCTTAGGATGTGCGTTGACTCTAAATCCTGTATCCTTATAAGGACAGAGATGGAAATTAGGAACCAATGAGACACACAGGGAGGAACACCATGTGACCACAGACGTAAAGATTGGAGAAATGCCTCTTAAGCCCCCTGGTCTACGGCACTTGGTTCCAGAAGCCCGAGGAAACAGAACACCGCAAGTTGACGCCAAAGGACCCCGGTATGAGTTGTCAGCAAACTAGCCTGTAACTGGGTTTGTGATCATCACACCCAAGTTCTACCTGGATGCTGGTGCACTAAATGCAGCAGGTGCCTGACTTCAGCCTCCTTGACCCTCGCAAGTGACCTCAAGGAGATATCAAAAACAAGAAGAACTAGCAAACCAGTTACACAGAGGCATACAGGCAATATTTTGGAACCGTGAGATACGAGAGAAATATAATATATTACAACAACTTAACGGTCTTTCACGTGTCTGCATGGAAATCAGAAAACCTCTGTTTTTACAACCTGACACATTATGCCTTGTGACTCACAAGTTTGGAGAATGGCTCAAAAGCACATAGACCCCTTTTGCATGTTGTATATAATCCCCTGTAGCTAACAGGCAACAGGCGTTAGAGAGGATTTTCAGGGCAACCTGAAACACTGTCTCAGGGGCCATAGTCCTCAGGAGGAGAGCAACTGAGGTGTCTACTAACCTGCTGTGAGGTTGGCTTTCTCTCAGGTGATGCTCTCACCACTGTGGTGCGACACAGCTTCGTCCTCAAGAACTCACACGAAGTCCGTTATTTGAGATTTTAGGACATCCTGTGGCAACCCCACTGCGCAAGGCTTTGCCCGAAAGCGACACATTCGGACCTGCCCGGCACCTTTCCCCCCGCTCTCTGCAGTCCTGTGCACGTTTCTTCCTGGCTTGCCTGCCGCGGTCTCCACGTGTGCAGTCCCTGCTCTCCTGCTCTAGGTGAGTGAAGCCCACATTCGCAGCCTCCGCCTGCTACCGCTCAGTTGTTTGATCCCACATCTGTAGAGGAGATACTGGCAACTCTGTCAAAAAGCTTTGGGGAACAGCTGGGGCACCTGAGTGGTGCGGTGGATTAAACGCCCCACCTCGGGTCAAGTCTTGATCTCACGATTCGCGGGTTCGAACCCCGTGTCGGTCCCTGTGCTGACAGCGGGAAGTCTGCTCCTGAGATTCTGTCTCCCTCTCTCTCTCTGCTCCTCCCCTGCTCATGCTGTCTCTCAAGAAATAAATATAAGCATTTTCAAAAAGGGTTAAAAGGGGTGCCTGGGTGGCTCAGTTAGTTGAGCGTCCGACTTCAGCTCAGGTCATGATCTTCAGATTTGTGAGTTTGAGCCCCTCATCGGGCTCTGTGCTGACAGCTAGCTCAGAGCCTGGAGGGTGCTTCAGATTCTGTATCTCCCTCTCTGCTCCTCCCCTGCTCATGCTGTCTCTCAAGAAATAAATATAAGCATTTTCAAAAAGGGTTAAAAGGGGTGCCTGGGTGGCTCAGTTGGTTGAGCGTCCGACTTCAGCTCAGTTGATGATCTTCAGGTTTGTGAGTTCGAGCCCCACGTCGGGCTCTGTGCTGACAGCTAGCTCAGAGCCTGGAGCCTGCTTCGGATTCCATGTCTCCTTCTCTCTCTGCCCCTCCCCCACTCACAGTCTGTCTCTTTCTGTCTCTCAAAAATAAATAAATAAATAAATAAATTTTTTTAAGGGGTTAAAAAAATGCTTTGGGGAATATCTGACAAATCCTTTCCAAATGGAGACCTTTTCTCTAAGGGAAAGAAGCTCCCATTTCTACCTGCTATCTCTGTGCAGAACCTGGAGAAAAGCCTTGGTGGTAAAAATTAACCTCCCGTAATATATCCCCTCTACCAGTCAGCTCTGCCCTCCCTAAGCAGGGCCCTTCCTTTTTCCAGTCCCTCAAAGATAATCATCAGAGTATCTTTGTATCAATAATAGCACGGAACCTTCCACTTTATTCTAATGTCAGCTCTGGCTAAGGAGCTTAGCATTATCCAGAGAAACTAGGCTAACTGATAAATCTCTTAAATAATAAGGAACATTAACTCAGACTTAGGGAGCCGTTTATTCACTTGAAATGCTAATTTAATAACAACTCCACACATTTATCTTCGTTGCTAGGATATTTATGGCCTATCCAGCAAGAATAGAAATTTAATTTATAACAATTGGCTTTCTTTTGAACAGCACATAAAATATTTGGCTGGATAGACAGACCCGTACCTGAAGCTTAGGGGTAATCATAAATTCAGAGGACAATTTAAGATTATTGAAAACTAACTGCAATATTGACACTGAAAAGATTTTTAATATGTGTGTGAGGTTGTGATATAATAAGAAATCTAAATTTGGTCTTCGTCCCTGGTTCCTGGCACAGAGCTCATAAAACCCTTGGAATTTCCTGAGTGACGGGGTGGGAGGAGTGTTTGTTCTTATTCATAATAATCCCCTTTCAACCAGACTTGAGTTGATGTTAATAAAACGATTCTCTGAGGAACCAGTCATGACAGAAGATTGGACCCTTCAGCCCCATCCCCCACCTCGGGAGGGAGAGAGGGACGGAACTGAGTCAATCACCAATGGCCCGTGATATGATCAATTGTGCCTACCCACTGGGGTCCCTGGGGGGCTCAGTCGGTTGAGCGTCCGACTTCAGCTCAGGTCATGATCTCACAGTTCATGAGTTTGAGCCCCACATTGGGTTCTCTGCTGTCAGCATGGAGCCCACTTTGGATCCTCTGTTCCTCTCTCTCTCTGGACCTCCCCTACTTGTGCTCTCTCTGCCGAAAATAAACATTCAAAAAAAAAAAATCGTGCCTACATAATGGAACCTCCATTAAAAACCCTACAGAAAGTGGGTCAGAGAGCTTCTGGGTTGAGGAATATGTGGAGGTGCTGGGGCGGCGGTCTGCCTGAGCGGGGAGGGGAGCTCTACCCCGCTTCCCACATACCATGCCCTGCGCCTCTCTTCCATTTGGCCATTCCTGAGTCTTGTCCATTATCATAAGCCAGTGATAAGTAACAGTAGAGTGTTTCTCCGTGTTCTATGAGCCAGGATAGCAAATTCTCAAACCTGAGGAGGGTCCCATGGGAACCCCTGATTAGGAACCACCTCAGATGGAAGTGTGGGCAACCTTAGGACCCACTACTTGGGATTGGTTGGGGACAGTCTTGTAGGAATGAGCCCTTGACTGTGGGGTCCAAGTAGTTCATGTCAGCATTGTGTCATGTGAGGGGGAAGCCCACGTATTTGGTGTCAGAAGTGTTCCGTGGGGAGAGAAATAGTGTCTACCTTTTAATGTGTCATGTTAGCTCTTACTCGGATAACCAGACGGATACGAGCGATGCTAGGAGTAAAACTTCCAGGCTTTAAACCTCTTCCTTTGAAAATTCTGAAAGAGAGGACATCAAACCAGTTTCCCCGAGGACTAACACGTATTCACTCTGTGAGGTGAAGGTCAGAAGCGACTGCAAGGCCGCAGAGAGTTGGAGCCACAATGAACTTCATTGTCCACACAACTGGGAAGTGACGACCAGGACCAAACGCAGGGGTCCTAGAGCTGAGCCCTGACAACACCCTGGCTTCCCATCATCCCGGTTCAGAACTGCCTTCTGGATCCGGCAGCTGACAGATTTCCACACGTGGGCCGCAGCAGAGAACACTCACACTATGGAAACCAGAAACCGCCCACCTCTGTTCTTCAGGCCTAACCAGGCCTCTGGGGGTGAGGGTGGATTGTTTAAATCTAAAATTTTATTGTGTATGGGGCGCCTGGGTGGCTAAGTCGGTTAAGTGTCCGACTTCGGCTCAGGTCATGATCTTACGGCTTGTGAGTTTGAGCCCCTGGTCGGAGTCTGTGCTCACAGCTCAGAGCCTGGAGCCTGTTTCAGATTCTGTGTCTCCTTCTCTCTCTGCCCCTCCCCCACTCGCACTCTGTCTCTCTCTCTCTCTCTCTCTTTCTCAAAAATAAACATTAAAGGGGCGCCTGGGTGGCTTAGTCGGTTAAGCGTCCGACTTTCGCTTAGGTCGTGATCTCGCGGTTCGTGGGTTCGAGCCCCGCGTTGGGCTCTCTGCTGACTGGCAGCTCAGAGCCTGGAGCTTGTTTCAGTCTGTGACTCCCTCTCTCTCTGACCCTCCCCTGCTCACGCTGTCTCTCTCTCTCTCCTAGAAATAAATAAAACATTTAAAAATAATAATAAAAAAATAAATAAACATTAAAAATTTTATAAAAATTTTATTGTGTAAAGGTTCAGCCCTTACCTTCTCTTAATTCCTTCTCCTCCTTCCTCCACACTCCTTGCCTATTCTGACACCTCCATTCCCAAGTCCCCAAAATGCCATATTCTCAGTTTGTTGGCCTTATCAGGATGAAGGTCCTTTCATTCCTGAAATAATGGTCTTTCTTGGCTCCAAGGAGCTGGGAGTTTTCAAACTTTATGCTGAGACAATAGTCTCACTGGGAATGTGCAGGACCTACCCAGCTGAGACATCACAGTCACGTCCTCTTCGGTGCAAGAATCGGGGACACACAGGCCCACGCTGTATTCGGCTGCATCCTGAAAAACATGATGCCACATGTTCTTTCGTGTTAGTGCTCATGACAGACGTGCATGATCTTTTTTTTTTAAATGTTTCTACTTATTTTTGAGAGAGACAGAGACAGACTATGAGCAGGGGAGGGGCAGAGAGAGAAAAGGAGACACAGAACCTGAAGCAGGCTCCAGGCTCTGAGCTGTCAGCACAGAGCCCGACGCGGGGCTCGAACTCACAAACCATGAGATGGTGACCTGAGCCGGTCAGTCGCTCAACTGACTGAGCCCCTCAAGCGCCCCCTAGTGCACGATCATTTCTAAGGCTGCTACTGTTCTGCCCAAGAATTAAGATTAGGACCTGGGTGTGGGGCTGGGGAGGGGCGGGTGACAGGTATGGAAAGAAGTGTGCTGACATCTTTGGGGATGGTTTTCCCATTACGAGTCCTTTGAGTAAATCTACAGAAGATCGGATGCACTTGTATTTAAACCAAAGTACGCAGCTGATTATTTAAACACCACCGCTGTGGGGTAATCTGCCCCTGCTCCTCTCTCCCACGGTACACACTGTCCTAACCATTGACCATTCTTATGATCATCAACAGAATTGCCATGTCGCCATTTCTTTGTAACAGGACTGTAACAGGATCAAATCAAGATTTTATTCATAAATCAAGCCCATGATTAGAATGCGTATCCCGATGGAGAAAAGAGCAAATTATAAATAAACGTCCCTGGCCTGCTTCTCCTGAACATGTAACTTATGTGATTGCATAAGCCTGACCTTTTGCTCTGATATCAAAACCATTCATCTGCTTCGAAAATAGGACATGACATTTGTACCCACTGATTAGACCCTCAAGCAATCATGGTCAGAACCCTCAGTGGGCCAAGTGGGCAATCATCTTTCTATTTCCAATGATTAACCATTGCAAGACTGTTTATAGCATTAATATCAGAGAGCTTGGGCTTCTTACTGCTATTTTATATGACTGTTTTTAGCCAACCTGTATTTTCTTTTAGTGTTGTACAACAGCATAAAGTCTACTTAACATGCTTGAAGACAGCGAGCCTGTGACCTCAGTCAACTGAGGTAGTGATGTATTCACCAAAGTCGGGGCCCATCTGCTAAGGTAACCTCAGATTCGTGTCTCCGCGTTCTGCTTCTGGGATGGGATTATAGGTAATGGGATGTTCACCTCCCTTTGGGATTCCCAAAACAGACGGTGAGTCAGGGGTTAATGGCCAGAAACATTGGCTGGGACTTGACCTTGGATTCTTCGTGAAGGTCGTCCAGCAGTCTTGCCCCGCCCATACAATATGGCAGAAGGAACATCTGAAGGTCTATGTGGCCTGCGGACAACTGCCCTCCTATAGTGTCCCACGCTCAGCACATGCAAGTGCAGCTGCTCGCAGTGCAGTTGTAACTGTTTGCAAAACGTCCTAATAGAGTTGGGGGTGGTTTGTTCAGAAAAACAATCACTGCTGCTGTCTGGGGTTCCCTATCACGAAGTTCAGTTGTCCTTGGAGAGCGTGAGTGCAGGTGGCGCGGGCTCACCTGCAGGGTCTGAAGCTTGCAGTACCGCCCTTGGAAGTGGCCCGAGGGAGCACGGGCGGAGCGGCACTCACTGTACGAGCCCAGCCTGTCCACGTTTCCGTTCAGGACGCTGCTCCCAAGCTTCCCCACGGAGTCATACACTGAGTTTCAAAGCAAAAGAAGTAGGCGAGGTTAGCTTCTTTGTGTAACTTTCAAAGGAATTTACAGGCACTCAGCTCCACCTTTGAAAACACTCAGTCTGAGATGACCATAAAAAAGAGAGAGAGAGGAGTTCAGGGGCCACTCTTTGAGCCTGCGTTTTGTGTCCACAGCCCCATCTTCACGGAAGGAGAATAATGGTACAGGTCCTTGGGTTGGGTGCACAATGTGTTGCTGAAAAAAATGAAGAATTTGAATTCTTTTAAATAATAAATGCTTTAGGGCGCTTGGGTGGCTCAGTCAGTGAAGCATCCGACTTTGGCTCAGGTCATGATCTGCAGTCCGTGAGTTTGAGCCCCGCGTCAGGCTCTGTGCTGACAGCTCAGAGCCCGGAGCCTGTTTTGGATTCTGTGTCTCCTTCTCTGTCTCTGCCCCTCCCCTGCTCATGCTCTGTCTCTCTCTCTCAAAAATAAACATTAAAAATTAAATAATAAAAATAAAAAATAAATAATACATGCTTTGAGGGAGTAAAAAGATATACCTAAAAATCAGTAACTTTTCTTTCTCCCCCCCATACACCCAAGAGAAAATATTCAGTCTTTAAAATTTTTTATCCACTTCTGTGGGAACTTAGACAGTTGTTGTTTTTTTGTTTGTTTTGTTTTACACCCTTGAGAGTAGGATGGTGAGGTCATCTCCACAGTTAACGGTACTCTTCACCCTGGTGGCAAGCCTCTGAAGCCAATACCACCAGCACCATGTGGTTTTTATTATTATGGGTTTGTAGTATTTTGAGTAGTCTGCCTTTCGTTTTCTTTTCAAAGTTGAACTAGTTAATTTGTACACCATTAAGCATTCATACACATTTCAGAAAGTTTGTATTCAGAAAAATTCAGAATAAGTTTGTTGAGCTCCTTGAAACATCCACCTAGAATAGTGATTGAAATTGCTTCAAATTTATAATTATATATGGGGCAAGTTGATAGCATTTTTTCTTTTTTTCCTTTTAAATGTTTATTTTTGAGAGAGAGAGAGGGAGAGAGAGAAAAAGAGAGAGAGAGAACGATGGGGGGGCAACGAGAAAGAGAGACAGAGGATCTGAAGCGGGCTCTGTGCTGCTGTCAGCGAACTGTGAGATCAAGATCTGAGCTGAAATTGGACGCTTAACCAACTGAGCCACCCAGGTGCCCCAACATCATTTTTGTATTAAGCCATCATTGGATGTCGTGCAATTTACTCCAGTTCTTTTGTGTCCTTACTTAAAATTTTATGTTTCCTTGGTAATCTTAAAGCAGATTATATAAACAATTCCTAGATAGTGTATAGTTGGCTATTTCTTTTTGATGCTTTATTTTCAAATATATTTTCCAATTGATTGGAAATTGATTGTTGCAGGGGTGGAAAACGCTATTGATTTTTATAACTGGCTTTGGTATCTGACACATTTGCTGAACATTCTGATTAGTTTTGCAATCTTATTTCTTCATCAATTCTTACACCACATTTTTTTTTCCTTTCCTGGTTTTGGAATCAAAGTTATAATCAAATTTATAAAGTGTGCTGGACAACTTTGGCCCTTTATATTTTCTGGAACAGCCATAATTAACACTGGTTGTGGGGGGCTAGTGATAGTGGAGAGAGGGGTTGTACCCACCTGTAAAGTGGCAACATGAGGCAGATCTTGGTGGTGATGGAAAGCTCTGGGTCTTGATTGTGATGTGGGTTACACAATCTGCACATCGCTAAAAGGGCATAGAGCTACACACACACATTGTACCAATGGCGATTTTTTTTATATTGTACTAGGATAATGTTCAATGCAACCACTGGGAAGACCTGGAAGGAAGACATGGGGCCCCTCTTATTCCGTATTTTCATAGATTCTGTGTTTTTTCATTTGGCATCCATGCATCACGGGGCCAATTTTCGCATTAACTCTACTTTCTTATTTCCTGTATTTGTGATGCTCTGACACTTACGACCTCCCTGCCTGGGCAGAGACTGCCCATCCTACGGCTAGCCGATTCTTAGAGACAGGAAATGCTTCCCCACATGGCCCCTGCAGTGTGGCAGGCCCCCATGGTGGGAAATGCAAGTCATAAAAATCTTTCAATGACATTGACCTCATCATGTTGTCACTTAGTCCCCTCCATAAATTAAAACCCACAGGTACAATTGATACACTCCTGGGCAATCTAAGCAACTTCCTCTAAGTCTATCATTATTAAAAATAAATAGGTGTTTTAAAAAGTAAGTGTCGGATTTCTCTTTTAGTTTCTGCTTTTGTCGCATGTCTGACTTATCTTTCTTTCTGGAAATGTTTACAGTTTCCTCATTGTTTTTCACGTTCTCAATTTTAGGTCTGTCCTGACCCATACTTTGATGTGAATTTTATCAGTCTGGTTTCGTGTTCTATAAGCCAGGTCAATCTGGCTTATCTTCTCTTAATTCTGGAGAAAATACTGCTACTATTTGTTCACTATATTTGTTATATTTCTCCTTCTGATGGCACTTCTGGCCTCAAAATCTCTTACTGTTTTCTCTCCCAGCTCATTATCCTTTCCGGCTACACTTTGAGAGTTCTCTTAAATGGATTTATCCATCTCCTCATGTTCCTTGGCCTCCATCTACCTTACTATTCACCCCATTTACTGTGCTGTTTATCTATTTCAACTATTTTTACTCTACTAATCCCTCTTGACTTTATGATTTCTTATTCATACTTTGTATTACCAATATTCTCCGCTAGCTCTCTGAGTATATTTATTGTGTTTATTTTAAATCCTTGATGACCCATCCGTTCCAATGATTCAGCTTCATGTAGTACACATATTCGTTCAATTCACTGTCATTACCTTCAAGAATATAGTATATACGATACAGTTGGGTTTTTCTTTTACATTAATCTGGTCCAATTGATCACTTTCCCTTAAAGCTTCATGGCATGACCTATGCTCCAGAGCTCAGCCGCACCCACACTATTTGCTACCAAAAACCAACATGACGAGTCTCTTATGTGCCAGGCACTGTTTCGAGTGCTTTCCATCCATTATCTCATATACCCCTCACACGATCCTATGAGATTATGAGTAACCATTTTAATCTCTATTTTACAGACTCAAAAACTGAGGCACAGAGATGGCAAATAATGTAAACAGCAACATAAATCTACCCCTTTTTAACTGCTTACAAGAATCAGAGCCAGGTATTTAAAACAGCTAGTAAGGTTGGGGCGCCTGGGTGGCTCAGTTGGTTAAGCGTCCGACTCTAGCTCAGGTCATGATCTCACGGTTCCAGAGTTCGAGCCCCACGTCAGGCTCTGTGCTGATAGCTCAGAGCCTGGAGCCTATTTCAGATTCTGTGTCTCCTTCTCTGTCTCTGCCTCTCCTGCATGCGTGTTCTGTCTCTCTCTCAAAAATAAACAAACATTAAAAAAAAATTTACACTAGCTAGTAAGGATCAGGACTACATATTCCAATCCATTTTGATCTGGACACATAACTTCTTGCCCTCTAAAAAACACAGAAATGCCATCTTTTTATTTGTTAGTGTGGCATATACATTCTTATATGTAACTAAAGATAATGATATTCCTTAGAATGAGTGGGGAGAAAACTCCACATACAGCTTGGCAAATTACACATCTCTTCCTGCATTTCTGTCTTTGTCTTCACTAATAATTGGATTCCTGCGAGCCCACCTAAAAATCAGGTGGAAGAAACTGCATTTTGCTTATATGTATGCTTTTTTAAAAAAAAATACATTATTTTGAAAACCTCCTGGCCATAACTGGGCCAACAGTCCTTGCTGAGCAGTCCAGGGTAACCTGACTTCCGCTGTGAGCTCCTGCCTTTTCTTGGCAGTACTGTTACTCTGGCCACTTGGGCTCAGCCAGCAGGTATCTGTTTCACTGGCCTCTTTTATTCTTTTATTTTTTTAATGTATATTTATTTTTAAGAGAGACAGAGACAGAGTGCAAGCACGGGATGGCAGAGAGAGAAAGAGACATAGCATCCAAAGCGGGCTCCAGGTTCTGAGCTGTCAGCACAGAGCCCGACACGGGGCTCGAACCCATGAACCATGAGATCATGACCTGAACTGAAGAAGGACGCTTAACCAACTGAGCCACCCAGGCGCCCCTCTCTGGCCTCTTTTCATTGGTGCTAAGTATTCCAGGCTGTTGACTCTATCTCTGACCACACTCAGAGCCTTACAGCTGGTCTCCACGCAGTCATTTGTAGTTAGTCACCATCAAACTGCCTGACTGATAAGACTGACCACGTACCTCCCCTCCCTATAATTATTCCCAGGTACTATGAACAAAGTTAAAAGGTAACTCTCAGAGAAGAGGACATATTTCCTGTATTAATAACTAGGACAAAGAATTCTTTTCAGATTATATAGAGAACGCTTATAAATCAGTAACTTTTAAAAGTCGAACAAACCAATTTATAATTTACAAAGGATAGAAACAGGCAATTCTTGGAGAAGGAAATCCAAGTAACCAATAAATATGCGAAAGTTGTTTGGTCTCACCAATAAACCACAAATAGACACCATTCTCTTCTACCCATCTGATGGCTAAAAAATTATAAGGTTGATATAATTAGTGTTAGTAAGAACATGAAGAAACAGGTCTCTCGATTTGGCCTCTTAAAAGCTATTCTCCCTCCTAACAGCAACTAGATGTTGGAGAATTACCACTCCCCAACCTAATGCCGTTCTGACAGAAAACCAGGGTGCTCTTTCCTGTCATTGCAGAGGCTGCCAGGGTGCCTGGGGTCTGCTTCCACTCCGCCTTCCCACTCTCTGGGAATGAGGTCAACCCTCTCCCAGGACTAGTGTGGAGTAAGTCAAGGCCCAAAGCAAAGTGTGGGCTTCGTTCATCCACTGGTGGTTGGCTGGGAGACTGTAGAATGGGCACCGCCTTGGAGATTGTCTGAACCTGACTGGTCCAGGGACCAGTGCTGGGCCCAGCAGGTCTCTGGTCCTCCTCTCCATCCTGTGAGCTGCCCCGTCTGCCAGTAAACTCCCCTTCCTGCTGAAGCCCACCAGAGTTGGTATCTGTGGTTTAACCAAAGACTCCTTCCTAACTGATATCCCCAGTGACCCACAGTTCAACATCTCAGAATCTGCCCCAGGGAAACATGTACGAACACACAATTAATTGCAAGATGGTTGCAGCAGTGATGCCTCTAAAGACAGAAAAGCAGACACGACTATTAGGTGGAACCACACGAAAATTCCATTTTATGGGGCAAAAACAGTTTAATGTCAGCAATCTCAAGTAGTTCAGCCTCTATCAGCAGAAGGTTGAATGAGCTATGGCACTTTTATGTTTTGTAATGCTCTGCAACAATGAGGGAGATCTATATTTGTTGCCATGGGAAATGCTCTAAGACATACTAGTTCACGGGGGGAAAAGTTCAAGGGGTGCCTGGGGGGCTCAGTCAGTTTATCGTCCAACTCTTGATTTCAGCTCCTGTCATGATCCCCGAGCCTTGAGTCAGGCTCTGTGCTGATAGTACAGAGCCTATTTGGGTTTTCTCTCTTTCTCTCTCTGTGCCCCTCCCCTGCTCACGCTCTCTCTTTCTCTCACAAATAAATGAATAAACTTCGTTTTTTTAAAAAAAGTTCAGAATAAATTTAAAAAATAAAATAAAAAATAAAAAGCTCAAGAACAATAAGTATATTTTTCAATTTTATAAAAGAAAACAATATCTCTGTAGATTGAGGTACACAAAAATGCAAGGAGAAAGTTCCGGAGAGTTCTAGAAGGATATACATTCATTCATAATAGCTGTTATCCAGGAAGGAGACTGAGAATTAAATGAGGGAACAAAAAAATAATGAAGCTTTGTCAGTATTATTTTGATTCCTTTACAATAAGAATAGATTCACATATTATTTAGGAAATATAATGTATGAACAAAATTTTTAAATCTATATATATATTTTTTTAATTTTTTTAAATGTTTTATTTATTCCTAGGGGAGAGAGAGAGAGAGAGACAGTGTGAGCAGGGGAGGGTCAGAGAGAGAGGGAGTCACAGACTCTGAAACAGGCTCCAGGCTCTGAGCTGGCAGTCAGCACAGAGCCCAACGCGGGCTCGAACCCATGAACCGTGAGATCATGACCTAAGCGAAAGTCGGACGCTTAACCGACTAAGCCACCCAGGCGCCCCAATCAATATATATTTTTAAAAAATTCTTCAGTGGTATTTCACCATCAGGAGCAGGAGTTGGCACTCTGTGGCCCTGTTTTTGTAAGTCAAGTTTTAGAGGAACACAGTCATCTCATTCACTTACACGTTGTTAATGCTGTTTTCTAGATACGGGCGGAGTTCGGCAGTTGCAACAGAGGCTATGTGGCCCACAAACCTGAAATATTTGCTATCTGGTCTTTTAGAGGGAACGCTGCAGTCCTCTTATCTAGAGCTGTGATTCCCAAGCCGGGGCAGACGTGAGGTGCCCTGGGGCATCTTTAAAAAATAATAAGACTCAGGTTCTACCCTTGCAGATAGTGGCTTAATTGGGCGGGGGCGGGGGCGGGGGAGGGGTGGTGGTGAAGGGCTTAGGCATTAATTGTTGCTTAAAATTTCCCAGGCGATGCTCTGTGCAGGCAGGCTCCACCGCCCTGATCTTTAGGATTAATTCCAGACTCCTGAGCGTGGCTTAAAAGACTTAAAAGAGATTGCTGACATTAAACTGTTTTTGCCCCATAAAATGGAATTTTCGTGTGGTTCCACCTAATAGTCGTGACCGGACCTGCCTCTCCAGACTCATCCTCCCACGCCCACGCCCATTTCCGCTGCTCCTTCATACCGAATGCACCAGGCCTGCACTTGTCTGTTTTTCTGCCTGGAATGTCCTTCCTTCCTGTCTGCCTGGCAAATGCTGAATCATCCCTTGGGCCTCAGCGGAAGGATGGTCTCCCCCCAGGAAGCAGTCCAGACCCCTGCTTCGTGTATCACACACACTAAAAGGCGTGTAATGGTTCACCTGTCTGTACCCCCTCCCCGGGCGGGACATTAATGGATATCTCAGAGGAGTAGTTCAATAAACATTTGCTGGATTGAATTAAACTTTGAAAAAAATTAAATTCAAATGCCCCAAATCCAGCTCCATGAATGTATTTTGAAGTCCTCCGTGTGTCAAGAAAATTAACGATGATTTTAAAAACCAGATGTATTTATTATAGATAAGCTGGATGATTCCCCAGTTCTTTTCTCTATCACTGAGTACCCCGAACGCTGTAGCCTGAAGTTTAAGAATCTGGAGCTAAGAACAAGAGAGGTGTCGATACGGAGCCTGACTTGACCCTTAGATAAGACTCTAAAGGACAACGTAGAGGTATATATACCCAATTATTCACTTGAGAAGATTAACGTCCACTTTCTTTTTCCAGTTGGTGTTCTGCTTGTAAACTGGTTGGATTTATGGCTTTCTGGCTAAGGCTATTTTGTATGCTATGCAAATTTCCAATTGTATTTGCTGCCTTTCTGATTATGAATGCAAATGAACAATGTGCCCGTTTCCAGCTTAATTGGTTTTTGTCAGGAACCAGAGGTTGTGGCCATAGGTACCATCTGACTCAAAATACATCATAATGGGGGCGCCTGGGTGGCTTAGTTGGTTAAGCGTCCGACTTTCACTTAGGTCATGATCTCACGGTTCGTGGGTTCGAGCCCCGCGTCGGGCTCTGTGCTGACTGCCAGCTCAGAGCCTGGAGCCTGTTTCAGTCTGTGACTCCCTCTCTCTCTGACCCTCCCCTGCTCACGCTGTCTCTCTCTCTCCTAGAAATAAATAAAAAATATTTTAAAAAAAATACATCACAATGGTCTTGGGAGGAAGAGAGAGAATAAAGTAATCACTAATCCCACCTGTTGCTGCAAATCCCCTGGCTGTTCCTAATTTTCATTTCCAGAAGATGACAAACAACTCGTTTCAACTCTGCTGGCATAATTGGCAGACAAATTTGCTTTCTCACATGGTGGTGATGATATGTGGATATCAAAATGCAGACTTGATGAATTTCTGGGTTTGAATGGAGGAAAGACCCTGGTCAGTGGTCTTATATTTTAAAATATGGCTGCACTTATACCATGAAGTTGAAGGCAGCAGAAGATTCTAGAATGCTAAGGCACAAATAAATCTTGACAGTAATTATCATCTACAGCTTAAAAAAAATTTTTATGTTTTATTTATTTCTGAGAGAGAGACAGCATGAGCAGGAGAGGGTCAGAGAGAGAGGGAGACACAGAATCTGAAACAGGCTCCAGGCTCTGAGCTGGCTGTCAGCACAGAGCCCGACGTGGGGCTTGAACCCATGAACCGTGAGATCATGACCTGAGCAGAAGTCAGACGCTCAAAAGACTGAGCCACCCCGGTACCCCTATCATCTACAGCTTTAACAGCAAATATTTACTGAGCCCCGACCAGACTGCTGTGTTACGTTGGGGAATTTTAAAAACTAGAATTGAATAGTCCTTGTGCGACAGTTAATGATACAGGGCATATACATAAAAGGCCGGCCACTTGTTGCCAGAGATCTCATTAGTCAGAAAGAGATCTGAATGTGCTACCAGTTCGATTTCCAAAGTTACTAAAGTAGCTGTTTACAGGTCCCCCTTGTGTCTGGTCACCTACTAATCTTGGACTTGGTGTATTCATTTCCTGTGACTGCTATTACAAATGCCCACAAACTTGGTGGCTTAAAACCACAGATATTTGTTCTCTCACAGTTTTGGAGGCCAGAAGTCCAAAATCAGTATCACTGGGCAGAATTCAGGATGTCAGCTGGGCCACTCTCCCTCCAGAGGTTCTAGGAGAGAAGCTATTCTTTGCCCCTTCCAACTTCTAATGATGCCGGCATCCCTTGGCTTGTGGCCACCTCACTCCAATGTCCGCCTCTATGGCCACATCACCTCCTCCTCTGTGTGTGTGTGTGTCAAGTCGCGCCCCGCCCCCCACTTTTAAGAGTACATGTGATTGCATTAGGGCCCATCTGGATAATCCAGGATAATCTCCCTGTCTCATGTGGGCAAAGACCTTGTTTCCAAAGGAGGGAACATTCATAGGCCCCAGGAACTAGAATGTCGATGTCCTTTGGGGGGCCACGTGTCAGCTGACCACAGCATGGCTGTGGCTGAAATGCAGCGACCCCAGAGATTTCAGTGGAACCCGCCGTGTCATCCTTTCTCTATTGTAAGACTTTATTTGTTTCAGCACCTTTTCTGTCCCTAGCTCCCGCGCTGGTGGAGGGGGCTGGCGCTAGAGTCAAGTGCCCTCCAGACGGACAGGCCGATGGGACAAGAGGCAACGTCTGAGAATCCAAATCAAGTTGACAGTCCCTCCTCCCACGATGACAACAGAGCAAAGGCTCAGCTCGAGCCGGTGAGTGGCTAGCCCAGTGAGTGCCTCCCTACGGACTGCCTCCTGTGACAGGGTGTGAACCCCGAGCCTTGCCTTCCAGGGGAGAAGATGAGACACACAGAGGGGAGACATGAAATAACCATTCCAAGAGATACAAGACGAAGCCAAAGGGAGTAAGTGGCCGGAGGAGGAAGCCCAGCAGCCCCGCCAGCAGGGTGGCCCGAGCAATGCGACACAGGGACCAGGGAGAGGGGACTTGAAGGGTTAAAGATGGCTAAAGCACAAGTAGCCGCTTGTGGAAGATTTCAAGGATGTTACGAGATTAGAGAAAACAGGAAATGAAAAGCCCTGCACACTGCTTGGGAACCAGAGCAGCCCCCCTTCTCCCCCGCCCCGTCCCTGAGGGATAAAGTGCAGGAACCCGCTGACATCGCATGAACCCAGGAGGCCCTCCATCTGCAGAGCTCAGTTTTCATCCCACATAAATAGCTTCCCCTGAAGGGCCTCTGCTGCAGATGGTGTTATCCACGGTCCGGGTGGATTTAATGAAATGGTCATGGGCGGGCCCGGTACATCTCAAAGAAAATGAGTTCCAGGACCTACCTGAGACAGCTTGTTTTGCTGCTCTCGTTTTGTTTTTCATCTCGGAAACAGATGCATACTTTATTCTGGAAGATGTGTTCAGGAGCCCAGCGCTTTCTGTATTTGTATCCCAGCGCTGTACTCGTTTCCACAAGCCAGGTGACTTACCCCAACAGAAACGTGTTGTGCACCAGAACCTGGAGACCACAAGTCTGGAATCAAGGGGCTGGCAGGGGTGGCTCCTGTTGGGGACCCTGAGGGAGAATCTGTTCGTGCCTCTCTCCTAACATCTGGTGGCTGCTGGCGATCTTTAGTGTTCCTTGGCTTGCAACGCGTTCATCCCTCCCATCTCTGTCTCTGTCATCCAGCAACTGTCGCTGCAGCTCTCTGCGTGTAAATTTCCCTCTTACAAGGACACCGGCCATTGACTTAGGGCACTCCCTGGATCCCATTCTAACTTGATCACATCTACAAAGACCCTATTTCCAAACAAGATCACATTCACAGGTCCCAGGGGTCAGGGTATCCACAGATCCTTTTGGAAGACGCAGTGCAACCCACAACACTCCCCACGTGGGTGTTCTAATCCAAGCCAAAGGGTGAGCTGGCTGGGGATGCTGTAGGGCCTGGAGACGAGAAGCAGCCATGAGCTTGGGGAAGGTGCGAGAAGTTTATAGAGAGACGAGGTCTCAGAATAAGGCATGTCGGAGAACTTGCCAGGCCCTGGCGAAACACCTGCAGAAATAGCCAACCAGGTGTCTACTACAACCAAAGAAACTGAACATGACTTCAATATCTCCTTTTAATAGAGCTTCTATTATGTATTCTGGTCATTTGTTCATTAAGTTATATACATATATGACAAGTGCCTATGGGGGTAGGCCTCAGGGGTAGAGCATTTGACTGCATGTAGAGCATTTGACTGGATATATACCAAGCACCTATATAAAAAGGGCGTAAGCCACAGGCCTTCGCTTCCAGGACCCCTTCCTCCAGAGAAAACAGGACAGGATAGTACAAGATATTCAGACAAGAGACATGAAATCACTCTTCTAGAACATATATAAAGCCAAAAGGAGTCCCCAAACAGAACAACCCAAAGGGATCTATGGACATATAGATATATCTCTATCTTTACATATAAAGTAATAAGGATCACATATTCACTAAATTCTATGAATTCACCATTCCATATTATGGTCCAATATTTAAAACACAACAGGAAAAACAAGGAGATGTCGGGGGCATGGAACAGAAAGTGGTGATAGAGCAAAAGGGTAGGAAGGGAGCATCTGGGTGGCTCAGTCGGTTAGGTGTCTGACTTTGGCTCAGGTCATGATCTTGTGGTTCTTGAGTTCAAGCCACACATCAGACTCTGTGCTGACAGCTTGGAGCCTGGAGCCTGCTTCAGATTCTGTGTCTTCCCCTCTCTCTGCCCCTCCCCTGCTCATACACACACACTCTCTCTCAAAAATAAACAAACACTGAAAAAATTTAAGGAAATGGGGTTAGGACAAACAACAAGAAATGTACTCACTGAGCTGTGTGGCCAAACCAGTAACAGCGAGCTTCCTGCAAATCTGTGTGAGTTTCCTACGGCTGCTGTAACAAACTACTAAAACTTCGTGGCTTAAAACAACATAAATCTATTATCTTACAGTTCTGGAGTTTGGTAGTCCAAAATGGGCTTTACAGGGTGTTATTGGTTGAACTGTTTCCCCCCAAATCCATTTATTACCACCCGAACCCTCAGGGTCTCAGTCTAGGACTATCTTTGAGGACAGAGCCTTTTAAAAAAGGTTGATTAAGGGGTCTGGATGGCTCAGTCGGTTAAGCATCTGAGTTTGGGTTTCAGCTGAGGTCCTGATCTCACAGCTTGTGAGTCCAAGCCCCACATCAGTGCAGAGGCTGCTTTGGCATTCTCTCTCTCCCTCTCTCTCTGCCCTTCCCCTGCTTGCACTCTCCTCCTCTCTCTCAAGTAAATACATAAACATTAAAAAACTTAAAAACTTAAAATTAAAAAGGTGATTAAGTGAAAACAAGTCCCATCTGACTGGTGTCTATATCAAAGGATATTTGAACCTACAGTGACACCAGGCAGGTGTCATTGACCATCTGCAAGCCAAGGACAGAAGTCTCTGAGGAAACCAACTCAATCAGCACCTTGATCCCGAACTTCTGGCTTCCAGACTGACAAGAAGATTAATTGCTCTTGTTTAAGCCCCCAGCTTGTGGTACTTTGTCATAGCAGCTCTCACAAACGAATCTGGAGGTGGGCAGGGTGGTTTTTGTGTCCACTTTCGGTACCTTGTCTGACTTTTTACCGTAATTACCTGTAAAATTGACATCCCTACTTTAAGCTAGCCATCACAATGATCAGAACCACACAAGAAGCTGCCCTGAAATGTAGATTCTCAGCTCCACCTCCTAGAGGTTCAGCCAGCAGCTAGGTGGGGGCTCCAGCAGTGATGGTAAATGTCTAATAAAGGGCCATCTTCCCAAATGAGAATGTGTCTGTATATAATATAGAGAGATTCTTATACGTTATACCGATACAGAAGATGTGTAGCACACTGTTAACTTGCTCAGGCTGCCCTGACAAAATACTACAGATGGAAATGGATTTCCTCATAGTCCTGGAGTTAGAAGTTCAAGATCAAGGTCTCAGCAGGGTTGGTTTCTTCTGAGGTCTCCACCTTGACTTGTAGATGCCTGTCTTCTCTCCAAAATCTTCACTTGGCCCCTCTGTGTGCTTGTGTCTTCATCTCCTCTTCACAGAAGGGCACCAGTCAGATGGGATTAGAACCCACTCTTGGCACCTCATTTTACCTCATTTGCCTCCGTAAAGACCTGCCTCCAGATACAGTCACATTCTAAAGTTTAGTTATTTACTGAGGGGGGAGAGGTGGACAGAGAGGGAGCGAGAGAATCCCAAGCAGACTGCACGCTATCAGCACGGAGCCCAGCACAGGGCTTGATCTCAGGACTGTGATGTCATGACCTGAGCCGAAATCAAGAGTGGGACGTTTAACCGACTGAGCCACCCAGGCACCCCTAGAGTCACATTTTAGAATAAAGCATCAGGGTTAGGACTTCAACATAGGAATTTGGGGGGAAACACAGTTCAGCCTGTAACACACACAACTTACAAATAATAACAATATCAACAATACTCCTTTTTATAAATTCCACATACAGCTGATTGATTCTCATGGATGTTGGCCAAACTCTAGTATTTGTGGCCAACCTGTGGTTTCCGCTGACTGATGAGTCTAGTCCCGACACGAATACTGGGTGATATGTTTGTCTACATTAATGAGTAATATGGATGTGAAACCAGATGATGTATGTCAGAACTTCACTCAATTGTCAGTGACATCAGCAATCGCTGAAGCGGATGAGTTTTCAAGGGCTATTTATCATGTAATGGCCACAGGCATAACACAATTTTAAGCTGAATTTGCATTTGTGACATTCTCTTCAACTTCTTAAGCCCAGACAGTCAACAAAAACACTAAATCAAGCCCTGACCTGTAGTCATCGACAGCCTCTGTAGTGAATGTACGTCAGTCACAGTTGACTTTGAGCTCCCAGCCTGATGCTCCTGGACCTGGGTTTGGCAGACGATGTGCTCCCCCCGGCCTCTCCCCCTCCCCTGCACGGCAGCACATTTCCACCATGCGAGCACAGCGGACACAAGCATCTCCAAGATACTGATGACTGTAAAGTGTAGTAAGACAGTTAGGAGGTGGTGAATTTTGAGGATCCATTACTTTTGTTCTTCTGTTAACTTAAGCCATTCAACCCTTAAAAGTAACTGTGTTTGACAACCAGATTGAAAATGTCACAAACGGCTCTCGCAAGCCCGTGTAGACTGGTTGGTTATAGCAGACCACGGGGGTTAGAATCAAAACATTTCTAAAGCTACTGCAGATTGTCAGAGTTTGAGAAACACAGCCTCTCCACTTCACAGGGGTGGAAAGTAGGGGCACCTGGGTGGTTTGGTCGGTTGAATGTCCGACTTCAGCTCAGGTCATGATCTCCTGGTTCATGGGTTCAAGTCCCACATCAGGCTTTCTGTCAGCGCAGAGCCTACTTCGGATCCTCTGTCCCCCTCTCAAAAATGAATAACCATTTAAAAAAAAATAGCAAAGTAATGTTGCGTGGGTGAGATTAAGCACATAGTCAGTTATTGGCCTCCAGGGATGAGAGCCCAGATGTCAGGACTGCCAGCTTAGCACAGTGTCTGGGGGTCAACAGCCTGTCTCTACAATGTGTCTGGTGTACCCAGAAAGTACAATGAGGAAAGAAATGGGTGGGAAGATGCAGGTGGTCAGGTAGAGAGGTACAGAGGGGAAGAGAGAGAGGAGTGATCACCGAGGAGGTGGGCATCCTAGACTGGACCGTCTCTGAATTAGAAACAGGTGCATTTGAGGAGGAAGGCAGATAATGTCGTGGCGGTCAAGGAGAAAGACAACTGAGAGGAAATAATTGATTAGAGGAAGAGACCGGAGATCTTTTAGGGGCCAATGCTTGTATGGGAGAAGAGAATGAATGCAGATTGGATTACGGAGTTTAAAAACAAGACAAGAGGGGTGCCTGGGTGCCCAGTCCATTAAAGACCCAACTTGTTTTTTAAGTTTATTTATTTATTTTGAGAGAGACAGAGTGAGCGCAAGGGAGGGTGAGATAGAGAGAGAGGGGAGAGAGAATCGCAAGCAGGCTCCGTGCTGTCAGTGCGAGCCTGACGCGAGGCTCGAGCCCATGATCCATGAGTTCGTGACCTGAGCTGAAACCAAGGGTCTGTTAAGCGTCCAACCCTTGATTTCAGCTCAGATCATGATCTGACGGTTCATCCACACCCTTCATTGCATCCTTCCCTCTGCATCCGGCTCAAACGCCAGCCTCTCCCCTGCTCCGGACCAGCAACGACTCCAGCTCCCCTCTGCAAGATCAGCATCCCTGCCTGAGTTCCATGAACCTTCTCTCCCCCACTTTATTCCTCAGACCCCCGCCCATTATCAGAGGTCTTTCTGCGGCCACCTCCATGCTTTGGGTTGGGGAGGGAGACTCAGAACATTACTGTGTGACATTTAATATGTTAAAAGGGCATGAAGACGGAAATAAGAAACACCTGCGGTACTGCCCGGCTTGCTGGTGAACCGTGAGCCACCACCTGAAATCTGATGGGACCCCAGTCGCATCCCTGGCCTGACCGGCTCCCACTCCAAGGCAACATCCAACTTAACTTGGAGATTATCATGCTTTCCGCCGCCCTCCTCTACATGTCTCCCCCCGAGGGCCACGGCACCTTAACTGGCATGTCTGACACCTTTATATACCGCATATATTCTACACCTTTCATCCCTTTGTGCTTTTTTTTTTTTCTTGTTTTTCTTACTGCCTATTTTAGGCAGCGATTAAAGGCACAAGCTTGGGAATCAGATAACCTGGGCTCAAATTCCATCTCTACCACTTACTTTGGGCAAGATACGTTCCATCTCTGTGGCTCAGTTTTGTCATCTATGAAAGAGAGACAATGCCCTGCTCCCGGCGCGGCTGCCGGGACTCGGTAAGACACCAGTCGCCCGGGCTGGGAAGTGGCCTCCTTGTAAAAGTGTGAATTCCTCACTCATCATTTTTCCATCCACATGACTGTCGGGAAAACCATGCTGAGAAGGAAGACCAGACCCACAGCCGGTGCTCAAAGCTCTCAGGCAAAACGTCAAAGTCACGACATCGAGTGTTTTCTGTGTGCGTTAGAATGAAAAGCAATGAAAACAACTGCAGGTGGTATTCAACTATTAAATTAAGTAATGGTTATCTATGATCTGTCCCATTTATATAAATCATTTGATTCTTTCTGGGACCATTGACCTTTGGGAAAGTTTTTAAAATTTAAAAAAAATTTTTTTAGTTACCTCTACACATAACTTGCGGCTCCAACTCACAACCCGAGATCAAGAGTCTCGTGTGCTTCTAAGTGAGCCAGCGGCCATCCCTAGGGAAACTTTTTTTTAACTAAAAAAAGATTTTCAATTTTCGGGCCCTTACAGATGGGACACTGTTGGTACATGACCAAAGCACCTTGTAAGGCAAATAAAGTGTTAACAAGACTGTGATGAATGATGACATGTGCCACCACTTTGTCACCAGCAGACTCAGCCAGTCATTGTGCCTTCTGGATTCTCTTGGCTGGCGGGCTTGGCCCGGGTTTGTCACAACGTTCCCTGTCGACTTCCACAAGTGTTGGAGCAAAGCATAATCAATTCCAAAACGGGATCTGAACACGGCCTTTGAATTAGTTGGGTTGATATTTTTTCCAAGGTCTCATTAAATATCAGGACGTACAGTCCAGTGTAAAATGACAATTGCTTCCAATCGGGTGCTCTTTTGAATTCCCCAAGATTTGATCAAAACTTTTGCTTATCTTTATGATGCATATTTGCTACTGTTTTCTAATACAAAATAAATTGGTCATGCGTTCAAATGGAAATGGAAATTGCCATGATAGTTTTTTCTGGCTTTGGAAGGAGTGAGTTTTTAAAATTCTTTTTTTTATAGTTTATTTTCGAGACAGAGAGAGACAGAGCATGAGTGGGGGAGGGGAAGAGACAGAGAGGGAGACACAGAATCTGAAACAGGCTCCAGGCTCTGAGCTGTCAGCACAGAGCCCGACCCCACAAACTGCGAGATCATGACCTGAGCTAAACGAACTCCAATGCTTAACCAACTGAGCCACCCAGGCACCCTTTGTAAAGAGTGAGTTTTTCCCCCCCTTTTTTCCCCCTTGTTAGTGGTTTTTATCAGCATCACAAATGAATCATTCTCCCGGAGAGGTTACCCCATTGAAGAAGAATTTGATTTCCTGCCCCTTTCTGGCTGGAAGGTATGTGTCCCTTTGGTTGTAAGAGGAATCTTGGGAAACTGACAATAAATTACGGTGGCCTGAAGCCTGTCCCTATCACATGCAAAGAGGCTTGGCTGTAGTCAAACTTTTTCCAGCTTAGGCCAGGGCCTTCACCAATGCACTCCACAAAATTTATTGTCAAATACATAATGGGCAGAACTTGTTCCCTAAATAATGAAGTAATTCGTTATCAAAGCCAGACTAAACATCTAGGAAAAGAAATAAAGTTATCTCCCATGACAGCAAAATGCTACCAGCTTCAAATAATAGTAACAGCACAGCAACTTACAACTTATAAACAATTCTCATCTAAGAGGCTGGTCCTCATGAGATCCCTTCTGGCTAGAATTAAACACCATTTCCTCTAGTGCCCTCATGCAATAAAAATTCCTCCTCCCTCCTTGATTCCTGGAATCAAGAATCTGTAAAGTAAGGCTGATCTTGTCTTCCACGTTGGGTTCTGTTTTTAATGACCAAGAGTTTTTCGAGATCCTCCCAGCACAAACCTCAGATCGCTCTGTGTTTACCTACCCAATAGGACAGAAAAACCTACTTACTTCTCAGAGCGTATTCTTTCGGCTCCACTGAATTCAAATCGGAAAGGAATTCCTCAGTGTCTTGCATGCATTTGAGAGAAATGTTTTCTGCGGGAAACACAAAAGGTAATTGAAACTGAAAAGACAGAAGACAAAATAATAAAGTCAGGATCATCATGGTCCCTTAACCTGTCAGGATAAAACTCCCCTCTTAGAAAAAGAGGCTTATATTTATGAAACACTAGTCTATGATACGGTGGAAATTTGTGACACTGCTCACTCCTTAACACGCAGCGGCAAGTTGTGTGTCCTCGGCCACCTGCAAAGCAGCTGAGATGAACAAACCATGGAAACCGATTTACACACAACTTGTTATTGTTCGCTAACCTCGCACCGTGGACACGGGGGCCGCTGACCACCTGGCTTCCTTTCGCTGTGCAGATTAATGCTGCCCGCTAGCATGGCGATGCTAGATTTGCCCCGGCTGGACGGCTTGTGTATATCTCTGGGTTTCAAAACTTTACTGACAATGTGAAGCAGCAATAGGCGGGTTTCTTCCAAGAATGATTACGAATCCAACCTGTAAAACATTCGGATAAATGAGAAGCAAAGAAGGGCTTCCTCGCGATCATCTGGGTATCGTATGCATCCGTGAACATGTCTGGTGGATTTGAACGCGATGTAGGAGGGGGCGTGATGAGCCCCCTGCGGAAAGAGTCGGCTTTCCAGGAGGATGAAGAAGCTCCTGCATCCTTGTATGGGGCTTAGCACACACCCTGGGGAGGACAGAAGACCACGTTAGTCGTGCTCACCAAATGTGTGGCTCGGGATTTCTCGTGGTGTGAATATTCTCTTTCCAGAAAGGTGTTCTTTATTCAAAAAAAGTTTTTTGTTTTTTTTTTAACATTTGTTCATTTTTGAGAGACAGAGAGCGGGGGAGGGACAGAGAGAGACACACAGAATCCGAAGCAGCCTCTGATGGGAGATTTAAATAATACATTTAAAGTACTAGGAGGTGCATCTGGGTGGCTCAGTCTGTTGAGCACCTGACTTCGACTCAGGTCATGGTCTCATGGTTCATGGGTTCGAGACCTGCATCCGGCGCTGTGCTGACAGCTCAAAGCCTGGAGCCTGCTTTGGATTCTGTGTGTGTGTCGTTCTCTCTCTGCTCCCCAACAGCTCACTCTCTCTCTCTCTCTCTCAAAAATAAATAAACATTAAAAATTTTTTTAATACATTTAAAGTACTAGGAGAGGGGCTCTTGGGTGGCTCAGTCAGTTAAGTGGGTGGCTCTTGATTTCAGCTCAGGTTGTGGGTTCAAGCCCCGTGTCAGGCTCAGTCCTGATAGCGAGGATCCTGTTTGGGACACTCTCTCTCTCTCTCCCTCTCTCTGCCCCACCCTGACTCATGTGCATGCTTTACCTCTCTCAAAATAAATAAGCTTTAAAATACAATCTTTTAAAAAATTTGTTTCTTGAAAACATCGATCATTAGATCCATATTACAAAGGGACAGTCTTAAAACAATAAGGAAGAACTTTCTAGTGGCCAAAACTCCCCAGAGATGAACTGGACTCTTTCATACAGTGTAGAAGTCTCCAGCCTTGGAAATGTTCAAGTATTGGATGGACACTGGATGCGGTGTTAGAGATCCAGCATCACACGGTCCTTATACAATGACCTTGAAGGTAATCTCTGACCTTGAAACCCTCTGAGCCTTCCTTCAAAACTATTGTCTGCCATCAATGTGTTGGTTTGTTACTATGCACCTCTGAAGTTGTTCTCAAATTGAAGTAGAAATTGAAAGCTCAATGCAAAATAAATGAAAGATAACAGTCAACCTGGAGCGATACAGAGAAAGCAGCAACTTCTACTAAAAAGGGGACCTAATTTGGCACCAGAAACAAGGGGTCAGTGATGAACTACTTCAGTTTCCCCATCTGTGAAGTTGTAAAATCAACCTGCCTCAAGCAGTTGTTTTCTAGGATTAAACGAGAGCTCGAGTCATAAACAATGAGAGTTAGTATTAGAGCTCTCCCTTCCAAACCTATCTCCTGGCTTAACTATCGTCCTACATTTCCAAATAAAGGTGGTGGATGAGGCCGGATGACACCAGAAGTTTAGGTCATTTGGACATTTAAGAATCACTGAACAGAAAAATCTCTGCCACAGGAATTGATTTCCAACTTGTCCACATGCTGGTCTACAGTCATGCAAACTAGGAAGGGTGTTGCTCTTGGAATTGTGTTAAATACTCCATCTTTTGTCGACTGGGGGAAAAATATAATGAGCAGAACACACATCCATATTTTTTAATGTTTGTTTGTTTTTGAAAGAGAGAGAGGGGGACAGAAGAAGTGGGAGAGGGGCAGAGAGAAAGGGGGACAGAGGATCCGAAGGAGGTTCTGCGCTGACAGCATGAAGCCCAATGCGGGGCTTGAACCCAAGAACCGTGAGATCCTGGCCTGAGTCAAAGCCAGAAGCTTAACCAATTCAGCCACCTAGATACCCCCCCACATCCACATTTTAATCATGTGGATCATTTAGCAATAAGACCATCTGAAGTGATTTTAAGGGGCGCCTGGGTGGCTCAGTCAGTTGAGCTTCCGACTCCAGCTCAGGTCACGATCTCGCAGTTCATTAGTTCGAGCCCCACATCGGACTCCCTGCTGTCGGCACAGAACCCACTTCAGATCCTCTGTCCCCCTCTGCCTCTGCCCTCCCCCCTACTTTTCTCTCTGAGAAAGTGACTTCTGAACAAACCGGAAAGAAAGGAAAAGGCCCGTGTGGAAATAATGACTGAGGGAAGGGCATGCCAGGCAGAGGGAACAGCCAGTGCTAGGCCCTGGGAAAAGCACGCAAACAGGGCGCCGCAGGAACTGGGGAGCAAGGGAAATGAGGCAGGAGACGAGGTTGGTGTGGTGACGGGAATGTGGGGAGGGAAGGTCTGCTGGGGCCTCACGGCCACGGACAGGCACGCCTTTCTGTCACTTTGTTTAAGTCTCTTCTAATACGATGATACTGTCACATTGCTTTGATGGTGTCTTACTCAGAGGGAAGCGAGAGTCTAGGCTTTGAAAATGTCCCAGCACGATGTTAGCACTGCCTGGATCCCAAACAATTCAGCAGCTGCCTCAAGGCGGACTGGTTCCCCGGTAAAAAGCGACACTGAGGAACGCCATTGCTGCCATGCCACCAGAGTGAGGACACTGCACGCGTCCCTGCTCCTCTGTGTCTTTCGCTTGGTCAACAAAGCAGAAGCATCGTTTTGGTCAGGTGGCAGCCATTTGGTGCCTGATGTTTGGGGGGAGGGTGACCTTTCGGTTTCCAGAGAAGGAGGGAAGACCCATCTCTGGCCGAGACTCAAGCCACGGCAGCCTCTCCCACCCTGGAAAGGGGTCGATGGGGAAGTGATGAAACCAAGATAAATGTCTATTATCCCTACCTAGAGACACATCTTCTACCCTTTCCAAGATTGGGTCATTGCCTTTGACATATGCGGCTCCACTTGCTTCTGACATCACGCCACCCTCTCTGGTCAGCAGATCTGTGTTTGCCTTGCTCTTAAAAAAAAAAAAAAGACGCTTATTATCCAGAAATACTCAACCAAATTAAACTTGGCTTGACCTGACCTGAAGGCCAGAAAATGACTCTTGGACTAAACCCACACTTTCTGGAACTGAGTTGGAAGTGGGATGCAGTGGGCTGTAATTATGGAGCCCCTCCCCTGCCCCCCCAACAAATACATCGTCTTGCTAAGGACTGTGTTTAAAAACAGAACTGCCATGGGGCGCCTGGGTGGCTTAGTCGGTTAAGCGTCCGACCTTCGCTTAGGTCATGATCTCGTGGTTCGTGGGTTCGAGCCCCGCGTCGGGCTCTGTGCTGACTGCCAGCTCGGAGCCTGGAGCCTGTTTCAGTCTGTGACTCCCTCTCTCTCTGACCCTCCGCTGTTCACGCTGTCTCTCTCTCTCTCCTAGAAAAAAAAAACCAAACATTAAAAAAACAAAAAAAACAGAACTGCCATGTAGTGTAATTTACAATTATAACTGTAAGGAAAGCTCGAGAAAAAGCAGCCTGTGACAAAACAGCGAAGCAAATTGAATAATCAGTTCCCTTAAATACTGGGACGCATTATAAATAGCGCTGTTTTATGAGTCAGAGCTAACCTCGTAAATTGAATTTGGAAACTAGCAAAGAATATTTTCTGGGAAACGCTATTCTGTTTCCTTAGGTAAAAATAATCACTAAGGAAAGGGTATAATTCCAGGATAAACCTGGAAAAGTAATTAGAAAAAGTCAGTGTGGAACCCAAAGAAGCCTGTTGCAGCTAATAGCCAGCCTACAGGGGACAAAATGCATGTAGACAATAAAAGAAGCACAGAGCAGGCATTTCTGAAAGCTTGTGCTAGGTGTCTGATCACCATAATGTTTCCACACCCCAGATCCGTCCTGCATCCTTCTCTGTCCCGCTCTGTGCCCCGCATGCTGATAGTACAGATTACTGGGGCTTTCTGTCCTCTAGCTTTTATTTGGCTTTGGCAGTGGGAGGTGATGGCAGGAAATCTTTGTGTGGTAACAGCTTTCCTAGAATTTCCATCCCTCCTCGCTTCGCCATGGCTCTGATCGCAGACCCTGTTCCATGGCTCTAGACGGGGCCCTGCTCAGCAGACCTGAGGGTGGTAAGGGCCCCCCACCACTGCTAAGTCCCTGGGTGCCTCCATTTCACTTGTTATATAGCCCACCCTCTGTGCTAATCCCTTCCTTAACTTCTCTGAAGTTAAACTTTTCTCAGTGTGCTATTTGTGTCCTGCTGAGAGCTTAATTCATAAAGGACCTAGTGCCTGGCACTCCGAGACCTACCTTTCCAATAAAGACAGTGAATAGAAATGAGCAAACTCCCAGAAAAACACAGGCTAAGATGGTGACAGCTTTATCATCCAATGTATGGAGTCTGCTAAAATGGTCACCGAAATCTATTGGGACAGTAGGAGGGAAAAACGGATGTGAAAAGAGAATGTTCTGTTTTACAGGGAAAACTGACAGTAGCCAAGTTTCAGATTCAGCCTCTTAGCCAAGTCATGTGGTCCAAGGCTGGGCTATTCAAAATAAGAGGTTTGGGGGTTGCTGGTGATGATGGAATTAGTACTGGCTAGTCCAGAAGCTTCTGGCACTAGAAAGAGAGGCTCTTTGCAAAGATCTAAGTGCACACTGTCCTATTCCAGAAGTTTACAAGGAACTCTGTAGGGATAGGAGCTTCCTAACTGCAAAAAGAAACACAGAGTAAACAAGAACATTCAAGCGTCCATTTAAGCAGAGTGAATTGAGCAGATTAGGAGCCAATTTTTTTAAAATTTATTTTTGAGAGAGAGAGAGAAAGCATGCGCGAGAGCATGCGAATGGGGGTTGGGGAGCAGAGAGAGAGAGAGAGACAGAATCCGAAGCAGGCTCCAGGCTCCGAGTTATCAGCACAGAGCCTGATGCAGGGCTCAGACTCAAAAACTGTGAGATCATGACCTGAGTAAAGTCGAACACTTAACCAACTGAGCCACCCAGGCACCTCAGGAGCCAAGTTTTCAAGGTAACAACCCAAGGTTCTTATTTAGAAAATGTACACTTAGGACAAAGAGCTCCAATATGGGACCCTTACAGGATCTGATTCCCAGGGGAGCGTGGACTCGTGTAACATGTATAAACGGCACAAGCAGCTTCCACAGTCAGCACATCCCTCTGTATTTTCAGACCATTCTTTGGATAGTTCAATGGTCCCACTGAGTCATATTTTACGAAGTTCTTCCTCTTCCGGGGAGCAAGGGAAATGAGGCAGGAGACGAGGTTGGTGTGGTGACGGGAATGTGGGGAAAACTGCATTTTCTTCCCCACCCCCCTTTCTGCTTGGATGTCAAAAGGGAAAAAGAAAAAGGCGCCTGGGCAGCTCAGTCCGTTGAGCATCCAACTCTTGGTTTTGGCTCAGGTCATGATCCCAGGGCCGTGGGATGGAGCCTTGTGTTGGGCTCCTCGCAGTGTGTGGAGCCTGCTTGGGATTCTCTCTCTCTCCCTCTGCCCCTCTCCCCTGCTCTCTCTAAAAACAAAAGACCAGTGCTCACAGAATGATGAATGTATTACTGTGAAACAATACATTTATCTTGGCCAAAGTTTCCAACGGTAAGGTAAATTCCCCTGTTGGTCAAAGACCCTAGGACAGAACTCACTAGTCCCCTGGCCTGGAGAAGCGCCCACCAGAGCTTTGAGGGGGAACAGTCGTTCTCTGGAATACTTCCTGGGGCAGGAGCGTGTTTGGGAGGGAGAAGTGGCCTACACCACGAAGTCTAAGTGGACATCCTTGCTCTCATTTTAGGAGTCTTCGTCACCTTGTTGGCAGGCTTCTTTATGTATTACTGTTACTCAATTATTGATCAAATAAAACCATCCAACCACACATTCTGACAAAAACAGATCTTGCACGTATATCTAAAGTGCAAACGTTCCCATAAACCAGCTGTAATTTGGGCTTCCATATTTCTATTTAAGTAATCTAAACCTTGAAAGAAATACTTAAGTCAGACTCCTGCTTCCTCACTTGTGTTCCACGGCACGGAATACTCTTGGTGCTACTGCTGAAATGCCACCGATAAGCACAGCTTCCTTCCAGGGCGACCCTCACCACCCTGGGCACCCTGGGCTAAGTCCTCAGGATGACGGCTGGACTGGCACCATGTCTATACCAATGTAAACGTCGGTCCTTGGTGGTCGCTCGTGCAGCCTCCTATCTTATGAGCACGTGGTAGGAGTGTACTTCCAGCCTCCTTGTGAGGAGGTGAGACCGTGTGACTGGTTTTGGCCAATGAGCTGTGAAGAACATCTGTCACTTCGGGGCCAGAGCATTTAGTTGCACTTTCCCTTTGCCACAGGAACCGGCAACTTTTGTGACAGTGGGATAAGCGGACAAGATCTGGAGCAATGTCTCCAGTCAGCCCACAACGGACTTCAAAGGTGACCAAGACCTAAGCCTTGCGGTTGTAACCACAGCATAATCTCACCTGTCCTGATTGATACACTCCTCCACCATCCGTCCTAAACACTGCCACCGCCCAGTCTGGTTATAGCACCGCCCCGTGCAAATATCCGTGATTAGAGCACAAGCCCTTCGGTCAAGGTGGCCTGAGTCTATCCCATAAGCCTCAGCTCCGCCTCCCTACCCCACAGAGGAAACGGGCTTCTGAGGAATTCACAGAGCAGCCCCCTATTTCTGCCTTTGGTCTGAATGTATCCTGTTTCCCAAACGCATTCCCATCCACAGCCGCCTCCAGATCTACTGCTAAGGAAGACTGGGCAGAACTCACAAGTCCCACTGTGGGCTTCTTCTGCTCAGCGTTCACCATGTGACCCCCAAGAATTTTCCAGAGAGGCCCTCCCCAGTTCTGTTCCCCCTTTCTGGAACTCCTGTGAATCTTGTTATTTTGTCCTTCTGGACTTCGAATCTCATCCAGAGATTCCATCTCCTTACCTGCATGCTCTGTTCCAGGTCATTTCTTCACGACCCATCTTCAGCTCACCGGTCCGTCTGCTCTCCGGCTGCGTCATCCAGACACTCTCCCGTGACTACAGCCTGGGAACTGTTCTACTCTGAATTTCTATTGCTTCTTCCTTTTGGATCTCAGGACATTTTTTGAAACTTTCTTGGTTGCCCAGCTAGGTATTTATAGACACTAACTTTACATGAGCAAGCATTTCTGGGGATTTAAGAGTAGACAGACTTCCGGTTGATCTTAAGAAAGCCATATAGCGCCACAAACAAAACTTCTAGTGTCGTGTTTTGCACATACTTTTTATTGTTCCATAAATGAGTATTTGTCGATATGTACATAAACACAGAGAACGAGCGCTAAGATTTAGAGCAAGAGCGTCTGGGTTCTAATACGCAAAGCCACTTACCAGCTGTGAGGGCTCAGGCACAGAACTGAATCGGAGCTCGGCTTCCTCAACTGTAAAACTAGACCGTTGAGACCCGTGCGGTCCACCACACAGGTTTATTGCAAGGTTCAAATGCAGAAACACAGGAAAGTGCTATGGATACAGCTTAGAGCAATACAAGTATAAAGAGAATGAGTAACAGCAATCGGACTTGAAGGGTGGGAATACTGAATCACGCACTTGTATCATACCCACGGATCGATGGGAGTCAATGAGAAGGTGATGGAAGAGCCGAGCACTAGTGAGAACGCACATGCCGTTCCTCCAAGGGGGGAGGAGTTCTGGAATCTCCCGTAGCCCTGTCCCTGCCGTTAATCACTTCCTAAACTCCATGAGGATGTCAGAGACCCACCATCAATAACTCTCTCACAGAAGCGCCAGGGCCAATATCCCATGTTTATTTACATATGAAATGTGTTTAATACAGTTATGATGGATGTAGTGCATAACACCGGACAGCAGCAAGACCTTTTGAGGAACCGAACGTTGACTACAGTATATCATGCAAGTATCTCTATATACACAAACGGAATTCCTTTTTCTTAAAAATAAAAAGTACAAAACATGTTTAGGGATAAATACAAGATATAAAATGCCAAAGGAAACACGACGACGACAACTGAAAAATAGAACTCTCCCAGAGAACTATAAACGGAAGGGACAGAGGAGTACCCACCCCTGCTGTGCGATCAGTAAAACGGAACTGCTGATATTAAAGAGACTATTGAAATGACCGAACTGAAGCTGGGTGGCTCCGCGCGTGATCGAACGGCCAATCACGACACGCGGGTTTGCTGCATTGATAGGTCGGTGGTGGAGGTTGTGCATCTCAACTCCAAGTACCAGAATGTCTGGCAGTAGCACCCCGGAACAGGAAACGCCAACTCTTTAGACAGCAAAGGGTTAAGTCAATGGGGATATCTTTTTTTCTTTTTTCCTGTCAAGAGCCAGAGAAATACTTGATATTTTGAGTTGTGTCTTTGTAATAGTTAATAAGTTACATGACAAAAACTCGACTCTAGAAATCTACTGGTCTAACTACATTACGTGTCACTTTTACAGTAGTCCAGCCCTTTTGTGACTTGGTCTCCTGTGTTCTTTCAGCCAGCCTCGCAGATCTGCCCAGAAAAACCACCGGCCCCCGGTGTTCCCTCGGCAATGCCCTTCTTCCCCCGTCCCAGAATGGAACTGAGGAAATCCCCGCTCTTTCCTGTAGAGACCGGGCCCACGGTTTTTGTCCATCACTGGGAAGGAAGCTACCTGCAGGCTGCCTTAAACACCGGTGGGCGTGGCCTGGAAGAAAATGCCAGACGCCGGAGCGTGGTCGCACGGGACAGGTGCACTCGCGGGCTTAGAGCAGGCACGTTGAGGGTAGTGCTAAGACACTTAAAAGTCCCTAGTGTTTGTGAGACCCACGATACCTACAATTTATGTAGTGAAGTCTAAAAATTAAAAACACTAAAAAAAGGCATCGTTTCGGCCTTGTAATTAGTTAACCCATTCAAATCTGTAACATACAAAATGGTTTATTCGAATTCAGGAACTGCCCCTGTTACTAAGAACTCGGTGTTTAAAGAAACGGTACAAAAAGAAAAAGTCTAACCCAAAAAAGAAACCCACAAAACAAAACAAAACAAAACAAAACAAGACCGAAAAAAGAAAAGAGAACCTCAAAACATTTTCCACTAAATACTGATACAAACATGTAACAAAGAGTATAAAAAGTTATTCGTTTAAATATATACAAACTCTTTGAAACTCAAATACTGTGTTCATACTTCTCGAGGGGAGGGGGAGGAGGGGGAGGAGGGAGAGGGAGGAGGAGGAGGGGAGGGAAGGGGGAGGAGGAGGAGGAGGGGGAGGGGAGGAGATCCACGACGCGGCGGGGAAGGGACGCGGGAAGAGAATATATTGCAACAGCCTAGACAGTACTGTTAACTCTATTATACTGCAAACTTTTTTGTAACAAAAATGTCTCTTTGATTCCAATGTGGACAGGGATCGGCCTTACGGGAAGGTCTGTGGCTATTTCTCGGCGGAACTCACTCTTTTGGACTTAATGAAGGCCATGCCATGGGTCCGCATGTGGGCGTTTAAGGCAGCGTCCGTCTCGAACGTCTTGGCGCACACCTTGCACTTCCGGTCGGACACCGCGCCGTCGGGCGCCTCGTCCTCGCGGCCGGGCTTGTTCTCCTGCTGCTGCTCCTCGCCGGCCCCGTTCTGCTTGGACACGGGCTGCGGCTCCTTGAGCTTGTGCACGATGAACAGGTGCCGGGACAGCGACACGTGCGACGTGTAGCAGAGGCCGCACTCGCGGCACTGGTGGGAGGAGCCGTCCGACTTGTGCTGCGGGATGTGCTCGTGGAACTGCAGCAGGTTCTCGGTGGTGAAGCCGCACACGGCGCACTTGTGCACCTTGAACACGTTGATCTTCAGCTTCTTCAGCGGCTGGGTGATCGCCCCCCGGGGAGGCCTGAACTCCAGGACCGGCTCTTCCAACTTGCGCTTGGGGCTGGGAACCTTGGAGGGGGGAGAACACAGCGGACGACACGCGTGAAAATCGTCGTGCCCCGCGGGGGGCCGGCGGGTGAGCTCCGTGACTCGGGGTTTCCCGCGGCGGCCCGTCTGCCCCCCACCCCCGCGGCCCCCGCGGCCGCTCCACACGAGGGAACCGAGCTCCTAGCTACCAGCTCCCGCCGCCTGGCCCAGCAGCAAATTCCCTGCCTCCGTACGAGCAGCAGCCCGGGAAAACAAAAGCAGGGCACCGAGTGGGGACGGAGTCAGAGATGGCCTCGGCGACGGCCACACTTGAACCGAGGCCTGCTGCGCCGCGGGCAGGCATCCAGGCACAGGGCGCCGGCCTGGGGGACAGCAGGGAAGCCGGTGCGCCCAGCCGTGACCATGCAGGGGGACAGGAGGCAGGGTGCAGGCGGGGAAAACGTCGGGGCCCCTCCTTCCCCGAGACCCAGATGGGGAGCTGCGGGAGCCCCCGCTGGCCCAGGAGCCCAGCGTTCTCGCACACCCACTGGGCTTCCTGGCGCGCTCTTCCCCTTCCGTCCCCACCTGTCTCAGTCTGAGCCACACTACGTCCCCTCCTTTCCAGCTCGCCAGAAGCCCAAGCCAGAGGGACACTCCCTCCTCCCTGCTCTGCGGCCCATCTTTTCTGCCCTGTTGACAGGGCACCACTCAGAAACGGCCGGGACCCGGAGCTGCCCCTGCACTACATCCTTCAATTCCATCCCCACCCCCACCCCACCCCCATCACTAGAGGGGAAGAGATCACAAACTAATGAGAAGCTAGTATGACCTGTGCTCTGATTAGGCTTTACTCAACGATCAACTCCTTGCACGCGCACACACGGACACCCAGGTACCTTCCGGACACAGCCCAGGGCCAAAGACAGCAGACACCTCCTAAATGTCTGCTGAGCTGCTGCCTTGCTGATCGCACTTGCCACACACGTGCCTCATACACACGTTTATATATACACTGCTGTCTGATTCAAGTTCACTAGCCACTGACCTAAGACCAAGGCAGAGATTAGGATTTTATCCCTACCGTCATCAGAGCAAACTTAAGGAGAATCTCTTAATTTTTATTAGGTACCTTTCACAACTGACATACTGCCAACAAGAGAAGAATCTAGCTGGGGCGCCTGGGTGGCTTAGTCGGTTAAGCGTCCGACTTTCGCTTAGGTCATGATCTCGCGGTTTGTGGGTTCGAGCCCCGCGTCGGGCTCTGTGCTGACTGCCAGCTCAGAGCCTGGAGCCTGTCTCAGAGTCTGTGATTCCCTCTCTCTCTCTCTCTCCTAGAAATAAATAAAAACATTTAAAAAAGAGAAGAATCTAGCTTTCTACACTCCTTCTGGCTGAGAGCCAATTTTGAGTGTCCACATAAAATTTTATCATTTCTATATGTACATAGCTCCCTCGAGCTGTTTCTGGAAAGATATAGAAAAACTTTAATACCTTTTAGGAGCAAGATGAAAAGACCAGAATGGGGATACGGGGAGCTGACCTATTACTTTATAAGCTTTGGGCATAATCTTGTGTAACTGCAGAAAAATTAAAATGAAAAGAATGAATGGCAAAAAGCAAGTCAACACAATCTCACTGTAAAGAGAACATTTGCAATGTTTGACCTTGGTATCTTCTTTTATTTCTGCTTCTTCCTCATTGGTGGCTTCTGTCATTTCTTTCAAGTCAGGATCCTTAATACCATGCATGAGTTGGATGTGTTTCTCCAGCATCAACCGTTTCGTAAAGGTGCGCCTGGAGTCTGGGCAGTGCCTGTGGAGCAGAGAAGAGGAGGTGACCTGCTTGCTAACAGCACCCCACGCTGCAGAATACACTCTCTACGGAAAGGACCTTCACCAGCCAACGCCATGCTCAGTGGGCTCAAGATGGTCTGTGTGAGGGACGCCTGGGTGGCTCTGTTGGTTGAGGGTCTGACTTTGGTTCGGGTCACGATCTCCCAGTTCGTGAGTTCGAGCCCCACATGGGGCTCGGTGTTGAGAGCGCAGAGCCTGCTTGGGATCCTCTCTCCACCCCTCTCTCCGCCCCTCCCCGACTCTTTCTCTCAAAATAAATAAATGACTTAAAAAGAAAAAAAAAAGATCTTCGTGAGTACCAACGGTCCAAAATGAAATAGCAATTTTGCTATGAATTGCAGTTTTCCATTTGCGAGAAAAATTTTTGCAGTTTCTGTAAAAAGATTTCTGTTGGTTTTTGTGTCTCTATCGGATCAGCCCAATTCAGTTTGGACTTATTTTCAATAATCGGTATTTATTTTCTAGATTTGGTTAAAGTATTACTTGGTGTATAATTCTAGATGGCTTTCATTGTTAACTTGAGGATAATATCAAATTTCAAAAGTTTTCTCTACAATGACTCCATGTTCCCTCAGAATTTACAACATAACAGATACTTTAATGTGGTATCTGTTCCTTCCCGGATTCCTTCACATGGATGTTAATTATTCCTGTCCACTCTGCCGTAACAAAGAGAGGGCAGGGCGTGTGGCCGTCGAATTCCTCACCCAGGTACAAACACAGTAACACAGCACTCAAATTCATGTGTTCATTCAGTTGACTAAAATGGAGAAAACTCAACAGAGATCCAAAATAGGGCACTCTTTTAAGTTTTCGTTTCATCTTGTGGGGGGGGGGGAACCCAAACCTGTAGATCATGAATAGTTTTTCTTTAGAATATGAATTTGCCATTTTCTTGATACAGTGGACCAAAAACAGGTGAAAGGGAAAGGGAAAGGGAAAGGGAAAGGGAAAGGGAAAGGGAAAGGGGAAGGAAGGAAGGAAGGAAGGGAGGGAGGGAGGGAGGGAGGGAGGGAGGGAGGGAGGAAGGAAAGTGAATGACCGTGGTGACTACGGATGTTGTGAACCAGACACCAAGAACCCACTGCAGTGAACGGGGGTGAAAAGCACCTCATGGTCTCAGGCTGAACCAAATCTGCCCTCTAAAGGCTTCTAGAGACTTTGTGATGATTGGCCCCCACGCCCTGATGATTTCGTGTTAGAGGAACCCCCCACTCCCCCCGTCGGCAGTGCCGGGACCCAGTGCCGACACCTCGCAACAAAGGAAATCAGTCAGACGATCTAAGCACCTCATTGGCCTACGGTGTCTCTGGGACAAACGCACAGAAGCTGTCCGGGGAAGGACGACGCCAGGCCAGCCTCCTTTCCTCCCTTCTTCTCAGCCAGGGGCCTCCTTCTGCGTCCTCACACCCTTCGGCGCCGTCTCTCTAACATGTAGCCCTGACTCAGGGAACGTTCTCACCTCACCCAAACCACTCCCAGCTTCACCTTCACTGCGGGAGAGTCTAGGCCCCGGGTTTCCTACCCGAGCAACTTTCCCTAAACGAACTGAGAGCAGGGAAGCCTGCGGAACAGCCAGCCAACCTTCGCGCGCGTCCCCGAGAACACACGGTACACCGGGTCCTGCTTCGGTCACGTCACACGCTATGTGCCGGCGACACGGCTTCTGGGTCTGTTAAGTCCTCTCTCTGTTACGGGAAGGGCCTTAAAGTAAGTAACCCTGTTATCAGCGCACTCGAGGCATGTTCTGGTGGAGTGGGCGACAGAGCTTTATCGCTAATGATACAAGTTCTGAATTTCACATCCAAAGAAGTGGCTCGTGATTGTCCAGAGCAGCACGGCCATCCGTTCGGTGTGCTGGCCCGCCCCTTTCCTTAAATCTGACCTCTGAGCCAAATGTGTGTGCGGAGCAAAGGCTGCCCTCCCTTAGGGATAATTGTCCGGCCAAGGACAGAGTCCATGACCAGGGCCCATCGGGGTCTGCTCTCAACCCATCACCGGACAATCCACCTGCCAATCAATGCTGGCAAATCCCTGCGCTTATAGAGATCAGAAAGAATCTCATTCATCTGTGCAAAGCAATCACTTCTCTAAACGCTCTCTGGATACCAGGTAAGGACCCAGGAAATGTACACAGGATGTGTAAGAGATTCTTCCTGTTTATTTTACTATTTTTAAGTGTTAACGGCCCAATCGAGAAATTGTATGTCCCAACAGCGGGATGGAACTGAAAAGTGAACTCTAGGACCTGCAGCCCAGTAATGGAAAGTTAGCGGTAAACTGTGAAATCCCGTCGAGCGCTTTCAGCACTACCCTTCCACTGTGCTTCCCACGTTAGAAATGCAGACTTACGAGCAGGTATAAACTTTCCTGATGCCTTTGTGCTTGATCCGGTTGTGACGGCACAGGCTGTGTGAGGAGCTGAAAGATTTGTCACACTGGCGGCAAGGGTGTTTTTTCATTTGCTTTATGAGGAGAAAAGAGATTGAGAGTCACTTAAGAGAACAAAAACAGAACTGCTTTAAAAATTAAGAACTCTTCTGTAACGGTCTGCATTATATGGTCATCACTGTTTAGCAATATTAAGACAAAGCTAAAAGATTCTTCGTAACATGTAATAAAAAGGAAGGCCAGGGATGAGGTGACCAGGAAGGGACTAATTTCTGGAGAATGGGATAAACGTGATCATTAAGAGTAAAATATTATGTATTTTCTCAAAACACTTATAGTTTTGATTCAACACAAACCTCCAGAAATCTGAAAACATCAAATTTTCTTTGCAAGAGAGATATAAATGTTCTTTTTATACTAGGGGCGCCTGGGTAGTTCAGCTGGTTGAGTGTCAGATTCTTAATTCTGGCTCAGATCATGATCTCACGGCTGTGAGACTGAGCCCCCTGGGTTAGGCTCTGCGCCGAGCATGGAGACCTGCTAGAGATTCTCTCTCCCTCTGCCTCTGCCCCTCCCTAGACTGTGCTAGAAACAAACAGCTAGCGGATTCTATACAAAAACGTAATTCTTCAATAAACACCAAATAAAACCATTACTTAATTTGTTATATCCAGAGAGAATGTTAACTTATCCAATATGCCATTTTAAATTAAATCTCTAGCTAATGTTAATAAGCATTTTGACTTCTCCCCCAAGGATTAAGTAACTATTCCTTACATAAGGGAGGAGTTTTCCAAAAGGCCTTTTGAATAGTACCATTTGGTTATTTCAAGGATGCACAGGTTTGAAACCACTTTATGGAGGCTGCCATGAATAAATGCAGCAGGTGCGTGTGCATGCACGCATGCTCGTGTGTATGGGGGTTGGGGGACAGGGACGGAGCAGGAGAAAGCTATCAAGAGAGAAAAATCAAAGTTAAAAGCTTCCTACTTCAGCTATGACATAATTATGTTAATTCCACACATTCTCATGTGGGAATTTTGAAGTCAAATGAGCGGCTTGACCTTACAGCGCGTTCTCTGGGTACAAGATGCAGTGAGGTCCGGAATCAAACAATGTCGTACCACAAGGAAATGAGATTGAGAAGCAACTGTCCACCTTGTGAATAGAACAAACTTTGGCAAAACCCTCATTCAAAATAAGGTTGAAGCAGAAGTTCTCATGTAAAATAACATTACTATTTATGACAGTAAGAAGAGATACGCAAAGCAATTGTGGGCTAAATGGTTAAAGAAAGGATAAAAATATGTTTTGAAGTTTTATTGATTTATTTTTGAGAGAGAGACAGAGACAGCGTGAGCAGGAGAGGGGCAGAAGGAGAGAGAGATAGAGAAAGAGAGAGAGAGAGAGAGAGAGAGAGAGAGAGAGAGAGAGAGAGAGAGAGAATCCTAAGCAGGCTCCATACCCACAAAACGGTGAGATCATGACCTGAGCCAAAACTAAGAGCGGACACTCAACTCACTGAGCCACCCAGGCACCCAGAAAGGATAAGTATTTTTAATAATTGTTTTTATATTAATCACTTGACAAAGATGCCCTTATTTACTGGGAGGCAAATCTATGTAAGTGGTTGTGTTTGGTTCTGGAGACCCCGAAATGGGTTGGCACCTTGTCTCTACGACTCATGCATCGAACCATACGACCCTGGGAAAGTTTCCCCACAAACATCCAGTCCCCAAACTGTTCGGTGGGGGCCACAACAGTGCCTTCCTCGGAGCATGCTGGGGGAAGAGGGGCACTAAAGGGTCTCTTTCCAAGAGAAAGAGGATTTCTCTTGGGGCACAGAGAAATCCTCAATAAATATTCTTTTATGAATAATAACAGAATACCCAAATTCATTTTAAGAGAGTGGAAAATACTGTCTTTTAAATGAAACACATCAGTCTGTGTCTAAAAACCTAGACAGAGGCAAGGGAGGACATTTCTTCTCTACGCTAAAGATGGAAGACATAGTGTTGCTTTTATCGTTATCCTGAGCACATAATCTGGGATATTATGAGAATAATCTCGTGGGGCGGGGGAAGAAGGGGGGGGGGAGAGAGAGAGGGAAAGAGAGAGAACAGAGTGAATAACCAACTAATGCCTCTGAGCCACACTCTTTTTCCAAAACTTCCTTCATAAAACATCTTGATCACATAACATAGACAATCCCTAGTCTCTCGATTAGTATTTATGGAGTCAGAGAATAAAGAAGAGGTTTTTTTTTTTTTTTAATGTTTGTTTATTTTTGAGACACAGAGAGAGCGTGAGAGGAGGAGGGGCAGAGAGAGAGGGGGGACACAGAATCCGAAGCAGGCTCCAGGCTCCGAGCTGTCAGCATAGAGCCTGACATGGGACTCGAACTCACATACCACTCGAATTCATCAGATCAAGACTTGAGCTGAAGTTGGGTGCTTAAATGACTGAGCCACCCAGGCACCCAGGAGGTTTCTTTACTTTAAGAATCATCATGGAAGTCCTACATTTCACTAAAGCTACATAAATCTAATGTCTAATTCCTATTGAATTCTGCACCTATGAGATCACCCAGAACAGTCAAAACACAAGACATTTTTCTAAAAGTGAGAAGGTTGTAGCAAATCATCATCAAACACGTAGAGAGAATGTACACAGATCTTTCTAACCAGGTAACAAGGGCGATAGGCCGCAGGAAGGCAAACTGAGTTTTCCATGAAGATGAAGGGCTTAAAATTCCATTTCTTGTTATGGTATCATTATATTAATATTAAATCCAAAAAATCTTTCTGAGATTTTTTTTTAAGTAATGTCTATACCCATTGTGGGGCTCAAACTCACATCCCCCAGATCAACAGTCCCCGTGCTCCCCGGACTGAACCGGCCAGGTGCCCCCAAGTCAAAATTTTAATAAATATCAATTAAGAAATCCTCAGTAGGTAGTAACTTAAATGGAAGGGCAGGTTAGCTGAATCCATAATTACTGTTTTCAAAAAGAGCTGACAACGGGTGAGATAGGCTTCTTTTCCAGCGTCTTTAGGGAAAAATGCAGAAATGAGTGGTGCAAGCCCAAAACAATGGAGCAGGGTTTCAAATCGCTGGTGACAGGAAAATTACAGGTTCAAACACCGGCTTCCTGATCGAACCTGCCGTGTTCCCATTACCTAAGAAAACAAATGACTCCCTTCTCTGTTAAGCTTTAAGTACTAACTTATTTAAAGGTGTTTTACCTAATTTATTTTCATAACGTATATCTTCAGTGTTATAAGAGTTCATACTGCACTGTACGACACAGAGAGCAAGTTTTACCAACCAAACAAAACCGGAAAACACAGCACTGAAAATGCGTAAAGTACGACTGTCGCTCTGTTTGTTAAGGTCACTCACTGACCCCCCGGTTCCAGTGTAGCGCAGGCCGATCTTGAGGGAACTTGGGCCCTGAGTGGAATTTTTATAGTTAGGTTTTCCTGCTCAATGAGGAGTTATTTTGTTTTTAAATACAGCTCTTTAAAGAAATGGTGGACGAATGTAAGCTGCCAGGGTCGGAACATTTCTGAAGATGTTAAATATAAAGAAAGCAAACGCTTGAGTATATTTCCTAAACTTTTTCCCTGATTTCCCATTTCTGATTCTTTTACCTTCATTCTTTAGGAAAGCGCTAGCCCCTCTTAGCAAATCCTCTGCTCTTAGTGCCCTAGCCTTGGGCTCAAGGTCTGAGCTCTGGGATTTATGAGGCCTCTGAAGGCCATTCTTTCTGGGTGGCACTTGGTGAATGTGTTCTGGATTGCCCTGGGCCCTCACAACCAGACGCTGCCCGTTCTGATAACTAGTCCCTTCTTGTACCTTGGCTCGAAGCCCTCTTTCTCTCAGGTGACTCTGAAGAAGTTAGAGGGAGGAAAGTCTCAACCTCAGACCCTTCTGCCTCCCTGAGGTTCTCTGCCTCCCACCAACATGCAAAGAGCTTCCTTAACTATCATCGCACGCCCAGAATCGCCCACAAATTTAGGAAGACCGGGAGCGGAATTATTCCCAAGCCATGCTGACACATACCCTTCAGTTTGATCACAAACACTTTCTATGAAAAAGGAAAAACCAACCGCCTGGACAGACTTCGACCTGCCCCAACGGTGGACCCACAGGATGTAACTCTAAAACTCTGGACCTTTCCGTTCGGGAATCTATTGTACAGATACACCTGCACCGGTACAGTCAGTTCTGTACAACGTGACAACCATGTATCACAGGCCACAAATCACTACAACAAGCAACACCACGCAATAAAAACCAGAGGGCTTCCAGCAAGAACGCAGTTAAGGGCACAACACTCGATCGGTGACACACTTAAGGGCAGCATCCTGTGTAACCGGGCGTGGGAGGGGGTGGCTTGTTGAGATTCTGTGAAGCGGAGGAAGGAGGGTTACCTGAAATCAGAGGGTTGGAGGGAAGCTGTAACACCAAGTGTGGACCTGTGTGACTCAACGGGGAGATGAAGTCACTGGTGACCATCTGATGTGAGTACGTGTGTTTCGTGGATAGGAAACAAGTCCATTCCCCGATTTTCTGTGCTCACCGCGTGTTCCTCTCGGGGATGAGGGCACCCAGGTGCGAATTCAGAATCCACATTAAGCTCCAACCCTTCCCTAACAGATCAACTACATTAGAACAAACGTGTTTCCGACCCAAGTGGTCTAGCAGACCGGATTGTACGTACGAACGGTTACGTACACGTACGTACACGAGCAGCACTGAACATGACGGAAAAGACAGGAAGAATTTGGCCCCAAGAATGTGGTCAACGCAAAGTTGGTCAAACAAAGCATATGTGTTCATATAACAACACTCTTGTCCTGTAAGCGTGGAAAAGAATGAAAGACCCTGATGCACCGATACTAAGAGCTAGATACTACATACGACGGGAAGGGACCAGTGCTGAGAACTGTTGTATTCCTAGGCTGCGTTGTGCACCCAAAAGTAGTGAAAAGAGAACATACGTGCACGTATGATGGTCCCTGAATAAGAGAAACTTCAAGATACATAACAAGAAACGCAGTGGTGCTGGATGGGTAAGGGCAGGAATGAGACATTTTGCTGTGCTCGCAGTTCAACGATGTGACTAGAGCTCATGTCAAAAAATTTTGTTTTCTTCTGTTGCCTCAAAAAAATTAGAAAGCAGGTTTGCTGAGGTGTAATTTAAACAATGTAAAATTCACTCTTTTTCATGTTCTAGGAGTTCTGACAAACAGACACGGACACAGCAGTCCCATCCGCTGAAAAGTCCCCCGTGCCCCTTTACAGCCAAGCCTGCTTCCTGCAGCCAGCTCCTGGCAACCACTCATCTGCTTTCTAGCCTCTGGCTGCATCTGTCCCATTTGTCCCATAAATGGAAGCACACGGTACAGCACGTAGTGTCTGGTCCGGCCTCTCTCACTGGTGCAGTGCGCGTGCAATACACCTGTGCGGTCCAGCGCCTCAGCGACCCATCCCTTCTCACGGCTGGGAGCTGTTCCGCGGGGTCTAAGGATCCGCTCCGCTTCATGAATCTGCGTCCCAGGCGAAGGCCATCTAGGCTGTTTCCAGCTTTTGGAAATTATGAATTAAAGCCCCCACAAACACGCATGTACAGATTCTGGTGTCAACACATGACCTTATTTCTCTTGGGTGATGACTTAGGAATGAGACTATCAAGTTCTATCAACCCTTTTCCCAGAATGGCTGTGCTCTGCGTTTCCACCAGCAAAGGGGCAGAGGTCCAGCTGGCCTGCCCCCTTCCAGCAGCTGGCACTGTGTTTTATTGTAGCCATTTGACAGGGTGGCTGGCACTATTTCACTGTGGCTTTAATGTGCAATTCCCTAATGATGAATGGTGTCCAGGTAAAACATTTTCAAGGGACAAAACACCTGCATACATAGATACCTCTTCCTCCAAAGAAAAACCCACACCTCTACGCGTTTCTAGTTTTTAATATCTATTTCAAGAGGAATTTCAGTGCCCTGTAAGCGCCTTGAAATCAGAAGCTGCAAATCACTCAGCTCTATATCCCTGGCATTTGGCATCCAGAAAATATTCAGTAAATATTTAGTGTGTGAATGAATCAAGGAAATAACGGAACACAGAACTGCCTACTAGAAAAATAGGAGCAGGTCCTACAGAGTAATCAGAGACTAGCAAATTTCGGATAGCGTGTTGGACACAGAGCAAGCCCTGCTGGGGTTTGGAAGATGGGACAGACATGAGCATGTTTAAATACTGATAAGAGTATCTGAAAAAACGCAGCTACTGAGGACAGAGGTGAGAGAGGAGTCAGTGAGTGCGGAGAATTCAGACAGGAGGGGGATTTCAGACAGAAGGAAGAACAAGCCTTCCTGTGTGACTGCAGATAAGGCGCCCCCTGTAGACAGGTGCAATGCTTACTATGGTCAGGTGGGCGGGTGACGAAGGGACCGGGGAAACTGAAGGAATTCCTGCCTGTCAGCTGCCACTTCAAAGTGAAGTATACACCTTGCATCTATGTAGCGCAGCCTTCATTTTCCTTCTATTATTGTTTCCAATTCTAAAAAATAACAAACTAATTACAAAAGAAAAGACTGCCTCTAATCTCCCCAATTGCAGTAACCACTGTCCACCTAAGCTAGATATAGCTTTCCCATTTCTCTTCTGAATCCACGTTATATGTGCACTTATAAGGAGTCTATATTACACATCTTGATTTGTAACTTATTTTCATATACAGCTACACATGCTTTGATGTTTCTACATTCTTCATTAGTAACACAACATAGTATTCTATTGTATAAAGGGGCCATAATGTATTTAACCATCTCTCATTAATGACTTAGGTTGTTTAAAATCTTCAGTAATTGCAGACAAAAATTTCTGCAGTCAGGGGCATCTGGGTGGCTCAATCAGTTAAGCATCTGACTTCGGCTCAGGTCATGATCTCACAGGCCATGAGGTGGAGCCCCATGTCGGGTTCTGTGCTGACAGCTCAGAGCCTGGAGCCTGCTTCAGATTCTGTCTCCCGCTCTCTCTCTGCCCCTCCCCCACTCGCATTCTGTCTCAAATAAACATTAAAACAAACTTTTAAAAATTTCTATAGTCAACCAATTATCTCTGTGGTATGAAATTCTGAGAGTCTTTCTAGTTTAGAGGTTATGAAAAATGTCAAGACTCTCTTGACACTTCTTGCCAAACTGTCCTCAAAAAAAAGGAACCCATCGATGTTAGTCAGGGTTCATTCACCAAAAGCCTTCCAGATCACCATTCAACTTTGCCAAATGGTAGGTGAAATATTATAACTGCACTTCATTTTATTTTTCCTCAGAGCCGAGGGATGCTGGACATCTATCCATACATTCCTGAGTATGTACAGTTGTACAGTGAACGGCCCGATCATACCCTTTCTACAGTTTTCTATGGAGTGAAGTCAGGAGAAGAACGGCAGGTGAGGAGGTCAGAGCAAGACCACAGCCCTTGTGGGCCACAGTGGGGACTCTGTGTCATCCACGATACATGACTAGAAGACACCAATGGGTCATCCATGATGCCTGATGGGAAGACACCAATGGGTGTGAGCAGAGGAATAATATGATCAAGGTTGTTCTGTCCGCCAAGTATAGACGCAAAGAACCAGTGTGGAGGCGACAGACTAAGCGCTGTGGGTTTGGAATGTAAAGGTGACGACAAATGACTCGATTTGGCATAGACCTCACAGGTGGATCTGTTGATGGGCTGAATGTGGGTGACAAGGGAGAGAAAAAAAGGGGTTACGTTTTGCTCCAAATTCCTTGGCTGGACACTTGGTAGAACAGTTTTACCAGTTACTGAATGGGAAAGTAGGAGAGCAGGAGGCTTAGGGGAGGAGAGGAATCAAGAATTACATTTTGGATACGTTACATTCGAGAAGCCCGTTGGGAGATCTAAGTAGAGACGCTAACTAAGTGGTCAGATTCAAGTGTGCAACTCGGGGGAGCGGTCCAGGCCAAAGACACAATTCTGTGAATTGGTAGGTTAGAGGTGGCATTTAAAGTCACAGGCTTGGATGAGATGTTTCTGAGAATAAAGGGCACAGCGACATTAACAGGCTGGAAAGAGAAGAAGGACTGAGAGGAGCTATCAGTGAGGCAGGATGAGAACCAAGAGGCCAATAAAGAAAGAATTTCCAGAAGAACCTAGGAGACAACCACTCCAGACAGGTCAACTGACATCACTGATAAAGCCAAGACCCCGGGCGCGAGTCCCTCACCACGTGGTTTCTGTGGAGAGGCAACATGCACGGGAGGCGTGGGAAACACAGGGATGGAAAGTGATCTCAGGGACGTTGGCTATGAAGGGAAACAGAGGGGAAAAGGCAGTAGGCAGGTGGGTCAGGGAGGCTGTTCTGTCCGGGTAAGAGGCACCGTGGCAAGCTTTAGGATTCAGAAAATGATCTGGGAAAAGCTGAAGATCCAGGTAAAGGTGGACGGGTGTGGCTGTGATACCCTCCAGTGACCAGAAAGGGGGCTGGGTGGAGCGCACAGACAGAGGGGTGCGCCTTCCGGGGACACAGAGTCGCCCTCTGTAACAGGAGAGGGCACAGTATGCACGTTCAGAGGCAAAGCGGTTTTCACTGCCTGTCTCCTTCCGTGTAAGGCAAAATCCAAACTTCTCGGCTTTCAAGACGGTCCATCCAAGTCCAATCCTCAGCGCACCATTCTGACCACATCTCCTAGGACTTCAGACCTGCTGCAGTCAAAGCCACTCAAACTCACATCTTCTGAAGACAGCTGACACATTCTCCCCTTGCCTGTCAGAAACAGCCTGCCCTTTCCTGGAGGCCCATTCAAACCCTTTGGCCCCCTCGGCCAGCTCACCTCTCAGCCCCTTGGTGGCCTTCCTGAGCTCTCCTGCCCTCGCCCACATCCCACACAGCTACCGGAGACACACATTTCAATACGGCGCTTCCTTGCCTAAAACCCCTCTGGGGGCCTCTGTACCTTTAATGGCTCAGGTCTCCGGACTTGCCTACCTCGCCAATCCCAACCTGCCTCCACACCCTTCTAGAACTACTAGCGGGCAGTCACCTGGAAGGTCACGCTGCTCTGTACCACACCCGTATTCTGCTCTGCTGCTCACACACCGGGTGAGTTCCCCGTGTGCCCTCCAAATACCTACTTAGGTAGTATGTCTTCTGTGAAGGCTTCCCTGGCATCTCCCCAGCCCTGCCAATTCCCCCAAGAAACAGTGATGCTCAAATCCCCGCCTCCTTGTGCCTTAGACGCTACTCTACTTCTTCTCTTCCATGTAGCACATGCGACTCTAAGGTTTAATTTCACTCTGTCCTCAGACCTCTTTCAAGGCTGGACTGTCCTTTATCGTCCTTGCTCTATTCACAGAGCCTGAGTGAGGACCGCGCTGAAATCGGAACTGGAAGCACTTTGCACTTAGTTTTAATTACATACCGCCTTGTGATTCCTCTAAGACCCACTAGTTGCATCTTTTAAACTATGCATTCAGGGCACGTGGGTGGCTCAGTTGGTTAAGCGTCCGCCTTTAACTCACGTCGTGATCCCACGGTCCATGGGTTCGAGCCCTGTGTCGGGCTCTGTGCTGACAGCTCAGAGCCTGAAGCCTGCTTCAGATTCTGTGTCTTCCCCTCTCTCTGCCCCTCCCACAGTCATGCTCTGGCTCTCAATAATAAATAAACATTAAAAGAAATTTGTTTAGGGGCGCCCGGGTGGCTTAGTCGGTTAAGCGTCCGACTTTCACTCAGGTCATGACCTCGCGGTTCGTGGGTTCGAGCCCCGCGTCGGGCTCTGTGCTGACTGCCAGCTCAGAGCCTGGAGCCTGTTTCAGAGTCTGTCACTCCCTCTCTCTCTGACCCTCCCCTGCTCACGCTGTCTCTCTCTCTCCTAGAAATAAATAAAATATTTAAAAAAATAAATAAATAAAATAAAAGAAATTTGTTTAATAAGAAACAATTTTAAAAAATGGTATACACAAAAGAACAAACATGATTAAAAGCTAAACATCCCCAACGTATGAATGAATGGCCTATTCTAAATAGCTTCAGAATTGACATCACTCTTGTAATGTTCAAGTGCCCAGAGCAAACCAAAGACTGAAAACGAGAAATAAACAGGAAAGATTAATAATCTGAACAGGTTTAAAAAATACATAGTCTAATAGGTCTCCTATAAAATAACTGAGGTTTTCTACAGAAAAGTACTAAGATTACATATAAATTATAACCCAATAAAGTTGCTTTAAAAAAAAAAAAAAAAAAAGGCTCCACATCCAGAGGAGAGCCCAAAGCAGGGCTCAAATTCACGACCATGAGATCAAGACCTGAGCTGAGATCAAGAGTCAGATGCTTAACTGCCTGAGCCCCCCAGGCACCCCTAAACTTGCTTTTAAAAAAAGATATTCACTGAAGAAACATGTAACAACATTAGCATATGTACTAAATAAAAAATGGTATAATTTTCACTCTGGGAAGTCTTAAAACGTTTTACCAGGATATATTTTAAAAAATAATAATGTTCCATAGGTATTTTACTCTCTTCATCTCTTCCTGTTAGCTCTGGATGTCCTATGTGCCCACAGAATTGGACACTCCCATTCCATGTACATGAATATCACCCAGCTATGGAGGGTAAGTCATAAGAAGCAAACCTGCTTACCCAAGCCACCCCCCACGCTCTCCTCGAAAATGGCCTTTTGCACAGGCAAGTAGCCTTCCCCCGAAGTCTGGAGTACTGTGGGTCATCAATTCTGAATTCCTTACTGAGAATTTCATATCTAGGACACAACAGGGAATCCTCTGGTCTTACTACATCCATGAAAATATAAATAGATGGGCAGTTAGAAGAGCAGAGTATAGGAAACTCAGACTACATATGTCTGAAAATATCAAGAAAAACAATTTCTGACTATGAAACTATCCAAGTTTCTACAAAATGGAATGGAGTGGTTTGAGGGAAATATTTAAACACAGAGTACAAATTTAGACCAGAGGTTGGCAGACTTTCTGTAAAGGGCCAGACAGTACATATTTTAAGCTTCACGGGCCACGGAGTCTGTCGCAGCTACTGAACTGTGCCTTGCAGTTTGAGAGCAGCCACGATGGTACATAAATGAGTGGGTGTGGCTGTTTCAATAAATTATTTACCAAAACAGGTGGCCAGCCTGTGAACCCTAGTTTGCCAACCCTGATTTAGACCACCGTCTCACACTCTTACAGAAAACAGAGCCAAGTCAATAACTGAGAACCAATCCCATTTAACACAGTAGGTGATCAATCGAGAGAAAAACAAGCCGGCACTATAAAGGGGAAGGGTTTGTTTTTTACAGGACGTGCTGGGAACACGTCCCGAGAGCCACCAGTATCGTGGTGCTGTGTCTTGATGACTGAGGTCACGCCTTTGAAACACACAGCGTTCCTAAGGCCAAGGATGTTCCAGCTGCTATGTCTGCTTAAAACGACAACAAACAGGGGCACCTGGGTGGCTTAGTTGGTTAAGCATCCGACTTTCCGACTTTCGCTTAGGTCATGATCTCGCGGTTGGTGGGTTCGAGCCCCGCGTCGGGCTCTGTGCTGACTGCCAGCTCGGAGCCTGGAGCCTGTTTCAGTCTGTGACTCCCTCTCTCTCTGTCCCTCCCCTGCTCACGCTGTCTCTCCTAGAAATGAATAAAACATTAAAAAAAAAAAAAAAAACGACAACAAACAAGGCCAATCTTCTAATGTTCTGGTTAGAAGACTAGCCGGTTTGCTGAGGACGTTGTGCGACTGAGAAAGCGAGACGGCACTGTAATCAGGGCAGAACAAGGATAGGCCGAACCCGGAGCAGACAAGGAAGGCGGCCCACCACGGTTTTCGTGCCCAGAGCCACGTCGGGCACTCAGGCGGCGGGAAAGGGAGGTGCGGGGCGAAAGGCGGGGGCTGTGACAAAGCTGCCACACCACCGTGGCAACGGAACTCAAAAATGCTCGCCGGGGTGTCGTGGGGTGGCCACAGGCTCGCGTCACCTTGGGACGCCATATCCACCGCCACCGACCTGTGGCGATCCGAGGCAGAGCTCCACTTACAGACCCTCGGCAGACCCCGTGCCTCCTCCCTTTCTGAAGACTCGGGCTCCCATCTTCCTACACCATTTCATTAAAGGTCCTCACGCAGGAAGTTCTCGCACATCCTCTTAGTCTCTCTCACACTGAGGAAGACAGCACTGACGGGTGGTGTCAGCTGCGCACTGCCACAGTTCACCGACTAGGAGACGTTCAGCAATCAAAAGACCCAAGTATGAAAAAAGTCTTTGCTGCCAGTTTCTCCCGGGTCTGGTCCAGCTTCGCTCCCCTTCTTCTGCTTCAAAGGGTTTGTCCCACCTTCTAAGCCTCTGGTTCCTCACGTGCATGCCTATAGATGGCGGGCACATCACTCCTGTTACTTCTCTTCTCAGAGAATCCCGTCCTCAAGAGAGGATCACGGGAAAGAGTATGTAGAATGTTTCTTCCTTCTAGTGATATTTTTAATACAACCTTTTTGTCCTTTTCAATTAGAAAACTATCTAGGGGCACCTGGGTGGCTCAGACGGTTAAGCATCCGACTCTTGATTTTGGCTCAGGTCATGCTCTCACGGTTTGTGAGATCAAGCCCTGCGTCGGGCCCTTCGCTGCCAGCACAGAGCCTGTTTGGGATCCTTTCTCTTTTTCTCTCTGCCTCAATCTGCCTCTCCCTCGCACTCTCTCTCAAAATAAACACTTTTTAAAAGCAATCTAAAAAAATAAAAGGTCACTGTGAAAAACCTCTTTCTCCTACAATCACTATTTTATAAAACTACAGATATGACTACAGCATAAAAAAAATTGAACTTATACTGTCTGAAAACTTCAGTGGAATCCTTCTAAGATTATTTATTTCTACAAATCAAAAGACAAAAGAAACCGGGAGTTCCTTTTCAAGATAATCACTGTTTTTTATCAGACGATCTGTTAGAAATCTGTAAACAAGTTGGAAAAGCAAGCAGGCGAGCATGAGCGCGGAGATCAAAAAAGCTACCATTAAAACTGCCTGAACAGGCTATGTTCTCCCTGGCTCCCGTCCTACACCATATATTGGTCTTTCCAGATGTCTAATTACACTGTATTGATGAGGCCCTGCAGGCAGGGACAAGCAGCTAAGCCTGAAGGCCTGAGAACACCAGCCACCCCACCGCGGGACCGGGAAGCCGCCCCGAGCCACGCCCGAGGACGAGCCACCAGGCAGCCGCGGGAGGTCCTTCTGTGTGTGGCTCCTTGGTGCTGGTTCCAGCTTTGCAATCCCGAGGCTCTGAGTGGCTAAATCACTACCTCTGAGTGAAGGTAAAAGGACTCTGTGGATTCACTCGCTCGTCCCTGGCAAGCCTTCCAAACTCTTATTTGCAGCAGCGTGGGCCACACACACCGGGCAGTAGCGGGGATGTGCTGAACTCGCGAATGAAAGCACTAGACAGTGTCTTCCTCTTTGCTCCAGTCTCGCCCCAGCTCTGGCCCTTCTCCTGCCAAACGAAAGCCTGGTGTCGCTGGTAACCTGGAAACCCACGCCCTGACCTCGAGGTGGCAGGAAGGACTCCAGCCCAGGCCCTGGCACAAGGGTTACAGTCTGAAAAACGTCCCGCGATCCTTCTGGGTCTGAAGTTTTGTCTGTAAACTGAACTGAGTGGGAATTCACGAGCTCTCATCACCTCCTAGTGCTAGTTTACAACTCTTTATTAAGTCCATCGTGGCTAGACTGGCTTTTTATTTCCTCCGCCGCCCCTACTGATAGCACCGTAAAATTATTCCCTGGTTGCCCTGGGATTCAAGGTAGTATCAACTCATAGACAGAATCATATGCTTAATTCTTAAAATAATCTAAAAGTCTGGTCTGCCAGTTGGATTTAGGGATATGTTTTCATGAAGAAAATTATGGAAAGATGTTGCATTCAAGGACAATTACATCAAAGTCTCCCCAGGTAACTTAGCAGAACCACAATACTGTACCAATATTCTAAAGCCAAAGGCCATGGTCAGCACAAGCTGCTAAGGAAACCTAACCCCAGGGCATATCTGGGTACCTCGAGTCATGAAAGAAATGACTGTCCTTCCACAAAAAGGGACTGAGCTCTGACAGATGACAGGAGGAGAGGTTTGGGGGGACATGGGTTTGGGGGGCGCGGGAGGCAGAGAGAACGGAAACTGCTGCAGGCGATGTTTTTCAGCAGCAACGTCCTTAAGCCAGCAAGGCCTGGTAACATCTGCCCAGAGCAGACGGGCTCGCACCTCGCAGTTCCGCCGACCGGCAAGAGCACCAGCCCAGCGCCAGGGGAGCCTGGACCTCCTGAGCTTCGAGAGAGAAACAGGAAAAGCCCAAGGAGGAAGTGTCTTCTTCAGACCAAAACAACAGCAGCCCCGGTGGGCACCACACCGCAACCGCCCGAGTTTGCGTAACATCTGAGTCACCATGGTGCCAGACGGCACCCCGTTTTGACCCGTTGCCGCCTGCACGCCTCGCTGGGGGCGGACTTTTTACAAGAGCGCCGGGCGAGCGCTACTTCAAGTGCAAGGACGCAACTTGGTATCTACAGCGCCCGTGCTTTAAGTGATTTTCCAGCGCCTACTAGGTCAGCCCACACTGACGCACACTCTCTGGGCCCATAATTCCAGCCAGAGGCTTACCTCTGCCAGGCGGCACTGTGAAACCCAAGGTGCGTCCTACGGTCACCAGACGAGTGAGGGTAGCTGGCCACGCCGAAAGCCCCGACAACCGGCGCAGCCCGGGCGGCTGCGGCGCACTTCAGTTCACCCCGCGGTACGGACCACGCTCCTACTTTTTACTCACCGGGATGTCCCTGCCCTTGGGGACATTACGCTGCATTGAAAATGGAAAAAAATCGAGGACTCCCCCATAGGTATTGTGACCGCAGTGGTCGCAGGTGCGTGGCGCAACATGGGGGGAGGAGGGGCGGCGGGCCCCACCACGAGCTGCATCCGAACAGGAGCTCCCCAGGCAGCGAGGCGAGGAGAGGTTTCCCGACAAAGAGAACGAGTGGCAAAGGCGAGGAGGAAAACGGCGTGCGCGGGGAGCCCCGGGCAGCCGTGTGTGGCGCAACCACAAGGGAAGACGCGGGGGGTGGGTGCGGAGAAGGCCGAGGCGAGGTGGCCAAGGGCTTCGCAGACTCCACGGTCAACAGGCAGGGGGGGCCCACCCATGACAGACAGACTTGTTCTCCCGGATCACCGCGGTGGCTGCGTGGGCGTCTCCCCTAAAGTCCCGTTACCTGCTGGCGGGTCTCCTCTCCCGGGCTCTGACCACAGGGAAACTGGTTCGGTCGGGGAGCCCCCGCCAGGCCCCCCAGCAGCTCCAGCTGGAGCTCCCCCAGAGCCTAAACCCTAAGAGACTTTCAGAAGCAGGCCAGTGGTCTAGTCACTGGTACTTGAGCCATTGACGCATCTGCCTCCTACCCTGTGCTAATTTTATTGTACACCCCTTGGTTTGGGGTTTTACACTTCACAACCAATGGAATGTGCAATGACACGCCCTGCCACACAGTGAAATCTGACAACGTGCACCCCATGACAATAAAGGAAGTTAACACTGGAACGCGTGGGTGGCACAGTCGGTTAAGTCTCATAACTCTTGATTTTGGCCCTGGTCATGATCTCCCGGGTTCAGGAGTTCAAGGCTCACATGGGCTCTGTGCTCACAGGAGTGGGATTCCCTCTCTCTCTCTGCCCTTCCTCCTCTTGTGCTGCCTCTCTTTTTATTTATCTATAAATAAATAAAAGCTAAAAAAAAAAAAAAAGATTTACCTTGCAAATTCCCTCCCAGATTCTTGCCCTATAATCAAAAGTCACTGACAGGAATGTTAGAGAAAATCCGATCCAAAAATGTAGGTTTCTCCCAACACGGCAGCGAGCCTAGAGTCAGCTATCAGGTCCTTCTATGGTCTCCTACACAAAATAGTAGTAAGCGAGAGATTCTTAAAAGCTACTGAAACCCAGTCAGCCTCTCTCTGGCATTACTTCACCTACCACCAAGTACCTGGGAACAAAAGGAAATAAGATTTACCTGGCAATCACCTGTCCCTAGTGTTTGTCAAATTCTTTTTCCGAGTGCTCAGAATCCAGCTACCCAGCAGTCTGGTCTCTGAAATGCTTGGGTTCAGTAAGGTGGAAGGAACTTATCTGCCATGTTTCAGAATCTACCCAACTTTCTCCTTTCAGACAAGCACACCCATTTTCCATGATTAAAATGTATCCCTCAGCCCCACATATGGGGTTGGAAAAGCAAAATTTATTTACATTAGCGAGAGGCTTGCTCTCTCTCCTGGGCATCCATTTCTCCCTCAATGACACTGGTTCCATTTTCTCCAAAGAAACAAAATAGGAGGCAAGTATTTCTGCCTTCTCTTGGTCAACTGTAAACATAATTTTCCAGAAAACAATGGGTTGTCTGTACTTGTCCTTTTCCTCAATAGTCTAGAAAACGTCTCTTAAATATTCCCTCCACCAGCGGGATGTATTTTACAAGCTTTGGCTTACTGTAATTCCAAGAGCATTTGATAAGCATCCATGAATTGCCAAGTACATTATTAGGTCACACTTAGTAACTGGGAGGTCACTCTGAAGCTTCCTGTTTCTTGCCCTCATACTCTGTTTCCCCAATTCTAGTTTCCCATGCTAAGTGATCGTCAAAATACACATAGAGATGGTCTTGTGAAGACAGAGGTTTCTCATTCTCAATAAAAGAATCCAGTCTCCTTGGAGAAACAGACGGCTGACTGCAGGGCTGGAATGGGGAAATCACGAGATGTCCCAGGAATCTGTAGATGGGAAGTAGGGAAGTCTCAAAAATGAGGGTGTGTGTAGAAAGGACACAGGAGCCAACTCACAGGAGCTCCCAATGGCCAGATCTAAAATAATTTGAACAAAAAACAAAGAATGACAGTAAGTTAGCTCCTCCTCCCAAGTCTAGACACAGAACGTGAACTGGACCACACCTACACCTTCAAAGAATCTCAAAGTGTCTTGTAAGGTAAATCTCAATGGCATCTGAGTCTCATCATTCAGTAAACGGTCCTCGGCTTATGCTCTATTTAAAAAGTTCCATAATGATTCTTCAACGTAGAGGGGTACCTGGCAGCACACGAGAAAATGGCTACAATCATCACAGATCACCTTGTAACTTTCAAGATTTGAACGAGTACAGACAACCTTTACCTTTTTATTTACCGTCAGGTTACGTAAGTGCAGAAGGCACGGTCTGTGAGGATGATGTTGGCTATTACCTCATTGAGGGGATCCTAATTCAAGTTTCCTAGAAGACCCCTCGAGCGACCAAGAAGGACTGTCAGGAGGTAGCTGAGCCTCCAAAATCGTACATAAAATTCTGTATAATTGTACATTTATCTGGGAAAGGGCTCGACGCTGAGATGAGATCATCAGGTTAATAATACATCTCATTTTCCTGGTGTTGTATTTGAGAGTACAGGCACAGGGAAGATGAAGGGATTTCTGTGGTCAAAGACGATTTAAAGCCCAAGCCTACATTCGACTAACACAAAAGCCTGTACCAAATGGGCAGGCGATGATCTGAGAACTTCTCTAATCAGTGCTCCCAAAGACAATATGCATAACACCACAAATCATGGATGCTACAATAAATCAATTTAGAACTTGTCCTCAAAGAGCTTATGATTTAAAAGGACAGCTAAAGCCTGCCCATGACAAGACAATAATATCAACTGTAGAAAGTGAGTAATTTTAAACTGGTTTCTCAGTATGGAATTTCTGTTAACAATCGCTTCTAAATGTGGCTGCTTTAACTATTTTTTAAATAACAAAACTAAGGAGGTGGCAAGTTGTTTTTAAATGATAACATCTCTCTATATTTTTATGGATCAACTGCCCCAAGGTTTTCTAAATATTTGACTTAATATCAGATCATAACAAATTCTAAAAAGCAAACTAAAAAGGCTTTAGCAGATACTGGATAAGTATTAGTAAAAAATTATATATATGCATTAAAGAAATAAAAAACCAGCTACTAAATAAATAACAGAGCTGGAACCGTGTTTTTGAATCTCGAAGACAAAGCTGTTGAGTATCTTTGTTTTGGCGTGGAACTCTGTACAAAATATTTTTTAGTAAAAATTTTTTGGATGGGACTTGAAGAGAGAAAGAAAAAAAAAAGGAAACAATTATTGAAATCAAAAAAGGCCAGCTTAAGAGAAGAAGCAGTGAATGATCTTGACATAAAATTTTAATCTCTGCCACGTGGATTTACCCCTAACTTACAATCTTGTCTCCAAAATAATCATCGTACTAACATCAATAAAGCTCAGGCAAGTTGCTGTAACGTGGTTGGCGGAGCGTGTTTATGTTAGTCTCAAAATGATTCTAGACACGCATGTATTTATTTTTAAAGGCAGGATTACCATATTAAACTCAAACATCCCTTCAGGGTTCACTGCTTTGGAACAGTCACCTACTGTCAGAACGTGGGAGGATATTTCACCGGGAAATCCAGTAAAATCAGATCTTTCCAATAACTTCACGCCAGATGGAAGTAAAATATTATGCTCTCCTGAGGTGTTTGGCCAGACACAATTTTCAGATCCCTTATACTTTCACATTTATATCTCACCATAATCCAAAGGGACTGGAGGCTGCTTATCGCCTCATGCGCGGTTCTCTCTAGCTACCTACAGAACAGGACACTCTGTAGTCACTAAAGTACACACGACTCCCATTTTAAAGAAGAGAAAGTTAAGTCTTAGAGGGGTTAGTTGTCTTCCAAGTCTGTACTCATTCTTGATCTGTTTTCCAAGAAATATTGATTAGCTTACTGTGAGCTAGGAATAGAAGCCCCAAAGCTTTGCTGGATGGAAGGAGGAAAGCACAAAGCCTCTACTGTGAGAAAGCGGTAAGAGGCAGCCTTCACAGAGTGATAGGAGATATGGTACAGGAAGCTCTGGCTGCCATGGAAACCTGCAGAAAGAACGGAGCAAGGAAGGCCTTCCAGATGAGGTGACGTCTAAAGCCCAGACCCAAAGGACTGAGAGAAGTTTGGCACTAGAAGGGAGCACTCCTTCAAGTTAAGGCCACCACCCAAAAAGCCCCAGAGGCGCGAGGGCAGACAGTGGGACCGCCATGCTTGTGTCCCATGCCCAGTGGAGGACGCAGCTAGAGGAGGGGGCAGAGGACACGAGGGAGCCGCCGGACGACCGAGGGCGGTGGGGACGCAACATGCACAATCGGAAAGCTCTCTCTGGCTACAGGGAGAATCATCAGGCGACGATGAACAAAGATCATCACCTGAACAAAGATAAGCGGATGGACTGGAAGGGGAAGACATGCAGGGATGAGGGAGGGGGGTGCGGAGAAGGAAGGAATCACCAAGTCAGGTCAGACACCAAGCTTCTGGTGGCAAAGGCTGGCGGGGGGGGGGGCAGGGGGGCTTGGGTTCTGCACTGGACAGGCTAAGAGTTTCTGTGAATGACCCAAGAAGCTGAAACATTCAATAAGCGGCTGGATTTGGGAGACTGGAATGCAGGCAAGAAACTGCAGCTGGAGATGGAGACTTGGAAGTTATGTGCACATATACATATACGATTGGTGAAGCCCTGAGACTCACTGAAATCTCCCAGAGACAGAGCGGAATGTTCCCAGGACAGAAACCTGATGGGTGTCCTAGCAACCGGGAGAAAACCCAGGAGGGAGAGCAGTGTTCAACACTTGGGGTAGAAAATGCTTCGAGGGGGCCCTGCCAACGGTGTGAAATACTGCAGGGGTGGGGGTGGGGGCCAATCTAGGAAAAGACAGAACAATGTCGAACTGCCTTGGTAGTTAAGGAGGTGGGCTTGGTGACGAGGTGGAGCTGAAACCGAAGGGTGGCCAAGGAGGAATAAACAGGAGGGGAAAGCGCAGCGAGCAAGGAGCCTGCTTGGCCATCAGAAGGGAAGAGACAGAAAAGACAGGGGGCAGGAGATCAGAGGTTTGCGGTTTAAATGGAGAGGTGACGGGAGTGTTAGGACCGGAGGGAAGAAGAACGGGAGCAGAGACGAGATGCCCGTAGGCAGGCCGTCGGGAGGTGCAGGGATCTGATCTGGTTCAGAACAGTGGAACGTGTGCACGGATTTCTGACACACGGACAGCACTCCGTTCATTCCAGCGCTTTGTGAAGACACTTCGTCCCTTTCCCTTCCCCGCCTCCCCGCAGTTCTCTCCAGCTGCTGCAACCGAATCTGAAGTGCCGCATTCCAAGAGGCAGGGTCTCAGCTTCTTCAAAGCTAATCCTAAAATCCTACTAAGCCCCACGCTTCCTTGGGATGGACAGCTGTCTCCAACGGGAGGGACACGTGCCGTGCCCAGCACGTTCTGCGCGCACAGCCAGCTCAGGGCATCAGGTTTTATGCCACCGTCCTAGAGCCAAGAGTTCAAGTAAGTGTTAGATCTCATCATCGCGCCACATCTTTCTCGGAGCTGCCTCTTCATCTTTTATTATAGACCCAGTAATTGTCGGATGTGCAAGATAAAGATAGTTTACTAAAGGAAGGGAGGAAGGAAGGAAGGAAGGAAGGAAGGAAGGAAGGAATTTTGAAATGTTCCAAGATGGTTACCAAAATCTCAAATGTATAAGAAATGAAAGCTCTGGGTTAGCTAGATGGAGGTCTGCACCCGTTTCAGCATTTGTAAAATCCAGCTTTGGGTGCCAAGAAAAAAAGATTTTTCCTAGAATCACCACAGCGGGCATGGAAAGATAACTACAGATAGTGAGTGTATTTATACAGTAGATGAACCAAGTACTGCCCCTTAAGAACTACTCAGTATTTGCAATGAATATTGTTAAGATGCTGCAGCCCACTGGGGGACCCAAAAGTTGAAATGATTACAGAAGCAATGTGCTACTAAAGCCACATATATGCTGTAAGTAATTTTTATGTAAAGAGACACTGAATTAAGTGTATTCGGACCAAATAAAACATTTTTTTGCAGGGTGACCAAGGTCGTACCATTTGGAGATGGCAGGGGGGTAAAACATGTCAACCACATGAGCTGCTCAAATCAAACAGTATAAGTGAGGTTACAAAGTCTTCTCAAAACACTTAATTAAACAAACTTTTCACGGATCTCATATATACTAATTACCAGCCAATTCCTGTGTACTTTTCACACAGGTACCCCAAGGAAAACTATTTGGTTTTATTGCCTTAAGTTAAAGCAGTGAAGACGGCTTCTTTAGAAGTGCACTGTATCTGAAACCAACGATGGATCATAGTATCTAAGAGAAATAAGCACCCATTAGGTGCCTTGGGATTTGACACAAAAAGAATATAGCTCCTATTCTTATCTAAAAATTCAACCTGGGTCCAACCACATTTCTAAGAATCACGGGATAACGAGAAGCAAATGAAACAATGTCAAAAGAAAGCAATCACGCAAATCCAGAAACGTGGGCGATGACAGAAAGGATGTACAATCCGATCTTTTAAACAAATCAATAGCACATTAAAAAATAAAACGGAGGGAGGACTACTTTGGCATAAAAGATTTAAGTTAAACAAACACCAAATGCAATGCAGGCTCTTTCTAGAACAACCCAACTGTGAGACCACCAGAGTAATATTAGAAAATAATCTTGCTAGATTTATTAATAATAGGCATTTAAAAAAATTCCTTATTAGTTGGAAAGGTGTACTTACTATTTTAAAAAGAACACAAATATTGCAAGTCCTTTTTCAGTGATTTTGAGGTATAAAGCCTATCCTGGGAGTTTAAGAAGGACGAGGTACCTCTTCCCACTCCCAAACTCTGGAAACGAGCACATTCTGTCATACAAATTACTCCTCTAACAGGGGCGCCTGGGTGGCTCATTTGCGGTTAACTGACTCTAGGTTTCTGCTCAGTTCATGATTTCATGGTTCGTGAGTTCCAGCCCGACCCAGGGTTCTGTGCTCAAAGCTCAGAGCCTGCTTGGGATTTCTCTCTCCCTTTCTCTCTCTGCCCCTCCCCGGCTCACTCTCTCTCTCTCTCTCTCTCAAAAAATAAACATTAAAGAACAAAACAGATACCCCCTAACAGTTTCCAAAACATCGCCTTCTTTCTCTCTTCCTTTCCTCCATGTTGGTTAATTGCTGGCAGGGCTGAGCACAGAGCAGGCGCTGGGGGTCTGCCAGTCCCGTGCAATTCCTCGCACTAATGGGGTGACCTCCGCTCTTACCTTCCCGTGCTCCTTTCTCACGTGGGAAATGTAAACATCTCTCTGCGTGAACAAGCGGTCACACTCCCAACACGTCCACCCGGGGCTGGCCACCTTCTTGGGTTCCACGGATTTTTTCACAGGTGATGGAGACTTCTTTTCCAATTTCTCTTTCCCGTTCATGGATCTGGTATCCTCTTTGTTTTGATTTGCTGAATTTTGAGTTGCGGGCTTAATGCTCAAAGGCAAGTTTATACCCAAGTTTGGAGGCCCTTCAATACTTTTCAATGTTCCATGCATAGACTATGTTACAAAAAGAAAAGAAATATCTATCACACATCGTTACCACCGAGAGAAAGCGCGTGTGGACTATCTTAACACATTATAGATATTCCAATATGATCTTACATTCATTCAGAAACATTTCTTAATATAGGAAGAAGAAAACCGAGGCCAAATGTACACTTGAAAAGAAAGAAAAAGAAAATTAACTTTTATGGCTGCTCTAAGTGATGCAAATTTTAGTTCCAAATAATTTCTGAAAGCTTATTTGCCTGTGCCATTTTTAAATTCTTTAAAAAAAGACTTCTGTATGGAGTCCAAATTATTCCCGGCTGCTTAACCTCCCCCAGGAAACCAGTGAGTCCTCTCTGCAACACACTCTTTCTGGGGAAGAACATTTTACCATCACATCTACCCAGAAAGGCGTGAAGAGGCTGACATGCATCAGGTATTCAAGCCCCCAGCCGGTCACCTTTAATAAACTCCTGAGACACCTGAAAATCCCTCCCTTTCATACTTTCCGTGTTCTTGGGATACTTGTAAAGTTTGGGTTTTTGTTGGGGTGTTTTGGGGGGTTCTTTCAATCTCCCTACACCCTACTCCGATCTATCCCTTCTTCCTGATGCCACCCGGGCTTGTGAACCATACACAGCAGATACTCAAAAAAGCCTCTCAGAGTTGTTTCGGTGTTTATTCTCATTAATGTAACAGCCACGAAGCTACCTCAACTTAAACTCGCAGGATTCCAAATTCCACTGGGGTAAAATTAGTGCCAACTGGTTCGCAAGGTCAGCTTGTTTTGGTTTTTAATTGTGGTCTAGAGGCAGAGTCGTCCCCTCCCTCCGACCCCGCCTCCAAAAAAAAAAAAAAAAAAAAGAAGGGAAATCAGTCTGTGCCTCAATGACATAGAATTTCTCTTCTGAACGGGGCCTTCTCATGTTGCCAGCGTTCAGGCTTGTAGCTAACCTCTAGGTCCTGAACCTATAGAACCTACAGAAAGACACAACGTGACACACGTTTCCGAATGTGCTTGGGGTCTCCTCTGTCCCACAGACCACATGGAACAGATCTCGGTTCCATAGCGTTCAAGCAGGAAGGTGCTCCCTCGGCCTGCTCTCCATCACAGCTCCTCAGGAAAGCCTGCCTCTAAATAGTGCCAAGAACTTGCCAACCTCCCTCAGCACCGTCTTACCCCAGAAGGAAAAAGAGGGTCTGTAATTTCCAGAGTACTGGTCTACTCTCAAACAGGCCCGGGAGGAATGTCTGATGTCCTCTGGCAAGAGACAATCGGGGGAGAGATCTCTTGGGCCAAAAAGCTGCACACTGGCTTCTTGACGACCTTGTGAGGAAGCTGCTTTCATGTTTCAAATGGCCTTTTCCAAACCAGAAGCCAAGCTTTTACATTTTTAGCCATTTAAAACCCAAAGAAAGCAAACCCCTAGATTTTCTAGCACATTTTTCATACGTTTCTAGGCAAATACATTTTTGCCAACTGAAAGCTGAGGAGAGGGTAATGTATTAAAACACTCTTGTGGAGGAAAAAAAATAAGTAAAAGAAAATAAAAAGGAATACTCTTCTGTCAGCTGACCTGACGGTGCTATGGAAAGTACAGAAAAGCAGCCAAAAGTTCTGCCATGACGAGAGCAATGAAGTGTGTGTGAAAATGGGAATTTCTGGTTCACTCATTTCATTTTCACATCACAAGTAAAAATAACATTGTTTGGTAAAAACAAATATCTTTTTTTAATAAAAGAAATACAACTGAATTCTTACAAGCGATCTTCCCCTAGGTCTTGTGACAACAAATAACTTGACTGATTGTAACTTCCAAGTTCGCTTTCAATGTCAATGCCGACATGTCTACAGGGATCCTACGCAGTGAAAACACCTACACTTTGGCAGAAGAAATGATACGAATTGGATTAAATTAGGCAAGTAAAGATCAACCTTTCCATGAAGATGTATGTGGGGAAACACTGTTCCCGTCCTTTCTCTTCATTCCTTCCTCGTGAAAAACTGAACAGCACAGCTATGAAGTGATATAAATAAACTCACAGGAGCTGGTGTAGATCTTAACGATAAAAAACAAAACAAGGCTGCCCCTAAAACTTTATCTTTATTCTCACCCATCCCCAAACACATACAGAAAGGCAGAGCACTTTAAATGTATAGAGCATACTTGAAATGAGAACGTGAGTGCGTATCCCCACTGTTTTCGTATCCTGTAGTCTTGTAACGGTTCAGATGAACATAAACAATTCTTTCATCCTTGTGGCCACGGGATTTTGCCACTCCTCTTCGGTCTCTATGTCTTAGAGCTTTCTATTCCTCCAGATTCACTATTAACACAGGGAAGACCCTAACCACAAAGTCGACGACCCCACTTTCCAGATGTAAAGATGAGTTCCAGAAGGCAAATACCTTAAGAGCCTCTTAAGAAGCAACTTTTCTTTCTTTTTCTCTCTCCCCCTCCCCCCCATATAAAATATGCTGAAATATCTGGATCTAATTCCAAGGTCACTACATTTTTATTAGCAGTTTTTAGGGTTTTTTCCCCCCTGATCATTCATTCAATAAATACTTGTTGTCAAAATGGTTTTGTACTTTTAGTGAAAACCTTTACAGTAGCTTAAGAGGATTTTGCTGTACTTCAAGTGGTAATGAGGACACATATCTCCCACGCATTGATTCGCCCTAGTAGTGCCACGGGGCCACCTCCTTCTCCCGGCCACCAACGAGCAGGCCCTCTGAGACGTTACGTTCTCTGCAGCAGGCAGTTACGTTGTGGGAGTGCACCTAGACTCAACACGGGAAATTTCGAAGAGTAACAGTCCATTCGTTTAACTAAGATGAGACTAGACGAATTCAGAGACCTTCATTTGCTCTTGAAACTGACCTTTCTTGAATAATATATTAAAAAAAGAGAAGAACTGAGAGAAAGAGAGATGGAGTTGATGATGTCGGGCCTGTTATTTTCTCTTTTTAGTAAGTCAAGTCCCTCTAAGCTCTGAGAGCTGACGCATCTTATCTCCTATGTGCATGGGAATAAACTTTCGTGCCCCATCACAGTGGGTGTTTAAGAGACTAGGACTCAAGCTCTGTCCATCGTGAGCTTAAAGGGCTATAAAGAGATTTAGACGCCCCTTTTGGGGGTTAGAGGGGTGGGTTCTCCAAACTGGACACTTAGTTATTTCATTAACCAAACACTCACCAGGCACCAGACACTGTGCTGTATCCAGCACATTTCACCAATTTACATGTAACCTTGATAGAAAAAACAGACTAAAAGATCGAGGGGCATCAATTATAATGCAAATTGGACTGCTTAAATAACCTCAAGAGAAGACCCTCATCCTAAACACACCGACATTTATAACGAATTAACACAATTCGTGAGAGTCCTGGTCTCTTTCTAAATCCTGTACAAAATGGACTTCTCATAGAAAAGTAAACTTCATCCTTTTCGCATGTAGGACCAAAAAAAAGAAGCCTAATAACTTTATTTTTCTTTTAGAATCAGGGCATGCACCCGTGACTCCGCGTTGGTCTTTCTCGGTGATGCAGATCAGAACTCGGGAGTCAAAGGCGTTGGTCAAGTGAACGCCTGACGCCAGCAGTGTGTACACTGCTCAGGACCGACTGCCAGCACCCATCCCTTCCCTGAACAGCATGCGGCTGGCTTGTCACCTACAGCTCAGCCTCGACTTCGGTTCAACGCACGTGGGTCTGCAATTCACTTAAAGGACACGAGAGACGCGCACACACCTTGATGTGGTCCATCATCAGTTGCTTCTGTGCATATAAAAGGGAACAGTCGGGACACTTGAAAACAGACACCTTCTGGTTTTCGATGTGTTGGTCAAAGTGGCGATACAGCAGGGTTTGCAGGGTAAACACAGTGTCGCACATGGAACACTTATAAATTATTCTAAAACAGAAGAAGTGTGTGGACATGTCAGTCAGCCCTCATCTCCGAAGCCGAGGGAACTGTTACTTTACATTGCAAGGGGGCAGAGGCAGTGAGAACATGTAAACACGATAAAAATAAAAACAGTTTATCTTTGAAACAAACTTTTGAGGGCAACTTGGCATCGCTCAAGGGCAGGTCGATCTTCACATTTTGAGTAAAGGTGCGTTCAACCACCTCTGCATCGAAGGCGAAATTCATGACCATTTTATTACTTACAGATCTACATCTAACACGTGTTTTTACGAGATCTTTGCTTGTCTGTTACTTTCACACAGAGCAAAAGAGCCCTTGAATTTTTCTTCTCAAGTGTTCTTTAAGATAAGACAAGGAACACAGCCAGATGTGGCGCCCTAACTTGATAAAGACTTTGTTAATGAGCTAGTAAACAGGGCTGTCAGGAGTGCTGCTTACGTGAGCTGTGACTTGCCCCAAAGTTTTCTTTTCGAGTTAGTAGCCCTTTTACCATCCAACTGCAGTATTTCTCTACGTGTTCTTAATAAGGAAAGCCCTATGCCAGTAAACAATTATACACCAAAAAAAAGAAAGAAAGAAAAGAAACAGAAAAGAAAATCCACATCACTGTTGCTCCAATACTTGAATGTCTGTTTTGCTTAAAATGGTTTAAAATACTGTCTACTACAAACCACTTCCCTACCTAATATTACTGCCAAGCAACCTCCTTACGCTGATTCATTATACCCGAGCCTTCTGAACACAATCCCCTCTATCCATCAACACCTTCCACCAAAGCTCAGGCGGGAGGGAAAGGACTAGACTCCCCTGCTCCCAACCTCCACCTCCAGGGGCTTTGCTTTGCTAGCGGTTCATAAACCCACGTGTTCAGGATGGGTCACCTTTCTTCAATGACTGTTCCAGGTCCTCCTGGTCCTCAGGGGAGGCCTTAGGGACACCTGTACTGCCTTGGATGAATTTTGAGAAGCTCGAAGAATCCTTGGAGCTTAGGAAAATGGCAGAGAAACCCTGACTGAAGGGACAAGTCAGAGGGGGAAAAAAGCCACATTGTGCTTCTGTTTGCTATTTCTACAGCAAAGCCAGGAAAGGCACGCCTCTTAAAACCACATGTCTTTATTCTCAGGGTCTTCTCAAGAAAGCACTTCTCGCTTTGTGATTCTGTCAAAAATTTACAGATTTGTCCTCCTTTTTCCACATAAAATTTATAACTTAATTGGATTGAGCGGCATGGGTTTTTACAAGGTCTTGACCTATTAGTAATTTAGCACGGATCACAACCACAGTTGAGTGGGGAGAGGAGAGGTGTTTTTGTTTGGTTGTTGTTTTTTTCTCTTCCTAGAACTTCATGACTTCACCACTCAAAGGAGGCACACAAATGACATTGTCATCATGAACTTAACAAGTGTGACAAGGATGTTCATTTCCTCACTATTTAAAATCGCTTAGAATCGAAAATAGCCCAAACATCCAGTAATGTAAGTACTTAAGTCAGAACAACTACATGATTTTTTTAAAAAGTATGCTATAGATGTATGCCGATGAATGGGAAGATTTTTGTGAAAATGAAAACAGCAGGTAACAAGACCGTATGTACGATATGATCACATTTTTTAAGGGCATAGAAAAGAAAGAGAAGGTTTATATAGCCGTCATCATCTCTGTGGGATGCTATTACAGGTACTCTCAACTGTTTTACTTGTCTTTCTCAATTTTTCTGTGATTAGCATAGAGCAATAAGAAGAAAAGAATAGCTTCAGGAAGAGAATGAAAATTTACTGGCTAGGCTAAGAGGTTTTCTCAGGATTCTATTCTCAGATTTTCAGAAATATCTATTTCATGAAAAACAGCATGGCCCCTTTTATTCATGCCGCATTCCTTTGGGGAAGGGTTCTGTTTGCTTTGACTTTTTTTTTTTTTTTTTTTGCTTTCTACTGAACAGCAAAGGGAAGTATAAAAGAGGAGATAAACTATTTACTTAGGCATTTTTCTAGGAACAGTCTGCCAGTAGGATCTGGGGACATGGCCCCACGACTGCTAGCTACTAGAAGAGAGGTGAGGGCTTTACAGGGAGATCCGGCGGACACGCACTCGGCCGGACGACAGGAGTCAGGACGGCCACTGGAAACAGAGACAGGCGGTGTGTGCCTCTGGTGCGACACACATGGGGCTGCCAGCCAGGACTGCGTGTCCCGAGTCCAGCTACAAGAAAGCAGTGGCGGACGGGGGTCACCCCAAGAGCAAAAGGCCGGCGTCCCCTTGAGGATGACCAAAGACGGGAGAGGCAGGGAAAGAGTGAGCAGCTGTCCAGATGGAAGAACGCGGACGGGACAGGACAGTTAAATGCAGAACACGCTTCTGAGTAGGATTTTGGACCCGAAACACACACAAAAGGACATTTTCTCATCTATTAGAGAAAGTGTAAGGGGTCCCAGCACTGGGCAGTAATGTCCCCAACATCGATCTCTGACTGGGAGGGCCGGATGGTGGGGGCGTACGTGGCTGTCCTTTGGGGGAGGAGAAGCAGAACACTGATATCTATGTCACGCTGCCCATTATTCCTGAACACGAGAAGAAGAGACTCAGGGAGAACGAAACAGTGGAGTAAAATTAAATGTCGCGAATGCTGACAATTAGGGAATCTGGGGGCGAGGGGACGTCAGAGTCTCTGTAGAGTCCTCTCAACTTTCCCATAGGATAGAATCTATTTTTTTTTAAATGTTAAAAAGGTGCTCGTATGTAAAAAAAAAAACGAAGTCCAAATAAAAGCCTCACAGACACAGAGTCAGATCATGAAGACGGAGCAAACTCTCCAACTGATCGTGGAAGAAAACCACGGGGGGCAGCGCCAGGCAGGGGAGGGGAGGCACCCGGGCACAGGCGTGGGGGCCGCGCGGTGAGGGAAGTGACGGGAACGGTGCGCCTGGCTTTCCCGGGATGCCCTGTAGTGGCGTCACGGGCCCTGAACGTCACGCCTCTAGGTGTGACTGAATCCTACCCTCGCTGCAGGGCTGAGGAAATGGTCCGAGAGGGTAACCAGGTTCAGGGCGGGGGTGGGGGGTGGGGGGTGGGGGTGGGGTGCAGGCTAGAACTGAAGAAAAGTGCGGAGGATGGGGAAGGGGTTAAAAAGAAGAACCAGGTGGGGCGCCTGGGTGGCTTAGTCGGTTAGGCATCCGGCTTTCGCTTAGGTCATGATCTCGCGGTTCGTGGGTTCGAGCCCCGCGTCGGGCTCTGTGCTGGCTGCCAGCTCAGAGCCTGGAGCTGTTTCAGAGTCTGTATCTCCCTCTCTCTCCAGCCCTCCCCGCTCATGCTGTCTCTCTCTCTCTCTCTCTTCTCTCTCTCTCTCTCCTAGAAATAAATAAAAATATTAAAAAAAAAAAAGAAGAACCAGGAAGCTAAAACCAAATACCCACATTCAGGTCCAACCCACAGCCTGCTACCCTTGAAACAAATGTAACAACAAATGGAATGAAAGATCGTAAGCTCTGAAGTCACCGCCACAAACCTCTTGCTTTACTGTCACTGACTGAATCGGACCAAGCGCCAAGCCCTGTCCTGAGCAACACCCAACAACGTCCACACCCTCCACAGGCGAACCACTTCACATGGGCTCGGAGAGACTGGAGGATCCCAATGCTGCACAAATCTTGGGGGCCACGGTTCCGATTCAGCTCCGTCGGTCCCCAAAGCGCTCCGCTATGTGGCTATCACACCTGTGCACGCACTGTATCTTGAAGGGACCTGTCCACAAACTCTCGGTCTCTTATGTAATTCTCGACTTCACATGGACACTGAGGGTGGCAAATAAATGGAAGGCACAAAATAGCAAAAACCCTGCTGTTCATCGGACGTCAAGGAAAATACGAAAATAGGCACAAAACTTGATCACCATGAAGTCCAGAAACGGACACTCAAAATGGTCCGGAATCACCCAGAAAAGATTAAAGGGTGCTCACGGTTTTAAGGTAACAGCAGGGTACAAGCCTGACCACACACTGAAAAGCAAGAAACAAACACAGGAACCGTTAAATACCTGGCACCTGAGAAATACTGCATAAATGTCACATAAAAATTTTTAAAAAATAAAAAAAATCATGCATTGTCCTTTCCAATGTGAGGTGCTACGACTGAAGGACTTTGTGGGTGCATTCTCAGACCTCCACATCTTCTCTAAAGGAAATGGGGGGCGAAGCACTTTATACCGATCTTTTAAATGAATGCACATCATTTGCATAATGATGAGTCATTTGCATAACTGCCTGTTGACCAAATACCGCTAAGGGGTTTCCCATGCCTGAGTTTCCAATGTTGTGAAGGCTACTGATTTGGCAGAAGGCGGGTGCTGCACAGAGACGCAGGGCAGAGATGGGGTTAATGTCAAAAGGAAGCTTCAGATCAAGTGCAGGCCAGACAGCATTCCAGCATACCGTGGGAAGGAAGGGTTTCCAAGAGCCTGAACTGGGAGAGGGGGCAGGGAAGAGGGATCTCAGGGCTCGCTGTAGTCCAGTCACAACAAACGGGGATAAAAAGAGCCCAAGAAGCAGCACCTGGTGCCGCAGCCAAGTCGCAGGGGAGGAGGGGCTTGGCCGAGCACGGACATCACCTTGAACCAATGTGGTTAAGTGAAAGTTCACTGCTTTGGCAGTTTTGTTGTATCTCACCTATAATTTTTTTAAATGTTTTATTTATTTTTGAGAGAGAGAAACAGCACGAGCAGGGGAGGATCAGAGAGAGAGGGGGAGACACAGAGTCCGAAGACAGGCTCCAGGCTCTGAGCTGTCAGCACAGAGCCCGACGCGGGACTAACACCCACGAACCGTGAGATCATGACCTGAGCTGAAGTCAGATGCTCAACCGCCTGAGCCACCCAGGCGTCCCTATAATTTTTTTTTTTTTTTTTTTTAGCTTCACAGAACATAGTAGTCAATGCCTATCTTTAGGCTTGGTACTTATTAAGGAACCACTGTAGTGAAAATAATTTTAGGAAAATACTGGAATAGTTTTTTATTTCACTCAATTTTGGAAAATGTCGTTTTAGCTTATGTTAATAATTCGCTGCCCTGTATTCTCAGGTAGTAACTGCTATTCCAGATTTCAGTAAAGTCTGATTTATTTGAGTAAAGAGCCAAATCAAAAACTCTATAAACTGGGGGCAAGATACTGCTTTAATGTCCGGAAGCCTCACTGCCCTGAACACTGAAGACTGTGAAATGAGAATTCACTGAAGTATGTCTTCAGGGTCAAGACGCCAAGTCCTATATGGATCACCTAATCTGCGGTTTGAGGATCCACCGAGATCAGAGTCAAGGTGCTACCAGAACAGAATCCTGTTTTATCATGTTTCATTTTTTTTCAGGAAACAGGGTTACTCCTATAGTGTTCAGTCATTCCTATGTCCCGAAAAAGCGAAGGAAACAAGCCAGACATATATATAACATGGAATATCCACGTCCTGCCTCTAAGGTTTCCTGGACTGCGGATAGGGGGTGAGACCCACCAACAGATTTGGGCAGCAAACGTAGCCTCACATAACGATCGGATTCCACGCTGCTGTAAATAACACAGGAATCAAAGGAGCTTGACCGCGAGCAGCTAATCCACTGCCACGTATACAACGAAGAGGAAGTGAGGGAAGGATCAAAGCTGTCGCGCCCCCTTTGTGCTCCTGACAGAGGAATCATGTGCCACGCATTTTAAATGTCACCTCCTCTCCGCCCCACACGAACTCTGGGACGGAAGCACTACCCTCACTTTTCAGGGGAGAAAATGGAAGTGGAAACAGAGCCTGTGATGGTCCCAGATCTCACAGCTGGTGGAGTGGGGCGGGGGGGGGGGCGCGGGAGGCAGGTGGCAGGACTCTGTGCCCAAGGCCCACGGTCCCTCCTGTTCGATGAGCTGCCCGTGACGCAGGCAGGCAGCCCCCGTCTGCCGGAGCAGACGCTTCGTCCTTAAAGACTCAACGGAGCAAAAACTACAAAATGAAGAGCAAGATAAAAAGGCAAAAACGAAATCTGTACTACCCAAGGACTAAGACTGGCTATGAGGTTAAATTCAGCAACCAGCGTTTTAAACTGACTTCATATTATGAATGTTAGGACGAAAAGCATGTCCCTGAGGAAAGAGGGCCGTGGCTGACGGTTCCCCGGAGAAGTTAACTGCTAAACTCGTCATAAGAAAAAGAACCAAAATTGATAAATATTCACCTGCTTCGCAAAAAGTGGAGGACAAGAGCATAAATAGTAAGTGACACTGTTTTTCGGGACGGAGGCTTCACCTGGGAAGAGCTGAACGGGTTAGGTGGCGATGAGCTACGAGCTGTACCTCGCGGAGCCCCGGAATCTGTGCGGTGGCCTACGTCTTCATCTCTGGAGTTTTCTTCCACAGAACTACTCCTTCCACTAAGTCACTAGGTAAAGCAGTGGCATAAAAGTCAGAAGGCAGCAGGACTTACTTTGGCTCTCCTATCTTGACGCCAGGATGCTGTGTGTAGGCATGGGAATGTGTGCTTGGGGCAGACTTAAACGCCATGGGACAAATAGGACACTTGTAGAAGACTTCACAGTGAGAGCCCTGGATGTGAGACTTCAGAGCGGCCACGTCAGAGTACACGACATTGCAATGGATACACCTGCCAGGAAAACAAACACGCGGTCATCAGCACGGGGCCCTCACACACGCGCACCTGCACGGTAACAGTCAGGTAAAACGAGCACGGCTTAATGGCCTCTTCAAGGTTTCTAATGGCTACTTCCGGAAGTATGTTTTGGTTGGTTTTTTTTTTTCTATTTATAACAGATCAAATTAGTTTTTATATATTTAAGAAAGAAGATCATGAAGAAGAAAAATAAAACTCAAACGGTCTGACGCTTGGGTATCTTTAAAACTTTTGGGATTAAATACCCAAACACCAGACTGTGAAGAGACCAACGGATCACGGGGGCTGTATCAGGGCCAACGGACACGGCAAGACCTCATGACCTGTGACTCTGGGGAACACTCCCACATTCTAGATGCTCACACCAGGCCCTGAGGCTCCTAACCAGTGGCATTTCCAATGGAAGAAATCTTCGCTGCCTCGACCTACATGCCATCAGCAGAAGGCAGAGAGAATAAATCAGTCCTGGCTCCAAAGCCTGGCCACGGTCTCCTGGTGCACACTGATGTGGTCAATGTGTCTGGGGGTGATGGGGCCCGTGGGGCAGAGAAAGTTAACCACCTATGTTCTTTATCTCCTGGAAAATACGTTCAAGTACACTTACACTTATTTAATGAAATAACATGAATTATAAACTTCCGAAAAATCAACATCACTGAGTAAACTCCTTTCCGGTCGACTTCTTTACTTCTTGAGCGTATAAATAATTGGATTGGCTCGTGAACTGATCATGTCTCATCCCACAGAAACCAGCTCGACACTCAGACACGTTTCTCACCAACCTCGTCTTTCTCGTGCCGGGCTCTGAGCAACACTTACAACACATCCATTTGATGACCTCGTCATCCTCTGGCCACACCACACCCGAAAACTACCTGAGGGTGGTCTCTGCAGATGCTCAAGAGTCTGCGGAGATGAACCTGAAATGCACCTGAGCGGACACGCTCCTGGAAGTGAAGGTGGGAGCTGACCCAAGGCAGGAGGGCTGTGGGCAGGGCCGGATCACTTCCGCGTTAGTCTAAGGTACTTCCATTCTAGGAGCCTCCCTTCCGGATTCATGGGGATGCCTCCAGTCACTCAAGAGCGGCATTCTCGGAAGTACTTGGCTTCTATGAATGTTAAGCTTTGCAAGCATTTCACCAAAATCATAATTACTGCATTAGCATTTTAAATGACTTAAGGCGTAATGTTTGAAAACCTATACATTAAAGGCACTAAAACAGAATGGGAGAATAATTAAGAAAGCTCCTCTATCTTATCTCCTTGAACCATTATTTTTGACAATTAAGCCACCCAAGCACATAGTGGAATTACTTTGGGTTAGCCTGAACTTGGGATTGTCTTGAGCAGGTTACTGATCTTCTCTGGGCGAATGCCTCACTTGTAAAAGGAGAAGAGTTGAACTCAAGCACCTTTTAGTTCTTCCCAGCCCTGGAAGCCTAACGATTCCTAGGGAAGAGGAGGATCACACAAAACAAAAGTGGGTTATTCATGAAACAGGAGGATCCTCTGCACCAGCATCATAAACAGAAAACCTTCCCGTCAAGGGGACACAGGTGGTGTTTCAAGAGTGAAGACCCAGGAGGGAAAAGAAACGAATCCCTGGAGTTCTCTCAAGTCGGCTGGACTGGAAGGTTTAATGTTGAAGAAAATAAGCAGGAACTTAATGAATCTACGCAGCGGCTGATGGAGAAGTAGCTAAGGCGGGGTCCGAAAAGCGTCATGGGGTCCAAGGAAAAACCCTCCTTGATGTGAGGAAAGAAAGTAGAGAATTTAAAAAACAAAAGTAAGAAGAAAGAGAGTTGTAAAATACCCACTTTTTAGGTGGAAGGAAAGAGATAGGTGGAAGGAAAGGTTCAGGAGCAACAGAGGCCAATTGGGAATGGAAATGAGACCGACAAACAGAAGACAGAATTTGTAGGGTTCATATGGTATCTTAACGCTACTAAAAATCCAGCCCATAAATAAATGTTTCATATACCCGACGTCCTTTGTGTTCTAGGGACCGACCAAGTTTCTCTTTATGTAAAAAAAATTATTTGATGTTTATTTATTTTTGAGAGAGACAGACAGAGCATCAGCAGGGGAGGGACAGAGAGAGAAGGAGACAGAATAGGAAGCAGGCTCCAGGCTCTGAGCTGTCAGCACGAAGCCCGACATGGGGCTCGAACTCACAAACCGTGAGATCATACCTGAGCCACAGTTGGATGCTTAACTGACTGAGCCATTCAAGTGCCCCCCTAAAAACATGTTTTTAATGTTTATAGTATACAGTCCTACAAATCCCCTTTCTAAATGCAGATCCAATGAGTCAAGAAGTAGGAAAATTCCCAGAAACCCTGGACTTTTACCAAATCAGCCAGGAGCTGGGAGTGACCCACTCGGTACCTGGGAGATGCACTGTGCCTCATAAGGCACGCTGAACCACAGAGGCGAGGGAGGGAGGGGAGCCGTGCTCCACTTCTCTGGCCAAAGAAAAATCAAATGGGAAATGATGAAGTATGGAGCCAAAATGGAGGAGGGAACCAGTAGAAGGCCAAGGGGGTTAAGTCCCCATCAACTTATTTGAAATAGCAGGGGAAAAAAAAAAAAAAAGAATCGGGGTCAATTTTTCCCTCCCACCTGAAGAGGTAAACGTGAACTAAGCAGAGTGCACACATGGTCGTATCTTTACAGCTCTTCTGAGCCTCGAGTGCGAGGAAAAAACCTGTCTTAAACACAAAAGCCTTAAAAATTCCAAGTGCCAAATTTAAGTAACTCTGTGAATGGGGGGAGGGGGTGGGGAGAAAAGCAAGGGACGGGCTCTTGCAATGAGCTGAGTCCTTTGAGCCTGACTGCACAGCTGGTCTTCATTTTAGGAGAGGCACCAGGAATAGCGAGAAGCGCAGAAGCCCTGCTTCCTCTATTCATTCCAGCCTAAGTTTACTTTCCTTATACGCAAAAAATAAACACTGGAGGAAAGTTTGGCATCTCTGTGAGAGAGAACAGCACGGAGACAATGTGGCAGAACTGCCTTCCATTATTAAACAAAGAACCTGGCAGTAACCGTTTGAAAACATGGGGTGAGCCCCAAAGCATCACCGTGTATGGGTTTTGTGGAGTCAAGGGCACCTTCACCGTGCGACTTGCTCCCTAAGCTCTGAGAGCGTTGGGAGTACCTTGCTTTCCTCGGTCACACGTCGGTGGCGATGGACCGCGGGCGGCACACTGACTTTACGGACAGAGGCACCGTCGCACGGGGAGGGTACACGAATTACCATAAAGTCAGTGGCAAAACCGGCACGAGAAAGAACTCTAGTTCCTTAATTTGCAAACCAAACGCTTCCTACTAAGGTAGATCCCAGTGCATCAAGCACGTGTGCTTCTCATGTTTGGAGGCGCGAGGTAAAATCATGCACCGAGTCTCTGTTACTGTCAGAAAAATGGGACCGAGCCACCCAGGACCCGATGATGCTGTGCCCTAAAAATCACTGAAAAAAAAAACCCATCAAGTTATACTGACTAGACTTTATTTTTGTAAAATATCATAACTGTATTATAACTGAAAGATATCCTGTGTATTCACAGTCTAACATTCAAGTGACAGGCAACCAAACAGTTAAACACACGATACAGTAATACCTCTATTAACAAAGACATGGTGTATTGGTGACCTGTTATCTGGGCTGACCTTCTCTGGGTCAAAATATAAAAGGCACAGGAATGCATTTCAGAAGGTCACAGAGTGGAAGACAGAGTTCAAGTTCATTGTCACTCAATACCAGCTAAATGAACAGGAGATTTGCCAGATGTTGTAAAAGACGAGTCTGAGATTCTCGGGGCAGCAGTGCAAAGGGCCATTGCTAAGAGGTACACAGAGGAGGGGAACGACCCAGACTTGGGGAAAAGGGGGGTAGAGGAAGGTTATCTGGGGTCTGGGGTGGAAGGTTCTTCCACAAAGAGCGCTGTGAGGAAAGGACAAACACCCAAACCCTGGAGATGATGAAATACAAGTAAGGGACCATGCACCCTTTCTGTTTTGATCGGAGGAGATGCGTAAGAGAGAGAGAGAAATGCATGGTGCTCTTACAGGGGTTAAAATGCAGAGAACATGACAACAGAGGGATGCTGGAAAAGGTCCAGGAAGAAAAAGCTCGAACAGCTGAGCAAGGCCGAACCTGGCCACATGCACTAGTGTTGGCTAGAAGGAGGGGCTCCTTTTACCCTCAGCTTTGTGGGGACCGGGGGGCCGACACCACGAGGACTCAAAAGGATCACCTCGACCACAAACAAACTAGGCTCCTGGAGGATCTGTTAATTGAGGTATCACTGTGTGACCCCGAAAACCGCGTGCACAGACCACGCGCGCCGCTGCGCGGGGACAGGTGAACAGAGCTTTACCGGCACGGAAGCAAACAGTATACTGACCGAAAACCAACTCTCCGCGTGTAGTGCAGACAGTTCTTGGTGACGTGGCTCTGGAAGTGCACCGACCTGCAGACGGCCCCACACTCGGGGCAGATGTAGGGAGATTTGTGCTGATGGATTCTCTGGTGTGACGCGTAACTGCACTGGTTAGGAAGCAGCATCTGGCACATAGTGCAAGTCTTCTAGACAAACCAAAGGGGGAGACAGGGTTGGTCCTACGAAGTACTTTCTAAGACGCAAAGAAGCTTGGTTACACCCCAAAACAACTGCGCATGGCTCATTGCAAATACTGCTATCACGGATTCCAAGTCCAAGGAAACCGCAAACTTAGAAGTTAAGCCTTTAAAGTAAAATCCCTCACCCCGTGCAATTGAAATGATAGGTGCTGTGCGGTCAGGGTCATCCCAAAGCATGAGGTTAAGAGAACGTCAGCTTCGGGTAGACGTCCAGTTTTGTTACTTTTGCATTTTGTTTATCTAGTGCGGAGAAGGGGTACTTAGAGGAGATATTCTTGCAGATGACCGAGGCAAATCAACGTTACTGTGTACTTCCAAGTTTATAGGCATCTATCTCCACAGTAGCCAGTTCCCACAACTCATAAAAACTTTCTCCAGAATAATAATAAATTCGAGACTAATCCCACTTTTTTCCCCTTCCTTTCTCCCTCCCCCCCCTCACTTCTGTCATCTGAAATCTAAAATACAGAAATGCAAAAGAATGACCACAGCAGTTAGTTGTTCTTTTTGCACTTGAATTGGTCTTTCAATGGATGGGTCGGACATTATAGGATTTATAATTGAAATCAATGAACTCAAATTCAGAGACATACATTTAGATATTAAACTGAAACTTTTACACAGCTTAAAATCTAATCACATACAATATCAAGACAAAAAAGATCTTTGGAAAAGGCCCCACATTAACTAACCGGGAAAAACTGAAAACGGTATTTTTCATCCCGTTACATGTAAGCGGTAAATGTCGCATATTTTTAAAACACCAAAACAGAAAATTTGAGGTAAATATAAAGGGAGGACTTATTGCGTCCACTCCAAAAATAAACCTACCACAGCAGGAGATAAAATGTGTCCAAATTCTAGTTAGCCATTCATGCAGCAAGTACCTGCGACCTTCCGAAATGTCCAATTGGTACTGAAGTCCGTTAAAGAAGGCCTTACAATACAGACTCTAGCTAAGGCTCAAAACAATCTTTTAAACTGACGACAGAGGTATAAAATTTTAAGAAGACTTTTTCTCTTAGCCTTTGAATCTAGCCCCCCAACATTAAGGATTAAACTTCTTCTGAGCGATTGAAACTACGGAAAACCAGAAAACTCACTTAAACATTCTGTCTGGGTCTCCTCCTGAAAAGACTAAAATACAAACTTTATCCCACAACATGTTTATTATTATAATCACAAAATAAGAACATTACAGGCAGCTTTGAGGAGGTTAGCGTCATTGGAAAATAGTGTTCCTTCTCTAATAACACAGACAGCAAAGGTGAAAACAAGCCACAACAAGAGAAACCAATTCACGGCTTCATGCATTAGAAGATCCTGGTGCCGTCTACATTATCACAGGTTTCTTTGAACTCAAGTCTTCTATTTGCTTTCGCCACATGGTCATTAATCCCAGGCAGTGAATTACACCATCTGCTTTTCCACGGGCTCCTTAGATATGGACCCCATTCCGCTAGAGGCCGGGTGGTGAGCTAAGTACATACATTTAAATACAACATCCGTTTAAGTCTCATCATGATCTATGAAATAGGTAAATGAGATCACTGGGAAGCTGTGTACAGTTTTGGACCTGAGAGCTTATGATTTCAGCTATTAGAACCGCCTGACGGTTATGGTGGGACCCGAGGGGAACCCCTCTCCACAGCTTCTCTTTGATCTAGAAGCAGCGTGGTCGTGCTATTTTTATAAGAGGAGGAAACAGCAACACAAATAAAAGAACATCTAAAAAGGAAACAAAGTCTGCGTTCCATAAATGCTCAAAATAACTTTCACATGATCTCGTGTCACGATAGATCAACACATATCCTCCACAATACATATAAAATTCACAATGAATTATATGCTCTTCCCTCTTGGACATTTACGTATTTATAATACATACACAACTATATAAACAGTCACGGAAATATCGGTGAGTGAAAAAGTTTTGTTGCTAGCAGGTTACCTAAGAGAAGTATTGAAATGATTCAAAGTTGAGAGGAGATTGTAGGAACTACTGAGTGTTCTTTACAACAGAAATCTTGAACTGCAAAGACTGAAAAAACGTATTAGGGTAACAGGTAACCAACAACAGATACCAACAGTTCAATACCGACCTTGCTCGTACCCGCTTCTGGGGGGGCGGGGGAGCATTCCCTTTGTGACACAGCATGTGACGGGGCGGTGGGGCCCGTTGGGCTCTGTGAGGGCTGCTGGCGGCCAGTGCACCCCCCACCCCAGCCCTGTCTAGCTCCAGGCACTTGCCCTCACCCATTTCCCCCGGCTGAGGCTGCTCACCCACTTGAGACACAGAAGTTCAAGGAGAAAGTGGGAGTCAGGACGCACTACTGCCCAAAATCAAAACGCTTCCGTATTTTGCAATTACTGAAATGGGCAAATTCAGTCACTGGGGAAGCACACCGGATAAGGACCTTATCTTCAGTTTACACACACAGATGCATGTACATTCTTGCACATCCGCTACGTTTACTCTCGCGTTTGTCTCTGGATTCTTGTTTCCACTCCTTGCCTCCATTCCACTTTGAGAAAAAGCATGGTAGTTTGGTTGTAGACATTCTCCTCCTTGATGCCTATGTGGTTATCCATAGTCTTAAACTCACATGACTGGTACCTAACTGGACTCCCTGTAATTTCTGTTTAAGTTTCATTCTCCCTGCTTCTAGAGAACGCTATTATACCCCCAGATTCTGGAGACGGTGGTGCATTTTCACAGCACTAAGGAGAATATCCCATTAGCTTCTCTGGGATACACTGAATTCAGGACAACGGCACCCATTCTCTGGGTTGGGGGAAAATATCAGTACGGGGCAGACCAGGATTTCTTTGTGGTCTAAAAGAATATGACTTTTCCTCCTTCTTTTCTTTAACTAATACAGGTCTTAAACTCTATTTCTCTACTGTACAAGTTAAGGCTATTTACAAAAAGTTAAATGTGACAACACCTTCATCTTGATTAGAAAAAAGTATACAGCTGACCCTTGAACAACGTGGTCTGAACTGTGCGGGTCCACCTCTGTGGGGATTTTTTACAGTAGGGTGGGGTGGTGTATTTCCTCTTCCTTGTGATTTTCTTAACATTTCCCTTTCTCCAGCTTACTTTGTCACGAGGACACATACGACATACAGAACACGTGTTAATCAAAATCAAGTCTTTACGTTATCGGTCAGGCTTCCGGTCAACAGCAGGCTATCGGTAGTTAAGTTTAGGGGGAGCCCAAAGTTGTGTGTGGGTTTCTGACCACGTGGAGAGTCGATGTCCCTAACCCCCCATGTTGTTCAAGGGTCAACCATAATGAAATGCACTTAAATGGTTTCATGTATCTTCTGACGTTTTACTTCTATCATCTGAAAAAGGGTAAATATTTTCGGTACTGAGTTACCGAACAGTTAATCTCTACTCTGGGGCAGACTCATTTGCCCAGGAAACTGCCACTTTTTAAAGATATGACCTTTCAATGGTCAAGTAACAAGAGTAGGCTGTATGGAGATAAAGCTGAATAGGAGTCATACTCCATTCTTGACAATTACTCATCCGGTGCCCTCCCAGGCCAGGCACCACCCCCGGCGGCTGGGGCACAGACACAGGCTGGGGCGGGGGTAGGGGGACCCAGGGCACGTCCTCGCCCCACTGAGGACCCAGGGATGCCCAGACTCGGCATCCTCCTCACACCCGTGAGGAATCCTCTAAGTAATGAGGAAAACAGTTCTGTGTGTTTTGACTCGTGTTTTATGGAAGAAAAATGCCCTGGCGAGGATGAGAAAAGCTGGAGAAATAGGAGTAAATACACCGTGTCTGTTGCTTACATTTCAAACAGACCAAAGCCGGCAGCAGCCTGCGACAGTGGGCCTGAAGGTCAAAGCACAGCCGATGTAACAGCCCCCGCGCCGCGTAAACGGTTCCTGCCCCGCGGACAGCAGTTTTGTAGCCTTCTGTCTACAGCAGAATCACCCCCCCCACCCACCCAATAATACCAGTAATAACAATGTACACCAGTTTGTTATCTGGCTTTCATGTTCATCCAATTTCACGATGAGAATATGGACAATGTGTTTCATCCGTGATCTGCCATACACTGGCAATGACACGATGAAAGATTTCTAGCAGAAATGACTATACACATACTTTTGTTTCCAAAGCTGGTGGGTCGTTTTGTCCTCCAATCATTCTGCTATACTAAAAACTCCTAGTAAGAGCTGACAGTTAATGAGTGAGTCTACAAAAAGCAGGAGGGTCAGCACATGCAATCTACTGAAAGAATAATCGTGGGAGAAAGGGTTGGTAACACTAACATGCAAACTGGGACGGGACTAGTCCGACCAGAACTGAAATTAAGCCCTTAGCAGAGCAGGACCAAGCAAGAGTCAGGAGTCTGCAGCTAGTAATCTGTTGGGCGGCAAGTGAGGGCACAGAGGTGGGCTCCATGGTTTCCAGAAGCGGCTGCCGGAGCAGAGCGTGTCTAGAAACAAGGTCTGGCCAGAGGTGCTCAAGAAAATGTAATATTCACGGTGGGTTATGCTAACGATGCCCCAAAACTAAACTGAATCAGCAAGCCCTTGAAAACGAGGGTCACTGCAGAAAAGCCGCCTCTTATCTGCTGGCCTGGCTAGAAGCCAAGAGTCCATTCTCATATAATTCTTAGGGTCCCAGCTGCCATAAAACGCTCCTGTGTCTTCAGTTTCAGTGTGACAAAGCGGAAAGAACGATAAGCCAGCTAGAACGAAATCTTGCCTTGAGTCCCCGTCTTGCCACTCACTGGTCTTTTGTTTCCCCAAATGTAAAACCAAAGGGCTGACTGCGAGACCCATAACATTCTCAGATTCTAATGCTCGTGTCGATTCTACGGGAATAAAGCTGATTCTGCCCAATTAAGAGGTTACTACAGTATGTCTGGGCTTGGCTAAATTCAGTCATGGTTTTCTGAGAGGTAATGACATTCTGGTACATTTTAATATCAATTATTAAAAGTATTGTCGTCAGCTCTTAAATACTTCATGGAGCACAGGGAAGCTTCTCCACCCCTCCACCTACTCCTTTCTTTCAGTGTGCCCGAACGCAGGCATTCTTATAATCAGACAGGCGGGAATAAAAACCTCCAGCCAGGGCAGATTAACTGGTGCTAGAAGTGAAGGGCACATGTGGCTCCATTTTCACCGCACTGCTTGGCTCCACGTCGTTGGGTGGGGAAAGGATCCACCCAAGATCCTCTGGGCGATGAGCAGACACAGGCAGGGCAAGCCAGGCCAAGCATGCTTGGGGTCCTACTACCATCACGTGTCAGAGTGTGACGCGATTCCGTGACTTGGATTCTGCCTTGGGGAATGTGGGGCCGTGGGCCTTGGGCTAAACCACACCTTCCAACCCGGCTCTTAGCAGAGACCTGCACCAGCGGGTGTGCTGAGCATGGGGCCGGTTCATGACACGATGGCACTCTGGATTCTCTGTGGCCACCGGTACGTTTGTACACAGACTGTCTGCAGGACAGCTGCGGGAGGGGAGTGACTGGGCAGGCGGAATTCAGCAAATGCCACTAGAACCTTACTGCGTCCCCCTGCATTTTCCAAAGGTCTCAAAGGCTAAACACGCACGTGTGGGAAGGCACTGGGTGGAGATCCGTCACCCACAGCCACGGATGGGGTTAACAAAAGAGGGACCCTTCACAGGGGTCCAACAAGCACCCTCGGAAAACTCCCGGAAGGACCCAATCAAACAGCAATAGGGGTCAACATCTCAATGGGGAGAAACGGACAGATGGATGGGTGCTGGGGCTGCACTCGGCCAAAAGAAAGTAGTTCCCAGGAGCAAGGCTGGGGTCTTCAGAAGCTGGGCTCCACGGATGACAGAGGGAAAGCGAGAGTCACCACCTCATTCCTACTGGCCTTGGCAGGCGGGCTATGGACGAGGACATTGCTCTGGCAGAGGCAGTGTTTTGAGACACAGAGAAGTGGGGAGGCCCAGACGGTCAAATGGGCCGCTGTGCTCCCGGGACACCTAGTTCCACAACTCAGCCCAGAGTCACAGGGGGGAAGCCTGCGGAATCTATCCTTGAAGACAGAGCGGCTGCATAGGGTGTTTAAAGACTGACACTTCCACTTCCAGGAAAATGGAATAGAAGACCCTCTCCCTGGCCCTCCCACTGAGCACAACTGAAACTCCTGAGCATTATCTACAAAACAAACGTTAGAATATTCTGAGAGGCAGAGAGAAGAAGGCAGGCAGGCTGGTCAGGGGATCTTGGGACCAGAGCAATGACATGGTGATGAGTTCTCTGGGTTTCTTTTTGCCTCGTGTATCCCAAATTTGGAGCTAAAGAAGGTGGCAACTCAGAAGCGCAAATAGGTGGAGACAAAAAAAGAACAAAATCCCTAACAAAAGCCTGCTATATTTCTAGGCAAAGGGCAGGGCAAGGGGAGGCTAACGAAATAGAAAACTTTTAGACAATTACTGCTCTACTCCAGGCCACGCACCATAGGAAATTCTGTGGCTCCACAGCCACCATGCCAAGTGCAGGTACAGCCTAGACCTCCACCCTCTCACAGCTGCAGTAAGTTGTCCCTACACCCTTGAGGCAGATGGTGGCAGAGAAAACCAGTAGGGAAGTGGGGCTTTCATCTCTCCCAAGTGATGGAGTCCCTTACTAGCCCAGATGTTTAAAACAAAAAACCAAAAACCAAAAACCAAAAACCAATAAAATAAAAAACAACTCCAGGCCCAAAAGAATTCTACAAATTATTTTTTAAATAAACACTAATAGTAGAGTCTCTTCCAGAAAATAGAAGAGAATTATTGTCGGTGCATTATTTAAAGTTAATATTAACCTGTCCAAAACCAAAGGCAGTAAACACACACACACACACACACACACACACACACACACACACACACACCTCAAAAAGCTACATGAATTCACACGTAAAATTCGAACACAAAATTATTTGCAGATAAAATTCACAATATATGAAAGGAATTTACATAGCCTGACCAAGGAGAAACCATTCCAGGGATGCAAGGCTGGCTCAATACCTGAAAAATCACCCAAAATACTGACTCCAATAAATGAATTCAACAAAGTCATGAAGTACATGACAAATATAGAAAAGTCAACTGTACTTCTACAGATCAGCAATGAACATGTGAATGCCAAAAAGTATAATACCATTTACAATTGTTAGAAAGCAGGAAAAGAAAGAGCAAAACGACACTTAGAGGATGTGTATGATGAAAACCACAAAATGATAACAGACATTAAATATCTAAATCAATGGAGAGACATTCTGTATTCATGTCTACAAGGCTCAACACAGTAAAGATATCAATTCTCCCCAAGCTGATATACAGGTTTAATGTAATTCCTATCAAAATTCAAGGAAGATTCTTTGTAATTATGGACAAAACTATTCTAAAATTTGTATCCTAGAAGAACTAGGATAGCAAAAAAAGTGTGAGTGTCAACTATCGTATTTAAAAAAAAAACTATTTTGAGAAAAAAAGAATAAAAACTGGTACAGTATCCGTGTACTGGATTTCAAGACACTGTAAAGAACATGAGAACAGAACCCAGAACCCAGAACTAACCACACACAAATATGCCCAACTGAGGCACGCCTGGTCAGCTCAGTCAGTAGAGTGTACAACTCTTGATCTTGGGGTTGTGAGTTCGAGACCCAAAATGGGCACAGAGCTTACTTTAAAAAAATTATGCCCAACTGTTACTTGACAGAGGTGCCAAGGCAACTGAGGAAACAGAGGAAAGACAGTCTTCTGGATAACTGGTATCGGGGAAAGATGACGCACATGGGGAAAACAGACAACCGCATAAAACTCAGTGTACATCTCCTACCTTACACTAAGACTAACCCAAATGGATCATGGGGTTAATTACGTGTGAAATCCAAAACCATAAACTTTTAGGGAAAAAACGCAGGGAAAAAAATTTTCAGGATCCAGAGTAAAAAACAGGCTTGACGCCAAAAGCTCAAGCCCTAAAAGGGAAAGCCAATGAAGTTGAAACCATCTGCTCTGATGAAGACCTGCTTTAAATATGCAAAGGCTCAACTCTACTTCTGTAAAAACTTTTAAAAAGATGGAAAGACAAGCCACAGCAGGGAGAAAAGACTTGCAACCACACACCCAACAAGGGACTAGTATCTAAAATACAAGAAATCTTAAAACTCAACAGTTAAAACACACACACATGTGATCTAGTTAGAAAATGGGCAAAAGTGGGGCGCCTGGGTGGCTTAGTCGGTTAAGCATCCGACTTTCGCTTAGGTCATGATCTCGCGGTTCGTGGGTTCGAGCCCCGCGTCGGGCTCTGTGCTGGCTGCCAGCTCAGAGCCTAGAGCCTGTTTCAGTCTGTGACTCCCTCTCTCTCTGGCCCTCCCCTGCTCACGCTGTCTCTCTCTCCTAGAAATAAATAAAACATTAAAACAAAAAATTAAAAAAAAAAAAAAGAAAATGGGCAAAAGTGACATTTCACCAAAAAGGATACACAGAGGGCACCTAAACACATGAAAAACGAGGTTCTAGGGGGTGCCGGGTAGCTTAGTCAGTTAGCATCTGACTTTGGCTCAGGTCATGATCCCATGGTCTGTGAGTCTGAGCCCCATGTCAGGCTCTGTGCCGACAGCTCAGAGCATGGAGCCTGCTTCAGATTCTGTCTCCCTCTCTCTCTGCCCCTCCCTCCATCTTACTCTCTCTTTCATGCAAAAAAAAAAAACAAAAAAACAAAAAAACAAAACAAAATTTAGAAAAGTTTTTTTTAAGAAAAAAGATATTCTAGATCATGAGCTACTGGGGAACTGCAACTAAACACCACTAGCAGCTATCTCACTTTTACCAAAATGGCTAAAATGGCAAATACACCCATCAAAAGCTGGTGAGGATGCAGAGAAACTGGACCACTCATTCGTTGTCCATGGAACAGGAAACTGTGCAGCCATTCTGGAAAAGAGTTGCTTAAAAACATAAATGTATCAACTACCATACGACCCAGTAATTATACACCTGACCTTTCATCCCAGCAAACTCCAGCTCAGGTCCACACAAAAGCCTAGACACAAATGTTTATAGCAGCTGCATTCAGAATTCACCCCAAACTGGAAAGAATGCAGTAATCCTGCAAAGACCAAAAGGTAAACACCCTGCGGTACGACCTCGGATGGAATATTACTCAGCGATGTGAAAGAACACACTAGGTTCTATACACGCTAGAACCTGTATGAAATCTCCCGGAAATGTGCCAGTCCCTAAAGGTTACATAACGATGTAGCTCCATGTATAAAGCATTCCTGAAATAACACCACCATAAAGATGGAAAAGAGATTAGGGATTGCTGGGGGTTAAGCGGCAGGTAAGGGTGGCTCTAAAAAGGCAATAGGAAAATTGCCGATGGTCATGGAAACCATTGTGCAGACTCAATGCATCAATGCCAATTATCCCCGCGATGATAACTATTCTACCATCTTGCAGTGTTGGACTGGGGGAGAGTAAATAAAGGATACACAGGATTGCTATATTGTTTTACACAAATCTAAAATTATCCCAAAATAAAACGTTTGATTTTACGGTGTCCGGGTGGCTCAGTCAGTGAAGTGTCCGACTTCAGCTTAAGTCATGGTCTCATCGTGCGTGAGGTTGAGCCCCACACCAGGCTCTTTGCTGTCAGCACAGAGCCTGCTTTGGATCCTCTGTGCCCCTCTCTCCGCCCCTCCCCCACTAGTTCTCTCTCTTTCTCTCTCTCTCTGTCAAAATAAATAAACTTAAAAAGTTTGGGGTGCTTGGGTGGCTCAGTCGGTTAAGTATCCGACTTCAGCTCAGGTCATGATCTCACGGTTTGTGAGTTCGAGCTGCGCATCGGGCTCTGTGCTGACAACTAGCTCAGAGCCTGGAGCCTGTTTCAGATTGTGTGTGTGTGTCTCTCTCTGTCATTAAGAAAAAAAAGAAAAGTTTAATTTTAAAAATTCAGTGATTTGAAAAAGAAGACCAAAACATCAACACAGAACCGCGCAGTGGTAGCAGGTAAAATTCTTACATGACCATGGTAATTGTATGTAGAGGCGGGGCGGGGGGAGGCGGGGCGGGGGGAGGCGGGGCGGGGGGGGGCAGGAGAAACATTCCTGCTGCCCACGAAGTAGCACACCCACCTCTAAGCCTGGTCAAGTCAAGAGCCGCAGGTCATGCGCGAGGGGTTGCGGGCCTGTCCTGCGGCAGCCCACAGTCGCACCCTTGAACCTTCAAGGTCAATGCAGGAATCGGCTGTGAAGGTCCCCAACCTATGACTGCCCTGCAGGCCGAGGGGACCCTGCCCGGGAAAGTGCTAACCTCACGCCAGAGTCCCATTCCCGAAGGAAGAGCCAGCGTGGGAGGCCACGGGGGTCCCGACAAAGGGGAGGCAGTCCACTCTCTCGGTAGAAGTTTAAATACCAGGCTGTGGTGGGCAAGGGAGGAGACGGGGTTTAGGAGAGAGACTGCTACTTGAGGTGCCATTAGCTCAGCCTCGATGTTTGGTTAGCAGACGGGTTTGAAGAGCTGTTCTCAGGGAGGGGCCGGTTCCCACAGCCAGACTTGTTTTCCCCAACTGGACAGAAGTCCACGTTGTAAACTGGCCACGAGTCTCGTGAAGAGCAAAGCGGGCAAGATCAAATGAAGAACTTTCCCTCTTCTCTCTTGTGTTCTTCCTGGCTTCGGCCCCCAGCTCTCCCACCGGCGTCACCCGATGCCACACCACACCCACAGCCATGGGTGGGGACCCCTCCCGGTTTCCGCTGCACTGGGGGCTCGCACAGAACAGCCACATGGGTCCTACCAACACCCTGGACCATGGAGGAGACTCGGCGTTGGCTTCATTACACCGAGTGCTGATGAAGCGGCAGTGTTCCCGCGGACCACCGCGCTGAGCAAGGGTCAAGGCTGCCTGCTGGGTCTGCAGAGAACCCCCCTCTGGCCTGGTGGGGGAAGACGGGGAATTAAGAGGGGGGAGTTTTGGGCACAGACTCCAGTAAGAGAAGAGGAAACAAGAACAGGAGGCGTAGGCCACAGACACGTTTATGGTGCAGGCAGCTGAGGTCTCGGAGCATAAATACAAACTGGGTGGACACGTGGCCAGGCGGGGGCGGCGGGGGGGGGAGAAGAAAAGACAGTGCGGTGGGGGACCTGGGGGGTAAAGGGAATGTTCGGCTCAGTGTATATTTGGCCCTAGATTAATGTTCCTCTGCCATGACTCATTCCTAAGTATTTCAGGTGAAACAGGTGAGCTACACTATACGCTTGTCCCAGCGAAACGCCAGAGTCGAGGCAAAGCAACCACGTGTGCGTGCGCATGCACACACACACACACACACACACACACGAGAAGATGTTAATCTCCTTCCCTGAGGGAAATGTCCACCCCAGTTTGACCCTAGTTTGGCTGTTGGGCCTGAACGGTCAATACAGAACAAAAACTAGGGGAATACACAGAAGAAGAAGTTCTACACCTCAGCCCACGTCCTTGCCCCTTCCCAGAAAAGAAAGATCCCAAAGAGAACAGACGATGAGAGGGCAGCTCAAAGTGCCAGATCCTGACCCGCGCACACGAGCTAGGCGAGACGTGAGGGGAAGAGCCCTGTGAATCCGGCACTCACCCAGCCCCCACACAGAGCACCAGCGGACGTAGAAACAAGGCAAGAGAACAAACAGAACGAAAGAAATGGTTTTTTTTTTAAAAACTACAACCTTTTAAGATGGGAAGAAATACGGCCTTTCTGATGAAGCAGTGACACGGTCCGAGGGCACCCAGAAAGAACCCAAGTGTGTCACCAGAACACGTGAGAAGGGCTATGTCACGCCGCCTTCCTGAACAAGCCAGCCACTCTACCGAGTGCTCCACTGTCCGGGCCAAGGAAATCTAACATCCGATGCTGCAAGAATGCTCTCAAAACTCTCTAAGGTTTCCATCTCCACCCAACTGAAAATCCAAAGGAAAAAATTCATCAAGGTATTCTTGATCTTCTGTTCCCCCAACTCAAATCCTCCAAAGAACTTAACTCAGCAGCGGCCCTTGAGGAAGCTGATCCCAGCAGCTCTATCAGACATCCGGACCACAGCGTCAACCTCCCAGTCAACAAGATACAGAGGCGAATAAAGGAAAGCGGGTCGCTGCTGGGTCTTCGCAGACTGAGGTTCGAGCCAGTATTAGCTCAAACGAGCAGCCCCTTCCAACTTCGTGAATTTCCTGGTTTGGACAATAAACCGTACAGTCTGTCTGGCTTGAATTTGGTTCGTTCAACATGTCCAGTTAGTTCCAAATAAGTCTCACATTGTCTGTAAAGCATACTGATCGGTCTACTGGCCAAATGGTGGCTCACGGAGAGAAGACGATGATGGAAGATAAAAGGGCTCACTGATGTCCACTGAGACATGCATTTCACCCACATCAACCTACACTTCACCACCAAAAGAGAGTAAGACTAAAAATAAAAGCTACAAAGAAATGCGAAGACATTCTGTTCAAATGGAGACGGTTCTCCATTTGTAGGTTAAATTCGTCATCCTGAGGACTTGTGAACATACTTTTGGACCAACATCACTATGGCTAGCTACACCATGTAAGTGGGTACCGATTAAGTCTGTTTAACTGTATAAGACAGTAATTATAAATAACAGGAATTCTTTTTTCAAGCCCCAAATTGCCATTAATAACCAGGAATGGTGGTGATGTAACCTGACTTGAACACCGGATACAATGGCACGATACTATCATTGGCCACATCTCAGACCTCCCACATGTATACCAACGACCCAACAATTAGGAACGCATTTATCCCACATCTAAGTCACCGTAACTCAACTAGTACATTGAGTTTCTGTCAAAAAAAAAAAATCATCTTCCGAAGAAGTGGTTTATAAAATGAGACTCATATTTCAACGCTGTTCAAGTCTCTGAAAACAACCCTTTCTCTCGTGCACTCGCACACGCGCACACACGCACACATGCACGCACTCCCATTTAACTGAGTTCCCACCCTGAAAATCAAGGGCATCATTGTATAGAGCACTCATGTCTACAGATTCGTCACCGAAACACCCAAATGGAAGGGATACTCTACTTGTCCGCTCGCATCTGCAGCCTGCTGGAAGTGCGTGGCCAGCGACGCCTCGTCCTGGAAAGCTTCATTACACTCCAAACATTTCAGACTATGCCTACAGAGCTTGGACGGGTCTTCATCCAGAGGCATCGCTGGAATGATGGGTGCGCTGGAGGGAGCGGATATGACTGTCCCCGTGAGGCCAGACTGAATCTTCGCTACAGTGTGCGCGCCGGCTCCGGCGGAGCTTGGAAGAACGGAGGACGAAGTGGAAGTATTGCTGGACGGAGAGACAATCATTTGATCAGCTGGGACTGGCTTTAAAATCAAGTGGGAGCACTGCATCACAACCCCCTTTTCCTTATGCCCACGGGCGTGGGAAAGGAGACTGCACTTGTTGTAAAAAACGAGGTTCTTGGTACAGTGGTTACACGTCACTTCGATGCGCACGCTGCGCCGGTCGTAGTGCTGGGTCAGGCTCTTCTCCAGGGCGAAGGAGTCGCCGCACTCCAAGCACTTGTACCCGCGGGTCGGCAACGTGATGCCTGCGCTGGCAGGGGGACTGAGGTTGGGGATGTAAACTGGGACTGGGTTGACGCTGCTCAGCACCTTGTTGAAAGCCTCCACCACGGAGCTCTGCAGGGACGAGACCACCTGCACCCGAGACACCTTTTTGGGCGGCTGCGAGGCCGCTGCATTGATTATTGCCTGCTTTATTTGCTGCTGAGGTTTGGTTAGCACTTGGCGGAGCTCGGAGGTGGCCTGGGCGCCCTGAGGCAGAAGGTTAAGGTTGGCGAGGTGCACAGTCTTTGGCACGAGTTTGGCATTGGCCAGGCTGGACGCCGGCACCACGACGGTTTGCTGCTGGATGGCGTTGGCGGCTTTGATGATGGCGCTGCTGGCGCTCTGAACGGATGCAGCCGAGATGACCGTGGCTTTGACCGTCGTGTTGTTAGCGAGCTTCAGATTAATGACTTGCGAGCCCGCCGTCTTCACGGCGGACACCGGAAGGAAGGCGGTCGCCACGGGCTTGATGGTGACCTGTTTGGGGGTCAGCTCTGCAGGGGTGACCGCGTTGGTGACCACCGCCGACTGCAGAGGCGCTCTGGGCGGGGAGGAGAGGACAGCAGCCGAGGCCGGAGAGGCCAGGAGAGACGTCACAGATGCCATCACGGACCCTGCCTGCTCCGAAGGCTTCTTCCCGGAGTCGAGATCGACCTCTGGCAACACCCTCGTCACTGTTCTCTTTATTTCCCCAGAAGACGTCTTGATGGTTTTTATGCGGACTTTGGGGATAGCTGGTGTCGACCCCGCGGGAGAGGATGGTGACCCCTTGCTGCTGTTCTCGCTGGAGATGCTCCTGGGGCTATCTGGCTGCTTCAGGGACACTTTCTTTGTCCCGTCGATGAGGCTCTGGGATTCAGGAGACTTCTCCACAGCTCTGGGGCTATCATTTGCCTCTTTGGGTAATGGAGAGGGCCCCCGCGACTCGGCCACCGGTTCCTTGCAGGAGTCGGAGGCCGCCTTTTTAGCACTAAGTGCCGCTATTGCAGCGATACAGGAGGACAGCTTGGATGATGGCTTTGACCGCGACGGTGCCACGCTGCCGAGGCTGGGCTCGCTCTTCTCGGCGCTCAGCTTGCCGTCGTGGGCCCTGTTTTCAAGCACCTTTTCGGAGTTTTCCTTCAGCTTATCCTCTGCTTTTCTGGCTTTGAAAGGCTCGTAAACGCTCAGATTTATGGAATTTGTTTCTGTTTCTCGCTTAACAGCTCTGCTTTTGTCTGAGCTGCCTGAAGGAGAGACCCCGGTTTTGCTCGCACTGTCCCCTGCGAGCGCCCGGGGCTTGTCGGAGCCCTGCGGGGCGGCCGGCCCGGGCAGCACGTGCGCCCGGAAGCCGGGGCGCACGTCTTCCTTGTCAGGCGGGTCGTCCACCTCTATCTTCTCGTCGTCGTCGAACTCCTCAGCACTGGAGATGGGGCTAAACTGGCTGAATGTGGAGTCTTTTAAAGTCACCTCCGAGGCGGGCGCGTCGCCTTTCAAGGACTTGGATCCGTCTTTGCTGTAACCGTCGAGAGAGGGCGCGGAGAGAAACCCATTGTGCAGGCCGTTGCCCGCGGCACTGTGGCCTTCCTTCTCGGCGCCCTCGGAGGAGTCGATGTTCCGCACGTTCTTCACGATGACGCTGACCCCCACGTCGGAAGAGGAGGGCGTGTGCGAGTCCTCGTCGCCATGGGCGTTCTGCTTGATGTGGCTTTCCTGGTCCTCGTGTACAGACTCGATGGCTGCTTTCGGATCGACCATGTCTGGGATGTCAAATGCTGCCAGGAGGTCATCGAAGTCTGGGGTCTTCATATCCCCCATGGTCATGAATGTGATCAGATGTTCTGTTAAACGAACAGAAATAATCCCGTCAGCAATGAAAACTCGGTAACGGTGGGATAAACAGCCCCACAGGATTTCACAAACATGGTGATGAGGACCAAGGAAAGAGCAGGCTGATAACCACCTTCTTACGAGGGGGCTCAGTGAACAAACGTCCAGAGAACGTGTGTAAAGCCTTCATAATTACAGCTTCAAACTAATTTCACCAAAACGCTAGAGAGCACCCCCCGAAGGACAGCTCTCTAACAGGAAGGAAGCTGATTGGAACTGGGACGGCACGAAAAGTAGCCTTCGGTGCAACACCCAGAAAGCTTGCCATTCACCACTGCATTCATCAGACCGTTTCCACAAAAAGCTGTTTGTAAACCTATTTCGGTCTCCGTACCATTCGATTCTCCTGGCAAAATCAGCACTATTACAGTCACTGCCACGTTTGGCCTCTCGCATGAAAACGAATATATGACAATCGAAAAAATAATAATAATTACCGATTTCAATTCGCCCACAAAACAAATAAGCATCCCAACCCGTCACATAATGTTGAGGTATAAAAACAAAAAAATCCTATGGGGCTCATTCCATCATTTGTTACTGAATCCTAATTTTCTCTATTGTGTTAGGGAAAAAATACTCTCCTGGTAGAAGAGCATGGCGTCCCCTCCTTCTCCCTCTCTGCTCCACCGCTTTTAGCGGCTAAGGTAACACGGCCATTTCCTGACTGCCACTCACCCGGCACAGTGGGCTGGCACGTGGCTGTGGCGGCTGAGGACAGCCCTGCCAGGACACCGCTGTCGCGCGGCAGGGCCCGGGGGGAGGGAGGCCGCCCCCTCTGCGCCGCGGCTAGAGCGGGGCGGGGCACGTCCCCGGGCTGGAGGAGGACAGAGCTTTCGGAAAACGGACAGTCACCGCCATTACGACAGATGAAGGATTCCAAACCCGTGAAACGCTTGGGGCCTTCAAAGGACACCCTTTGCCCCACCTGCAGAGGACACGTGATTGGGAAGATCAGACGTGACTCCACTGGAAGAGAGAGCCCTCTCCCGCCCGGCTCTGGGACCCCAGCGCACGGTTTCTAGGTAGCTTCCGGTAGGCGGCACGGCGTGTGTATACAAGTGTGCACACATCTGTCTCTTCATTCCTGCCAGCCTGTCAGCTGACTGAGGATGACTTGGTCTCACTCACGTTACCCCGTAAGGGCCGCATGACTAGCACACCACAAAGTCAGGGCTGGCCCACGGGACTCCTATCAGGAGGCGGGGCCCGGACCTAGCGCCGTCCCCACCAGCTGCGGGGCCCTCGGGAAGGGAGGGCATCTCTGTGGGTCTATTCCTTCCTCCTGCAGCGGAGGGAGGCAGGCAGCCAGGAAGAGAGGGAAAAGAGGAAACAAGAAACCAATGTAGAAGGGAAGAGGGTTACGGCTAGTTTTAGGCAACATTCAACGGAAGGATCAGCTTGATTTGTAGATACACGTTCCTAGACTCTTTCCTTCTCAAAACTCACTGTTGTTCCTCATTTAAATCTGCTTTAAATCAGTGAGAGATTGTCTTCCACGTTTTACTAAAGTGTTTAATGACTTTGGGGGTGGGGTATGATCTGTAAAAGATCATGCATTCCTAACAAAAATACGTGTACAGGGGTCCAGACAGGATTTCTACATCCGCGTGAAAACTCACATAAACCACAAATCCATCCACAGGCACTGAGCCACCCCCCTCACTGTGGGACACATCCCAACACTTCTAATGATTTGGATGGGAAAAACTATTAAAGACGAAATCTGGGGGCACCTGGGGGGCTCAGTCGGTTAAAGGTCCAACTCAGGTTCCGGTCATGATCTCACTGTCTGTGGGTTTGAGCCCCGCGTCAGGCTCTGAGCTATCAGCACAGCTCCTCCCCCCTCGTACTTGCTCTCTCTCTCTCAAAAATAAAAATTAAAAACACTTTAAAAAAGAAAAAAAGACGAAATTGGGTGATGGGCATTAAGGAGAGCACTTGCTGTGATGAGCTTTGGGTGTTGAATGTTAAGTGATGAATCACAGAATTTTCCTGAGACCAGTATCGCAATGTATGTTAACCCACTAGAATTTAAATAAAAATTTGAAAAAATAAAAATAAAAATGAAATCAACAAGCACGGTTCAACAGGAATGAGTTAAGGAACAAATCTCATCTCTGTTAAGGCAGAACTAAAAACATCCCATGTACTTTTCCCTAGATGGTTTGCTTTAGCCCAGAGAAAACACCCCAGGGCCACCACTCTCTGAGACAGGGGCCTGGTGGGACCAGACAGGGAATAATGTCCCCAGCATCAAACCACAGCCCAGATACAAGGTGTGGAGGAAAGAAAACACCAACAGTTCTAAGCTGATATTGCTGTGAAAATATCCATGACCAGTTGTGCCCAGGGCAAGTTTGTGATTATGATTTTCTGTTGAGAATGAAATTGGACATTTAAACTGCAAAGTTAGGAAATGGAAACTCCATCTGCCAGATTAATACCCACGTAAGAGTCCACCCACTGAGGAATAATCCCTGAACGTCACTACTTTTATTTTCAAGCAGCAAACTGCAGGGGCAGATGAAAACTCGCAATCAAATCATGCTGTGGTCCATCTTTACCACATTTGAAGATGGACGTTCGTAGAGAACTCAAGACACGGAATTGTGAGCTACCGCCTAACTCCCGCCAGCGCTGGAAGGGTCTGAAAACTGTTTTGTTTTTTAATTTTTTTAATGTTTATTTTTGAGAGAGAGAGAGGGCACAAGCAGGGAAGGGGCAGAGAGAGAGGGCAACACAGAATCCGAAGCAGGCTCCAGGCTCTCAGCTGTCAGCACAGAGCCTGACGCGGGGCTCAAACTCATGGACCACAAGATCATGACCTGAGCCCAAGTCGGACACTTAACTGAGCCCCCCAGGCGTCCCTGAACAGTTTTTGTAAGTCACCACTTATCTAAAGCTTGGATCCAGGCTCTAGACCTCCCCAGGGGTAGCTGGGCTCCGCCTTGGGTCTCTCCACCCCCCTTTTTACAGTGACACAGGATTTATGGCACGTGCCCCCCTCCTGTAACTTGGGTGAACAAAAGACATCACCCAGTTCCACATCAGTCCATCCCAGAGAGCAGTCAGATCAGGAACAAAGAACATAAGAGGCCATTCAAATACCCCTGGGTGGCAGCCCCAGGACATGGGACCACAAGAAACGATAGAAGGTCTTGCGCGAAACAAAGTTTGTCGAGCAAATGACCGCTTGGATCCGCAGTGTAACTGGCAGGTACTTAGGAATCCTTGGAAGAGGAGTAAATGGATCTTCACATCTTCCTCTCCGGTTTGCACGACAGGGACCTGCCTGACACTGTAGGGCAGTACCCGCCCCCTCGCTGCCCGTATCTTTTCCTCCCTGCCCAACTAAAGCAGAGGTGAGGTTTGGAAAACCCCAGAGAGGAAGCCCAGGGGCCGAGAAGACATTCCTGGGCCAGCAGCAACTCCTTCTTGGCAGTCATGCGGCCACACACCCTGCTCCCCTGTCCCCGTGTCACTTCAGTCTGACACCTTCTCTTGTGGGAAGAGGGTGAACTTGAGGGTAAGATAACGGGATATTCTGAAGAGGTAAGAAGGAATCAGCAGTGGCCCCAAAACCCAGGAGTTGGCCCTCCCGGTTCACTTGAAGGAACGTGAAGGTCGAGGGCGCGAAAGCACGAGAGCAGAGCCCAGCGGGCTCTGAAACCCAAGCTCACCCTGCGGTGGCCTCACCGCTGCGGGGTTGTAGAACTGTGTAATGAATCCCGCTCTCTGTAACTTCACACTTCTTTTGTGGTTCACAGAAATGTTTTCCAGGCCCACAATCACACTGTCCTATTACCCGTTCCTTTCCCGCACTCAGAAAGGCAAGAGCAGACTTTCCACTTGGGGGCAAGAAAATGTTTCACTCCCTCTTCACGTCCCACTTACGTCGGGTACAAAGAGCAATGTTTATATTTGAAAGCTCTGTCCATTTTTCATCCCAATTCCAAAGTACCGCTGTTTTGAAAACATCACAAAAATAAACTTCAGTCTTGTCTTTTAAAAGGTAATAGGGGCACCCGGGTGGCTCACGGGGTTAGCATCCAGACTCTTAATTTGGGCTCCAGTCATGATCTCAATTGGGAGATCAAGCCCTAAGTTGGGCTCTGCTGATAGCACGGAGCCTTGGGATTCTCTCTCTCCCCTCTGCCCCTCCCCGGCTCGCTCGTGCGCGCTCTCTCTCTCTCTCTCAAAATAAATGATCTTTTAAAAAAGAAAAGTAATAGACAGAGGACTGACTTGAGCTCCTCTTCCCCTGCACAGCTTGACTATCAGACAGCATTAGCTTTCATTATTATAACAATGTCTTTCATTTCATTTGCTCTCCATAAAACATATCTTCCTTCAAAGGCACTAATAGTCTTTTAATTTAAAACGAAACCCCATATCAATAACCTGTAATTCACTAACAGCATCTGTGCTTCATGTAGAATGTCCCTTTACCCAGAGACCTTGAAAATATCTGTGGGGAGAACGCGAGGCCTGTTTACAAAAGCGGAAATTGAAAGAACTCAGGTCTGTCACGTGATCACTTGATTCTCTCCTCGGACACAGACCAAACATTTCCTTTCCTACCAAAGCCTTAAAATTACAGAAAGCTATCTCGTCTTTGGGAGTTATCAAGTTATCAAGTCAAAAAAAAAGGCTTGAGACAAACCTTGCCACCCCTTTCTCATCCTTCTTACACTTTCCAATAAAAGATACTGTTCTTTGCGGAGCTGTTTCCCAATTTTAAACCAGCGAATGGCAGCGTGAAAGGCTCAGGTGTCACCGTCCCGGTGAAGGCTAAGTTCAGCTCATCCCCAGGGCTGTGCCTACATGCGCCTGACCCAGCCTGGGTTCTGCCTCCAAGATGGATACACAACGGCAGTCTGGGCGGTGAAAACACACCAGATTTCCCATTTAAATGGAGAAACTAATATTCTCTTTCCTGAAAACCAATTAACTCTAAAATCATAATGATCCTAGCATACACTGACCACCTTGCAGGTATTATACAAACTTTGCATAGAACAACTGTAATAATACAAGGTCCGTCATTCTTTTGGGGAGACTGCATTTGTCACTATTTTCTAGCACTGTCTGGACATGGAAGCCCTTTTTAAAGAACTAATTCAACAGTGTAATGAGTCTAACACGTATTTCTAACTTCCTTACCTTTCCTTCAAATATAAAATGTTCTGGGGTGCCTGGGGGCCTCAGTCAGTTGAGCGACAGACTCTGGCTCATGTCTTGATCTCATGGTTCGTGAGTTTGAGCCCCGCCCACATGGGGTTCTGTGCTGGCAGCTCACAGCCTGCTTTGGATCCTCATTCGCCGCTCTCTCTGCCCCTCCCCTGCTCATTTTCTCTCTCTCTCTCTCCCTCTCTCTCCCCGCCTTTCTCAATAACATTCTTATAACATGTTAATATTAAGCGGTGTTTCACATTCCACATTCCATTTGTTGCTCCTAGAAAAGGAATCTAGCACCCCTGGATTTTAAAAGTCTTCAAAGACACACATGGGACTTGCTTTCTCCAGGCCGCCCACACTTCCCCCGTTCTAGTCTGCACACCTTCAGCTCCTTCTCCACCACCAGTACCTTCTCACCTTCAGTATTCCCCGGGCTCCCCACCAGACCTCCCAGCGACAGAAAGAAAGAAGAGGACAAGGAAGGGAGTGGGAGAAAGAAAGAAATCACGTCTCTTTATCCTCAACCGACCTTCTGCCTTCCGCTTCTATCCGTCCCACTTGAATGTGAACTGCTTATAAAAGAAAAATATTTTCTCACTGCAATTCCGTTCCAAATACCAAGCAGGTTCAGTTATGCAGGTCGGCCCCCCACTTCTTCACTTGGCCTAAACCAGCTGGGAACGATATCCGTTTTGTCGTGTTTCAAAAAAAGGAGAAACATCTGATCAGCTCAGTCCCTGGAGCAGCTGTTAAGAACTCTGCCTCGGGGCACCTGGGGGCTCAGTAGGTTAGCGCCCCACTCCTGATCTCAGCTCAGGTCATGATCTCAAGGTTCATGGGTTCGAGCCTCACATCGGGCTCTGTGCTGATAGCTCAGAGCCTGGAGCCTGCTTCGGATTCTGTCTCCCTCTCTCTCTGCCCCTCCCCTGCTCACTCTCTCTAAATTAATAAACAACTTAAAAAATAAAAAAAAAAGAACCTCTGTCTCCGTGCTTCTCTGGTGGGGGGTGGGGTGGCCGGAGTGGATAAGAAGACTGGGTCCCCAAACTAGCAGACACTTAGATTTCAAAAATAACAGTAATAGGGGCACCTGGGCGACTCGGTTGAGCATCTGACTTTGGCTCAGCTGATATCTCACAGTATGTGAGTTCAAGCCCTGCATCAGGCTCACAGCAGGCTCGCTGCTGTCAGCTGTCAGCACAGAGCCCACTTCAGATCTTCTGTCTCCCTCTCTGTTCCCCTCCCCCACTCGCACTCTCCCTTTCTCTCTCAAAAAATGAGAACATAAAAAAAAAATGATAGCAATAAAAATACACATGCGCGCACGCACACACACATACGTACACACCGAAGTGTGCACAGCTCTGAGGAAAACTAAGCAATAACACATGGATCTACGGAGAATCTCTTAAGAATTATAGGCCATTTGAAGGCTCCACGCAAGTGACAAAATGCTAAAGAAAAATGTTCACTTTATCTTTGTCCTCCACACTCATCAGACCCTGATAAATCTTAACAATAAGCCAGAGTGGGGCACCTGGGTGGCTCAGTCGGGTAAGCGTCCGACTTCGGCTCAGGTCATGATCTCACGGTTCGTGGGTTTGAGCTCTGCGTCGGGCTCTGTGCTGACAGCTCAGAGCCTGGAGCCTGCTTCAGATTCTCTATCTCCCTCTTTCTTGGACCCTCCCCTGCTCACACTGTCTCTCTCTCTCTCTCTCTCTCTCTCAGAAATAAATAAAAACATTAAAAAAAAAAAACCAATAAGCCAGAGCACCTGGTAGGTCTACAGGTTCCTTTCCAGCCACAGCCCCTTTCCAGTGGAAGTGGGAACCATGGGAATCACCACCTCCCGCCTTTCTGCACTGGTTGGGGGTCTAGTTATGTCCCCGCGCTGCCCACCAAGGGTAGAAGAACTTCCATTTTCTACACAACCTATACCAGGGCACCACGTAGTGTGTGAAAAGCCACTTTACACAGAGGGTGAAAAAAACAGAATATGGGTTTTGTTAATTCTGGAGGAATTAACAAGAAATTAGTAAATATGGTTGCTATTCATCCAGAATAGATGCTTAACTATTTCACTAAATCCTCATATTAATCTCAATATGATCCTTGTATCAATTCTCAGTACGCAGATCCTTTGGCCAAGGAAGTATGTTTCCTTCTTCCGCTAATACTAGATGCTCCTGATTGGAAACAGAACTGATGTGAAAGTTCAAAACCCTTCTGGAAACATAAACACAGCACCACTTAATCAGGGCACCACCTTGGGAGATACAGGGATAAGAGAGCAGCTTTCCCTGCACACCCACACTGCCCTCAAGGCTCTGCAAACAGGTGCCTCCCTGCCCCCCGGGCCCGTCCACTCTCCCCAGCCCTACAGAAGTGGCCAGGGGTTGTCCCAGCACATAAGCAAAGGGTCCCTACAAACCTCAGCCCTTGCAAAGCCCCACCTGCAATCCTTGGTCTACATCCCACATCACCCCCGTAAAGAAGGTCACCCTTAGAGCCAAGCGCTCAAAGCTCAGCCATGAAGGACTCCCTTGCTTGTCCCACCAAGGCCTCTCCAGTGGGCCAAAGAATCTCCGGGGCACAGGGGGATGCCTGCTCTTTACCCGACCCCCCACCCATCTCACTTGGCTCCACGACGCTCTCTTCCACATTGCTGGCTCCCACGTTGTCAGAGGACAGAGGCGGTTCCTCACCTTCCCCCTTGCCTGCTCTGTGCCTTCTTCTCCCTGCAGTCGGCTTCAGAGACAGCAGGTGCCAGGAGAGACCTCTTCCCACCCCCTCCTGGCCTCTGACCGTCCCCATCCCCCACGGCGGGCCGCTGCAAACCGGCCCCCATCTCCACGGCGAGCGTGCTGGCCCTCTCCCATGCTCTTGGGTCACGCCTGTCACCTCCACCTACTGGCATGAAGAGACCTCCCCTAACCTTAGCCTGAGCCCACCCTCAGTGCCCGGGACCCATGGCACGCCACCTCCGGTCCAGTACTCGGCGGCAAGGCAAATTCTGCTCCTCTGGCCCCTGCAGGATACCACTGCTACAATCCAGGCCACGGGAAGGAATTGGGGTGAAGAAACTATTCTGTGTCACAATTTTGGGGGTGGATACACACTTCTATGCGTTTGTTAAAACCCAGAGAACTTGGGGCACCTGGGTGGCTTAGTCGGTTGAGTGAGGACTTCGGCTCAGGTCATGATCTTGCGGATCGTGGGTTCAAGGCCCATGTCAGGCTCTGTGCTGACAGCTCAGAGCCTGGAACCTGCTTCAGATTCTGTGTCTCCCTCTCTCTTTCTGCCCGTCCTCTGCTTGTGCTCTGTCTCTCAAAATTAAATATTAAAAAAATTTTTTTTTAATCCCAAAGAACTTTACGGTATGTAAATGGAGGTGGGGAAGGCAACCAGGAGTAATGGGAGCCCCAAAATGAAAGAGCAACTCTAAGAAAGAACCCGCCTACATCACAGTAAGTAGCATCGGCACGCAGGAGACGAAGGGAAGAAAAGAACTCGCTGAAGTTAACGGGCAAACACAATTCTGAAGGTACAGGAAAGGCTGGAGGAAGAAAACTGTGCCCATCTTGTCCCCCACAGCCAGTCCCAAAGCTGCTCAAGTCGGAAGACAGCCTGTAATGGCCAGTGCATCAGTGGTAACTGTTGAGCTTTGGTTAGTGCTCTGATTCTGCCAGGTGGTTAGGGAAAGCTGGGGAACTTTTGGTGTTATTTTTGCAACTTTTCTGTAAGTTATAATAAGTTCAAAATTTGGTGAAGACACGTGCTATCATTTAATCGCGTGTAGCTACTAAATGAAGTCAAGCAAGTGCCTCGCAGCGAGAAAACACCCCGTATAACGTACAACAGTCCGTTCCCGGCCCCTGTTGCCTTGTACCCGTTCCGTTGCCCGTGGCCTTTCCCACTGCCCGTGGCCTTGCGGCAGGATTTCCTTCCCCGACTGGCCATCCTTCCTCTCATGGGTCTCCTGCTCTCCCCTCCTGCCCCTGGGTCCCATCAGACTCTGCAGCGACCTCTGTTCGAAGGGCAAGCAAGGCAGCTCCCGTGGTCCGGACCATCGTGCATTCACACAGCTCTGGCATCTGCACACTCAGCCCTAATTCTACCCTAAACTGCCGGTTCCCCGCCTGGCCCCCCCACTGCAGGACCAAGTCCACACCCTCATGTTCCCTCCGCGTCCTGTCTGTGCTACATCCCTGACACTGACACTCACCTTCTCTGGGAAAACCTCAAAAACCCTGGGGCACCTTTGCACACTGTGAAACACACACAACTTCCATAGGATCTTATTAGGCTTTTCATAAATGTGAGGCTGAAGCAAGTACACACAGGAAAAGCTGGACTTCTCTACACTGAACAGATTTCCTTTTGGCTGACAACTAGTCACCATGCTAATGAATATTCTGAGTCTCTGAAAAGAGGAACGCAGGAGATCCCCAAATTCTGATCTGACCGAAGGTCCCACAACGATTTCCCAAAAGGCTATATACTGAGTTTTGCTGCCGCCATGATGCACCAGAGTTACTTCAGGTGCGTCTGTCTCTCGACTTTATAAATATGTATTAGCAAATGCCTAAAGTGGCAAAAAAGTAACTTACTACATCCCAATCTCTATGTTATTGGTTATTACAAAGTTTACACTTGGCCCATATGGTTTCCTTACCAGTTGTGAGAGAAGGAGGTGGCCGATGAAGGGTGAACAGACGCATGGAGGGACATGATGAACATCCTACTTACCACTTTCTGCCGCTCTAGGAAATAACGTAACAACCTACATGCTTTGTCGCTTAGCTGATAGTGATACACAAGAGTGTACAAAACCCACTCCTACTACAGCCCCGAGACACATCCGTTCCTATTAACAAAGCCCGAGGGGAAAGAATGAGCATTTACTGTCCCAGCTCCATAACATGCACACCACACGCCTTGCACACCCACCCTCCCTCTGCTCTGACTTCTTCGTATCAGGAAGTCCTCCACCTAGATGCCGGGGTGAACAGTACCTGCACGCACCCCCGGGGAATTGGGGAGGACTGGCACTTAGATATGTAGGGAGAACGTGACCATCATCAAATCATCAAACACACAGCACTCAGAGTTTGTACCCCTTCCCATGAACAGCAGCTCTGTCCTCTGAAGATGGGTGGGCCCCTGGAGGTGGTCAGATCTGAGAGCTGAGCCTTCTCTGAATCTGCAGAGCCCTCCCCACGGGAGCTCCAAGAATGATACAAAACTCTTAAGTCTAGAGTCTCAGTTAATAAAGAAAACTCAACTGGGCACCTGGGTGGCTTAGTCGGTAAAGCATCCGACTCTCGGTGTAAGCTCAGGCCTTGACCTCAGGGTTGTGAGTTCAAGTCCCCATTGAGCTTGACGCTGGGCATGGAATCTACTTACAAAAAAGAAAAACCAACCAATAATTAATGTAATGTGAAGAAAAGAAAAGAAAGTAATCTGTTTCAAGACCCACACTCAACACGAAAGTGGTTTTCATATAGGGTATCCCATAAAGGACAAACATACAAATTACATCCTGAAGATATGAATCTTATATTATTCCAGGCATCTATGCTTTACTTTAATCCCCTTCATTTAACTCCGTCACTACCCTTGGCACTCTGTCATCGAAGCTAGACTGTAAATTGGGAAAGACAAATGAAAATCTCGAGTTCCCAAGTCCGTTTGATTGCATCGACTTATTTTGCCTTCATTAAACCAAATGCTCAAAATTTAATTTTAATGAGTTCTTAACAACCTCCCTAAGGTTCACAAATCTGTAAAAATTCTTGGGAACTATGCTAAAGGATACAAATTGCAGACCAAAAATACCACAACCCAAATTCAATCCTGTTAGCCAGATTTCTAGGTAGTGTTGATACCGGATCTCAGACCACATAAAAAAGCAGCTTAATCCCCCATCCAAAATATAATGATTTTGTTTCAACGCAGTCTCCTAAATTCTGAAGCTACACCAACCAAATCTGGGCAGGCTTATTGAAAGGCTCAACAGGAAAAAGAGGAAAATGAGTCATTTGAGAAGGGGAGCGCAGTCAAGGGCAGATGCCTGGCAAAGACCAAAAGACCACCTTTGGTGGGGACATCCAGCACATGGTTCTTGGTTTCTGACACCATTTTCCACTAAAAGGAGAAAAGCCTGGAGAAAATAACTGATTCCGGGATCAGGCAGGAAATGCACATGAGGGGCCTGGAGGACCTTGGGATTCCCAAGTAAGAATCCCCAAACAAAACAACTACACTGATAGGGGCACATCGAAGGAACAAGGTCACCTGAAAAAGCTCCCAATGGCCAAAGCCTGTAACAATTTGAGCAACAAGTAAAGCGGTACTAGATAATAAACCAAAGTATAACATTAAAAACCCCTGAGTCCAGAATGATAGAAATGATTGAAAACAGGGGTGCTTGGGCGGTTCAGTCGGTTGAGCATCCGACTCTTGATGTCAGCTCAAGTCATGACCTCTCCCTCTCCCTCCACCCCTCTCCCCTGCTCGCACTCTCACTCTGAAAGGAAATGAAATGAAATAATTGAAAATATAAATGGGAGAAAGCAGACAAATGTCCTGTACAGAGGAAATTCCCAATAACCATGTAGTTGCTCCCCGTCCTTACAGAGGTGAAGAATAACCCCTCACTCCTTACATGACTTTCTTCTAAAGAGGACAGAATGGAAAGGGGAAAGAAATGAGTAACTTTAAGGGGAAAAGCCTGAAAAACACTCTCTGGGCCAGGTGACCAAGGTCAACATCAGTGATGACTCACATGTAGAGCATGTCCCCTTGATGTGATGAGAACAGCACCTTATCTACCCCAGAAACATGCTACCCCAGGCTCATCACGAGAAAAACACTGGACAAATGCCAATTGCTAGACGGTCCACAAAACACCTGACCACTACTCAGGACACCGTAGGGTCATGAAAAACCAGGGAAGCCTGAGAAAGCATCACAGCCAAGAGGACTAAGGAGATGTGATGACTGAATGTAATGTGATGTCCTGGATGGGACGTGGGGACAGAACAGGGCACCTGGTAGAAACAGAGGAAATCTAAAGAAACCAGGGATTCAGTTAGCATTTTTAAAAGCGAGTAAGACAGAGATAAGGAAGAGCCAGTTAAGAGGGTGGGAGGGCATTACAATGTAAAGAGGGGGCTGGGATGAGCCGAAAACCAGTAACCTCCACACCTGACCTTCCAAACAATGCCGGTTCCCAAAGCGTTTACGTAACAGCTCTCTACATGTGGAGATTAATTTTCGCTTCTATCCTCTTACCAAGAAGCTGCCTCAAGGTCAGCCACGGACTAATCAAAATGACTTAGCAACTTCTAAACCAAAGTTTATCAGAAACAGAATTTCCAAGGGTGCCTGGTGGCACAGATGGTGAGGCCTGGGACTCTTAATCTTGAGTTGTGAGTTCGAGCCCCACGTTGGGTATAGAGATTCCTTAAAAAATAAAATCTTTAAAACAAAAAAAAGAAAGGAAGGAAAGAAGGGAGAGAGGAAAAAGAATTCCCCAAAGTTGGCATATTCCATGCTCTTTGCACAAAAAATGACTGAGATGATCTTCCACTACCACAGCCGGCCCCAGTCGTGGCCAGAGAGGTTAAATGATTTATTTGGGGTCTCTTTTTGTGTAATGGCAAGTAACATGACAAGTGAGTCACTGATAATGTAATTTATAAAACAACACCCTATAAAAAAAAAAATAGGTCTCCCCTAAATAAAGGTTCGGTTGCTCAGGTCACATGGAAATAAACGAACTATTTACGCCCCTCACCATGCTTTAGGTATTTTTTTTTTTTTTCTAGGAGAGAGAGAAAGACAGCGTGAGCAGGGGAGGGCCAGAGAGAAAGGGAGTCACAGACTGCAACAGGCTCCAGGCTCTGAGCTGGCAGTCAGCACATAGCCCAACGCGGGGCTCGAACCCAAGAACCACGAGATCATGACCTAAGCAAAAGTCGGACGCTCAACCGACTAAGCCACCCAGGCGCCCCACTTTAGGTATTTTCTAACAAGGCCGGTCTTTCCTTCCACGATAGCAGTGTAAATGGGGTTTGCTGTTCCAAAATTTAATGTTCGTTAATGCCAACTACTCTATGCCCTTTCCTTGGAATAATTTCCCAATTATACACATGTAAGGAATGGCCCATACACAGGAAAACAGCAAAGTATACATTTAATTTTTTTAATTGTGGTAAAATACACATACCACAAAATTGACCATCTTTTTTTTTTTTTTTAATGTTTGTTTATTTTTGAGGAGGGGTGGGGAGGGGCAGAGAGAGAGGGAGACACAGCATGTGAAGCAGGCTCTAGGCTCTGAGTCGTCAGCACAGAGTCCGACGCGGGGTTCGAACCCATGAACTGTGAGACTGTGACACTTAACCGACTGAGCCACCCAGGCGCCCTATAAAACTTACCATCTTAACTAAATAATTTTTACGTGAAGAGTATATAAAAATAATAGGAGCAAAACCTACTACCTACTATTACTAACTAAAGACCTGTGGGGGGCGGGGGGGTGCCTCTCACTTCAGAGAGGTTCAAACCTAATGTCTGTTTCTCCCTGAGGTACCCAGTTAAAGAGCCTGGGGGATGTTTCTGATCGGACACCCTGCAACGGCTCCAAGCATCTTCCACGGAGTTTCCCATCTACTCCTCAACATCACTCTATCACTGTCCCCCTCTCCCAATACCGCTTACCCCTCAGACTCAACTTAGGACCGTCCCCTCTGCTTTTCTCTCACCGAATCCTGCATTTTCCTCGTTAACGTGACACCTCTCTCTCTATGAGGCTCTTATCTTCCACTTGGGGGCCATCTCACCGCCCCCCCCCCCGGTCTCTCCACTCCCCCATCCCCGTCATTCAGAACTCCCAGATTAATCTTTCTAAACTCCGCTGGGATCACATCTATCGCTCCCCTCTATGAAAACTCCTCCAATCCCCTGCCAAGGCCCAGCCACGCTCGCTGGGCTGACAGCGCACACCTTACCCGGCCAAGGTCCATCCACACTCCTCTGCAGCCTAGCGAGAACCTTCTGGGCCATGCTGCTTCATGGCCTAGAATCCTCCCGGCACACGCACCCCTTCATTATAATGCCACGCATCAGAACCCATTCCTCAAGGTTTTCGGAAAGAAGAGCTTCAACTTCATCATTTTCAAAATGGGAACTAAGAATAACAGCCATGGCACTGAGCTGTTGTATAAATGAAAATAAATAATATACGGAGAGCACAAATGCATCGGCATTAAGATGCTATTTTCAGGGAGCACCTGGGTGGCTCGGTGGGTCCAACTCTTGATTTTGGCTCAGGTCATGATCTCACAGTTTGTGGGTTCACGTCCCAGATCGGACTCCACCCTGACAACGTGGAGCCTGCTTGGGATTCTTTCTTTCCTCCCCTTTCTCCCCCTCCCCTACTAAAGCTCACACTGTCTGTTTCTCAAAATAAATAAATAAACTTAAAAAAAAATTGAAGGGGCTCCTGGGTGGTTCAGTCGGTTAAGCGCCTGACTTTGGCTCAGGTCATGATCTCGCAGTTCATGAGTTCGAGTCCCATATCAGACTCTGTGCTGACAGCTCAGAGCCTGGAGCCTATTTCAGATTCTGTGTCCCCCTCTGTCTGCCCCTCCCCCGCTCACGTTCTGTCTCTGTCTCAAAAATAAACAAACACTAAAAAAAAATTTTTTTTTTAATTGAAAACGCTGTCTTAGGGGCGTCTGGGTGGCTGGCTATCAGTTGAGCATCCAACTCTTAATCTCGGCTCAGGTAATGATATCGTGCTTCATGAGATCAGGCCCTGCCTCAGGCTCTGTGCTAACAGCCTGGAGCCTGCTTGGGATTCTCTCTCTCCTCTCTCTCTGTCCTTGTTCCCTCGCTCTCTCAAAATAAACATTTTTTAATATTAAAAAATGCTATTTTCTTCTTCTTCATTGATTTGTTCAAAGAGTAAAACAAAACAGAAACAAAAAGGTAAACTGAGTAAATGTTTTCTAGGTCAGAAAGCAAAGAAGGCTGGAGGTGAGGATGGTTTGGTGGGAGGAAACGGAAGGCACTTTACAGACTGTGGCCTTATTACCTCTTACTTCACTTCAGACTGCCTGGCCTGTCTCCTAATGTGGAGGTGCCCCCAGTCCTACCATCAGCCATTGCTAGGGTCATCTGAAGTTCATACATGGAAAATGTACAGTTTCCTCTCAAAATGCAGCAAAATTTCAAGTTCCAAAGCAAAACACCTCGGCAGGTCTCTCTGCTTGTCCCATAACCCTTTCTCCCCGTTTCGAAACTCCGTCTTCCCAGCCAAGCACGGCCAAGGACAGTGTGCGATCTCCACCACTCCTTGCCCAACCTCAGCCCGACCCACGCCCCGAGCCCACGTTCACACACTGACTGACGCCACACCAGGCCCTGACTCACACACTGGGCCCCACGGAGGGCCGAGCGCCGGCATGAGCAGCCACAACAGGATGCAACGGAGGAGAGCCACACCAGGAGCCCTCAGCACAATCCCGCCCTGGTCAGGAGCCCCGGCCAGAGGAATGGAACACTCCAAGAGAAGCTAGAGAAGAACAGGAATGGACAGACAGACTGGGCTCAGAGGAGAGTCAAAGCAGCAGGAGGCTAACGGGGCCACATCACATTGCGGAGTGCTCCACCCACAGTCCTCCGGTTCTCTGGAGAGTGGGGCGGGTGCCCCTTCTTCGGGGAAAGAGGAAGGGAGGCGGCCGTGGAGGTGGGAAAGAAGACCAGGGTCCGGTGGCTGTGAAGGCAGGGCCACAAGGCAGCAAGGGCTCCGGGCAGACACCCCCGGAAGAGGGCAGCGTCCACTCGGGACGGTCCCTCAGGTCATGCGGCCTTGTGACCCTGTTCTTGCCGGCATGCTGGTCATCGTCCTGACAGGTGCTGCTGTAGTCTCGCCCTAACTGGTTCAGTCCACGCTCTCCAACTGCCCGTCTGCAATGCTCTCCCAAGAGCAGGTGCTCCCTGAACATGACGTATGTGAGGAAGAGCTACTCAGTGCCTGGGCACTGGCGGGCACCAGGCTGGCTCTTGATCTCAGGGTCACGAGTTCAAGCCCCATGTTGGGTGTAGAGATTACTTAAAAAGGATCTTGGGGGGGAAAATTACTAAGTGACCAGAAGTAGTTACTTTCACAAGCACAGGGCATCCATTTCCTTGACCCACAAGACGCTCAGGGGCCCGGACTGAAAGGCTGACCTTGCAGCTCTGGGTCAGCTCCCCTCCACGGCCACGCCTCAGTCCCCGGAAAAGTCCTGGAAGCCAAAAGGACACGAAGGCAACTGATCTGGGCTGAGCGATTCCCAGTTCCAAAAGATCCAAGCTCAGGTCAAGCAAAGACACTAAACGAGGAAATAAAAAAGAGGGAAAGAGAGAAAGAGAAAATATGGAGTAAAATTCCTCTGTCTGTCAGAGTGCGTGCTTTAGTCAGCCCTTGGAATACAGAAGCAGCGAAGGGGGCAGAGTGCTTTTGTATATTAATAATTTGCTGCAAGGTGAGAGCTTCCCACGAAAGAATGTTGACTGGATTCATGACTGTCTTTCCCGTCCCTCCTGAATTCCTACAGAAATGACACTGAAAGTGTTTTTAAGAAGATAAAAATAGACAAAAAGTCTCTCATAGCTGCTTAGGGCTGGGGGTGCCGGGAGACTCGGGGAAGGGCAGCCAAAGGGTACAGAGCTTCTCTCCGGGGAATGGAAAGTCCTCCAAGTGACCGTGGAGATGGCCACACTGAAAACCCCGCACCGCATACTGCACACGGGTGACCCCTAGCTCCCAATAACATCCTGACCGAAACACACCTCCGTCACAGGCTCGTGAGGAAAGGACAGCAAGAATAGAGCCACACCCAGCGTAAGACACCAACGGAGTTTTAGGCGAAGGAAGAGGGCAGCGGAGGGGCAGCTGGCTCAGCAGGGTCACGGAGTTACACCCCAGGTCATGCAGGAGGCTGCCACGGAGACGGGGCTTCAGTGCTGGGGAACTTCAAAGGAGCTCAGGCCTTGGACTTGGGGAAGGAGGAGTCTCATGTGGAAGGAGGAGTGGGTTCAAGGAGGAGATAAAGAGCCCATGTACAATCCGCCGCCCCCCTGCAAGCGGGGAGAGCCGAGGGAGGGCATGGGGGAACCCCCGGGTCATCTAAGCCCTGGCGCAGGCTCGGGGTTCAGAGCACCCCGTCGAGAGGTAGGAGACAGAAAGCCTGGCCTGTGGCCTTTCGTTTCCTCCATCCCCAATGCCAGCAGCCACGTTTATCCCCCAGGCAGGAGAATGGACGAGTCTCCTAAGGAACAAAAGCTCCAGGGAGAAGATTCCAGATGTTGACTAGTGGGATCCTGCAATGAAGCATCCGGCTCCAGGACTAATCAGGGAGCCGCTCCGCCCCCCCACCCCCTGCCCCAAACAGCAGGTCTCATGGAGCAGGTGGAGCAGGAATGAAAAAACAAGAGGAAAGAAACGCTAGAAAGATGGAAGAACATATACACAGAGAGAACCCTTGGAGGAGAAAAGAACGGGAAGTTATGGATAACAAGCAGCCAAAGGATCAAGGAACTTTTAGAAATAGTAAATAACTGCAACAAAAGCTAAAATGGGTAAAAATAAATACGTAAGTCAAGTCAAGGAAATGAGGGTGTTTCCCAGAAAGAGATCCAGACAATAAAAGGGACGAGGCACGAACATTAAAAGTTCAATCTGGGGGCGCCTGGGTGGCTCAGGTCATGATCTTGTGGACTGAGAGCTCGAGCCTCATGTCGGGCTCTGTCCTGACAGCTCAGAGCCTGGAGCCTGCCTCTGATCCTGTTTCTGTCTCTCTGCCCCTCGCCTGCTCATTCTGTCTGTCTGTCTGTCTCTCTCAAAAATAAATAAACATTAAAAGTTCAATCCAGTTGGTCCAACATTTATGAAGCGCATCTCAGAAAGAGAAAAAAAAGTTGGAGTGCCTGGGTGGCTCAGTTGAGCACGCAACTTCGGCTCAGGTCATGATCTCATGGCTCAGGAGTTTGGGCTCCGTGTGTGGCTCTGTGCTTGACAGCGCGGAGCCTGGAGCCTGCTTCGGAGCCTGCATTTCCCTCTCTCTCTGCCCCTCCCCTGTTCACGCTCTGTCTCTCTCCATCTCTCAAAAACAAAACATTAAAAAAAGAAAGAGAAAGAAAACAAAGAGACGATGTTACCAAAGAAAAACTACAGGAATATCTTCCAAGATGAAGGGAGCAAAGTCTCAGACTGCTGCCAGATAAAATATAGGATGCCAGTTACATGTGAACTTCAGATAAACAATGATTCATCTTCTCGCAGAAGTATGTTCCACTGTTTATCTGGGCATCTTGGATGTTTTATTTGCAAAACCTGAGAACCCTCCACTTCGAATGGCCGAGTGCATCACATGAAAACAGTCCACACCACAGCCAAGTTACCACCAAAAATTTAAGGGGCGCCTGCGTGGCTCAGATGAATGTCTGACTCTTGATTCTGGCTCAGGTCATGATCCCAGTGTCATAAGATCAAGCCCCCACTCCTGGCTCTGCGCTGGCAGCACAGAGCCTGCTTGGGATTCTCTCTCTCCCTCTCTCTCTGCCCCTCCCCCGCCTGCTCTCTGTACCTTTCTCAAAATAAATAAACTTTAACTTAAAATTTAAAAAAGAAGAAGAACACCAAAAAGGTAAAAAGTGCAAGAAACAAGTGTATGGGGTTTACTCCTCAATCCCCTCAACAGCTAGTGGGGGACTCAGCACCTCTGTCTCCAGACAAAAAAAAAAAAGCCCTGGGCTTGTGCTTTGGACAATCATTTATCTAAAGTACCAAACCACAGAGATTTGGTTTTTTTCTCTTTGGTCTCTTAGGAGTTTTGCTATTTTCTTTTTTCTTTAATTTTGGAAACTGGCTGAGTGAACAGGAATTACGGGAAGGAGTGGGAGGCGGGAGGTGGGGCGGGGGGATGGCGTGCGTATGAAGACCACAGGCTCGGCCCTGGGGCGCCAGACCCCCCTGACTCTCAGCTGCGCAGAAGGGATAGGTTTACAAAGGCCTGGAAATTTCCCGTCACGAAAGTTAGGGGTGAGAGAAGTTGGAGACAACTGCGCTGGGCGGGGACCCCAGCCACCCGGGGAAGCCTGAGCTCAGGAGGTCCAGCTCGGCCTCCACTGGCCACCTCAGTTCACAGGGCGGCTCTGAGGACCCGGGCGCCTTCAGCCTTCGGGCCTTGAGGAGGTGGGCGTCGAGGCTTTGGGTGGGGACAGGACAAAATGCAGCTTGATTTAAACCTTTTAAATATTTAGGCATATGGTGTATACCTTTTAAATATTTAAATATACCTTTTAAATATTTCACCAAGTCTTTTAAATATTTAGCCATCTGGTCTCCATCTGTAGTCCTGCCTAGGCTCTGCTCTGCAACAGGCCCGGGGCAGGCCTGGGGCCGTTATTACTATTACTACTACTATTATTATTATTCCTGTCTCATGTACCAGGCAGAGAAAGTTTAAGTGTCTTGCTCAAGGACCTAGGTCCAGTAAGTGTCAGAGGATGGGCGCGGAGCCACAATCCAGGCTCGTAACCGCCATCAGAACAGTCAGGAGGTAATATCTAAAATGGAAGAAACCCCAAGTCAGCAGCAAAGTGTATCACTTAGAAACGAGAGAAGCAGTGACAGAAGGACCAGATCAAAGAGTAGAAATTAACTGCCCACGGGGATGAGGCCTAGAAAACAGAGCTGGATCTTTCAAATCTATGTGCATGTATTACTTTGACAAAAATTAAAACTGTGAGAAACAGTTAAGTAAGGATCTGAACTTCACGGCTTTTCTCTCAGTACAAACAAAATTAAAACAAAAAAAACAAAAAAAAACAAAGAACAAAAAAACCCACTCTGCTCCTGGAGCTTTTTTTCCAAAAAGGCATCAAACTGACTTGTGGCTTTTCCTAATGTAAATGCAAATCTGTCACAATTAGAAAATAGTTCACTAACTGTGACCCTTAGGGCGTTACCGCATTTAGCACGGTCTCAAAACTGTTTACAGTGAAATACCGCATATTCCATTATTTGCTGGAAAAATGTTGTATAACTGAAAACCCAGAAACCAGTCATTTTTTTCACTGCAAAATTAGGTTTCATGAATATTCAGAAAGAATTTGTAAATGCAGTTTTCTTTTTTAGGTCTCTCTTCCACCAACCTCAATGCATTTAGAAGACCCTTACTCGGGGAGTTAAAAATAAAGGAAGGAAAAAAAAAAAAGGTGTGGGGGAGGGTTCAGCATCCCACTACGTTTAGATTATCTATATTCTGGAAAATTACACAGCTTTAAAGTTATTTGTTTAATTTGGAAACGGCTGAACCGTTCCGACAAGCCTACCAAATCTACGAGCACATGTAATGAAATGTTAGTAACAATCCCCCCTCAGACCAGGGCCAATATCAAAGAGAAATTCCAACCCGGAGAATCTGCGCGTGTGTGTGTGTGTGTGTGTGTGTGTGTGCATGTGCATGTGTGTTTCTTTCTGTATAAGCCCTGGGGAGGAAGAAACAGAAAGAGAAAAAGAGAAGAAAAGGGCTTCCGACCTGAGACTTGACCTCGCAACAAAACCGTGGCCCTTTGAAGAATCAAGTCTTGTAGCCTTTTATGTGTCTAGCTGGCCAGGCTGCCCAGTTTAAAACGGGAGGTCACGGGGCTCGGGGCTGGTCCCCGGCTCGCTCTCCCGGCTGCTTTACTTGCAAACCCTCCATTCTGGAGCCTCACCTGACTTTGATCAACCTCCTCCCGTTCAAAGCCTCCTGCAGACACCGCTAACTGAGCACCCGCAACCTGCCGCGAGCTGCCCCGTGTACAATCTTTCTAACGTCCGTGTACGCACGGTCGCGGTTTTATTTACAGCACGACAGGAAGACAGGGAAGTGGTTTATAGTAAGAGATGCCGGACCGAAAACGCGCAGAGGGAGGACTGTGAAGCATCCACGCTGACGCACACGCTGAGGAACACCCAGGCACGGGCCGCAAACCTCCTTCCTCAGTTTCCCTCCCGCACACCGGAGGCGGCTCCCACTGGGTCCCGGCAGACAAGCCGGATAAAAACTGCTGCGTCCCCACTCAGCGGAGGGGCCCGCGACGGGCAGATTCGCAGAGACGCGCGGCAGAAGAGACGTTCCCGGGCAGGGGGAGGTGGGAGGGGAGCCTCATCGCTGAACTGGTCCAGGGCTCTCGCTGGGAGTGAACTAGTGTGGCGGACGGCGACGTAGCCAACGCCACTGGGCTGCACACTCGTGAAAAACGATCACGTTACACAAATTCCACCACAAGTAAAGAAAACAATCTACACTGAACAGAGAGGAATGGGGAGGACGAGTAGTTGGGACAAATCTTAAAATGAAGATTTGAGGGATGTATCCCTTTTGCGACCCTCTTTAAGGAGAGGGGCTGATGAATGCCAGCAGGGTGCCGGAAGCCTTCAGCAAGCTGCAGTCCGAGGGGCACGAGGTTAGCACGTACCCACTGGTGCTGAGCGTCTCCCACCGGGGCGCACGGGAGGCTGCCGACACGACACCACCGGGCGGCTGAGAAGAGGTGCAGGCAGCGGGCCAGTGAGGCCGGGAGGGGCAGCTCCCACACACCAAGGCGTCCAGGCCTCACCGTTTCCCAAAGTGTGGTCTGTTGACAGACACGAAGTGGGAAGGAAGATTCTAGAGTCAAAAAAGGTTCAACATTTAAACCGGGCTCCTCACAAGACCGCCCCTAAATCTTTATCCCCACCATCTTCTGAGACCTTTAATACGTTGATACACATTTGAATCACAAAGAAGGGTTGGAGTATGAACCGGTCACGTCTATTTGACCTCCAGACCCTTTTGTTCTTCTAAGAGCATCTCAGAGGTGCCCACGCCTTTTGGGAAATGTCCCCGGAAAGAAAGGAGTCTTCATCTGCGGCCCACGAGCAGACCCACGCAGAGCAGGGCCCGCCGGGCAGCCAAACGCCGCCTACCCCTCCACAGAGCCACCATTACCCGGTACGACTGCTGCACCCTGGTAGGCCAGCCAGGTGGGGAAGGCCAATTTGGGTCAAATATTAAGGACAACGTACACAGAAGACCCCAAATGGAGCTCACTGGCCCCATGCCACAGGATTTGGGGGAAGAAAGGGTAGGTTGGGCACAGTTTCTTTCGGTCTTTCCTACAGAACATAAACTTCTCTCCAGGACCCACCAACCCCTCTCTTAGGAGTCCAATAACCCCCAATGCCTTCATGGATGTTAACTTCTAGAATATTCCAGAAAGGCTGTGGTATCAATCCAGATAAAGCTGCCAAAATATCTACAGAAAACTGATAAACTAGTTCATTTCATAGAATGCCAAGAAGCACCTGGACAGACAGGAAGACTTCAAGCCTAATGCAAATGAAGCAGGGGAAAGGGGAGGATCAGAACTGCAGAAAAGGCAACTGATTAAGAATTCCTTACGGAGTGGGGATGAGCACTGAGTGTTATGTGGAAACTAATTTGACAATAAACTATTTGTAAAAAAAAAAAAAAAAAAGAATTCCTTACGGAAGGATAAGGAGGTCAATAATCTGAAAGCCTCACAAATTGACACCCAGCACGAGCCATGGTTTATCAGATTTGATGAGTAGAATATTATTTTCACTTATTATCTCAATCCATCCTAAACAGGGGAAAGGCCCTCTGTGATGAAGATCACATATTTATGCTTCTTTGCAAAAGTGCTGCGAGAAGACTGGGTGTGGCTTGGTCAGCTGGGCGTCTGACTTCAACTCAGGTCATGATTTCTCGGTTCCTACATTCAAGGCCCGCATCAGGTGCGATGCTGACAGCCCAGTGCCTGTGTCACATCCTCTTTCCCCCTTCCTTTCCGATCCCCCCCGCTGCTCATACTCACTCTCTCAAAAATAAATAAATTATTTTAAAAAGTGCTGAGAGCGGCGCCTTGGTGGATCAGCCAGTTAAGTGACCGACTTCAGCTCGGGTCATGATCTCACATCTCGTGAGTTCAAGCTCCATGCTGGGCTTGCTGACAGACAGCTCAGAGCCTGAGCCTGCTTCAGATTCTGTGTCCCCCGCCCCCAACCCCTGTCCTCCTTGTGCTCTCTCTCTCTCAGAAATAAGTATTTTTAAAATTTTTAATAAATAAACTAAAAAGTGATGAGAATGACCATGAAAACGATGGACAGTGAGAACCAGACAACGGCGATCTTCAGCCACGAAGGGGCTGGCAAGACGCAGTCTGGCCCCGGAACCGCTCCTTCCCTCTGGTGTCCGAGTCTGGAGCCAGAGAAAGACGCTCTCCCACCTCATTACCAAAGACGGCCAACACGGGACAAGGAAAAGGCCACGCTGCACCTGGGAACATCTTGGGGAGTTTCTGAAGGATCAGATTTTCTGGAACCACTGAGCTGATCGACGGAGAAGTAAACACAACTCAACCTGACGCCACACGATCCCAGCTCCCTGGCCTGCACACACAAGAAGCATAAGGCAAACCCTTTAAGGAGAAAGCAAATATTAAGACCAACCCTTTCCCAGGTAAGCCAGGTCTTCACAATTCTAAAGGATCGAGTAACAGGCACTTAGGTCCCAAAAATGTATGCAGCTTCCCAGTGATCTCATTTCTCAGAGTTAATGGTTAACAAACTCCGTGATTGGAAAAGGTTCACAGAGGTCTGAAGTGACTCACAGAAACTTCCAATTGTTCTTTTAGTCTTCCTTTGAAGTACAAATCAGAAAGCGCTGATCCAATAATCTGGAATGCCCAACCTGTTCTCTTTATTGACAAGCATTCCTTAAGACGGCCGATCACTACACGAACAGATCAAGAACCCCACCAGTGCATCCCCGAGCCCCAGAACCTTGAGTCCTTTTGTGTGAGTTCCGTCACGGTAATGGCAGGCCACCGGCTCCGTCTCCCTCACTTCCCACTCCAGGGACCTTCTAGCCACTGTAGCTTCTTAGATTCAAAATCTCTATTTAAACACTGCCACTCAGAATCTCTCTTAACTCAAATGTTCAGGTAGCATCCTTGAAATAAGCTTTATTTAAGCCAACAGGTTACCATTTACTCAAAATACCTTTCTTTCGTTCCTGTTTTTTTGTTGTTGTTATTGTTTTTTAGATTTTTTAAATGGTTTTTTTTTTTTTTCATTTATTTTTGAGAAAGGAGAGTAGAGCATGAACAGGGGAGGGGTAGAGAGAGGGGGAGACACAGAATCCGAAGCAGGCTCCAGGCTCCGAGCTATCAGCACAGAGCCCGACCTGGGGCTCCAACGCATGAACTGTGAGATCATGACCTGAGCCGAAGTCAGATGCTCAACTAACTGAGCCACCCAGGTGCCCCCCTTTTTTTCATTTTAGAGAGAGAGAGCATGAGCAGGGGAGAGGGGCAGAGAGGCAGAGTGAGAATCTTAATCAGGCTCCGCACTGAGCGTGGATCCCATGACCTTGGGATCACAACCTGAGCTGACATTAAGAGTCAAATGCTCAACCAACTGAGCCATCCAGGTGCCCCAGTCCTGGATTTTTCAACCATTTTATTATAAAGGAAGTACATATGTGCTCTTGGCCAATCTTCCAAAACCCCAAAATATAAGCAAAAGTCTCCAGGGGATCCACTAGTCAGAGATAAACTCTGATAACATTTGGGATACAGACTTGTAAATGCAAACATAAACATAAACACACATATAGATTTTCACATGATAGGCCTTGTCACATTCACCAATCTCTCTCCATGTCTATGCAGGTTTCCATCATGCTGGACATATGCTCATGTTAATTCAGTGCATACATTTGTTCAAGAATACCCTTTTAAATTTAGATTTTGATATTTTCCAAAGAGATTTTGCCAAGGCAAGGAACCACGAGAGAGACCTTTCTTGGAGAATTCTTGCAAAAATAAGAACACTTCAAAAAATAACCTTTAAGATATACAGTGTTGAGTTTCACCCATTTGCTTTAAAGTTCTGAAGATATATTTTTAACTCATGTGGTAAAATGAAAGATGAGGGCAACAGACATTGAAATCAGTTACTTATGCTCTAAAATCATAACCCTTATGTTCAACTTCCGTCACTTCATCCATCGAGACTATATATTCTAGATGTCGCAGTAAACTAGGCTTCTCTGTGGATATGCATTTACCCATAAACGTGTGATACATGTATTTTTCCATGTCTAATGTCTCAGTACTCTTTCACTTCTACTTTCCTCAAGGGTCTCAGCCTAAAGGAAGTCTTATCTAAACAATAAGCTACTTCTCTCAGCTCAAGGAAAAGTATGAGCCCAGAAGTTCTGCAAGCCTCAGGAGAAAGGGCAAACTGCTTGAGGCAGGCACTTAATATCATATCATGCCAGGATCAGAATGGAAATCATATGGGTCAACAATAAAAAAAAAAAAAGAAGGGCTGGTCAGAAGGACATGTTGAGGTAGGTAGTGACCTTTCTAAGGTACCTTGAGTCAAGCTTACTAGAAGTCAATTCTTATTTTAAATAAAGAGCCTTCGGGGCACCTGGGTGGCTCAGTGGGTTAAACATACGGGCTTTGGCTCAGGTCATGATCTCACGGTTCTTGAGTTAGAGCCCCGCATCAGGCTCTGTGCTGACAGCTCAGAGCCTGGAGCCTGCTTCAGATTGTGTCTCCCACTCTGCCTCTCTCTCTCACAAATAAACTTTTAAATATTAAAAATAAATAAAGAGGTTTCAAACATATGCAAAAACACAGACCAAAACTTAAGTATAAGAACACTACTTAACCTCATTTATAAAGCATAATTCATATATCTGGTGATTTTTTAAAACTTTTTTAAGGTTTATTTATTTTTGAGAAAGAGAGTGAGAGAGAGAGAGAGAGACAAAACATGAGCAGGGGAGGGGCAGAGAGAGAGAGACACACACACAGAATCTGAAGCAGGCTCCAGGCTCTGAGTTGTCACCACAGAGCCCAACGCGGGGCTCGAATTCTCAAACGGTGAGATGATGACCTGAGCCAAAGTCAGACACCTAACCGACTGAGCCACCCAGGCGCTCCTATCTGGTGATTTTTAAATGCTTATAAATACAAGGGTCCCAAGTCCCTCTAAAAGGAAGGAAGGAGCCATTTGCCTATGAACAGGGAGAGGTCCAAGGAAAGAAGAAAAAGAAAAAATGGAAGCAAAGAAGCAAGAAAGGAGGGAGCGGAGAGGGAACAACAATGAGGGAACATGTACATAAAGAGCCAGTCACACTTCAAATAGTGGCTGGTGAGAATATAAGTAGTACTTGATACGCAATTCGTATCACGCTTTTTACTACATTTTACATTTCTCAAAAAAGGGAGAAGGGGAGACAGAAAAAAATTCCTTTACCAGGGCAATTGAGACTGATGGGGATTTTAGCAAGCAGATACCCAGTACCATTAAAAGTAAAAAAAAAAAAAAAAAAAAAAAAACAAACAAAAACGTGGAAGTTGTTAAAGAGCTAATAACTACCCTTCTAGTGAAAGAGAGTAGGGATGAAATGGGGTCCTGGGTACAGAAACTGCTCTCTGGGTAGAAGGGAAGCAAATGTTCAGATAAGTCCAGGTTATAACAGTTAAGTACTGACAAAGGTACTTAATTTTATTTAGGAGTTTATATTTCTTAAGCACCTGCTCCACGTCTGGAAAAATGTCCTTTTAAGCAGAACATACAAGTTAATGTGAATGCCGTTCTATTAGTGTTTATTTTATAGAAAATGTAAAAGATCTATATGAAGAGGCAAGGGATAGTAATATGAAGAAAAAATAAAAGATACAACAAGGAAATACATCATATGGCTCAAGAAAGACAATCTGATGGATTTCAGGTTAAGCCTGAACAAGCACCACTTCTTCATTTGGGGCAAGCTACCCAGAAAGAGGCAGCCTCACGCTTATGTACCTCTACCTAGCTAACTTCAGAGCTTTTAACTCGCGTGCTATCTAAGTGCTGGGGAAAACGGAGAAGAAAATCAAGAGAAGAGAAAATACAGCATAACATGCTGAAGCGGGGGGTGGGGGGGCAGGGGACAGGGGAGGAAAAGACTGAATCGGAAACATTCTCATTTAAAAAAAAAAAACTCGGGGCGCCTGGGTGGCTTAGTCGGTTAAGGGTCCGACTTTCACTTAGGTCATGATCTCGCGGTTCGTGGGTTCGAGCCCTGCGTCGGGCTCTGTGCTGACTGCCAGCTCGGAGCCTGGAGCCTGTTTCAGTCTGTGACTCCCTCTCTCTCTGACCCTCCCCTGTTCACGCTGTCTTTCTCTCTCCTAGAAATAAATAAAAAAAATTTTAAAAACAAAATTTTTTTAAAATAAATAAATAAAAACAATAACTCAAAGTAAAAATTCCCGATTTCATATTCACAAAATTAGAAAACAAATGATATCGAGGCAGGAATGGGTACATTCGAAGTGGCTTTTCACTTTTGAGTGGAGTTAGCGGATTTAGTATTAATTTTCCTAAGTTATTTACTAAAATCACATACAAGTTCAGAAATGCCCAGCTCTCCACATGTTCCTCTGTCAGAAAACTACCTAAGGGTTTCATCCTGTGTCTGCTGGAATGAAATTAAATATCCCCATAAAGATGGTGCTTTGTTATTCAAGTGGTTACATTCCTTCAAAAAAAAAAAAAACAACCTGAGTTTCTTAAAGGAGATCAGAGTGTAAGCCCGGAGACCCTCACGGAAGACACTGAGTTCTGCCCCTTCACTGTCCCGACTTCCCAGAGTCTAGGATGCCTGCAGAGAGACAACGGCTAGTAAAGCAGGAAAATCATTTTTGAAAGCAGAGCGTTAACCTAACAGAAAGGTCTGCGGAGGGCTTCTCACATGTCAAAGCCCCTGCTCAAAGGAAAATCAGTGTGCGTGTCACTGCTGCTCCTCCCGGCTCCTGGGGCTCCCTGGGGCTCCCGGGGTGACACAGCTTTCTGCCTCGGTCACTTCCTCAGGAAGTGGGACTAAACCACAGCTCGCCCCCAGCTCCGCGTGGTCTCGGGCATTCAGAGAGGGTCTAGGATTTGGCAGAGGTCACGTCCACCGCAACCAGCAGCACGGGCGGGTCCCCCGTGACGCAGACGCGCCCTCGCGCTCCAGGCTGGGGGCTCTGCTCTGCTTGGTGGTTTTTGGGGGGGCCCAGGTGGAAGGGGATAGGTCCCTCACTGCTGCGGTGGGCCCGACCATTGTACAGCTCCCTCTTCTCCCACCAGACCACCTCAGCGACCCAAAAGGCACCGGACACGGGCTGCTGGGTCACCCTCGGACTCCACCTGTATCAGACATGCCCAAATTAAGCACCTCCACCGGATCCACATGCCCACTGCTTCTTCTTGCTCAAGAGTCAGAAATAGAACTGTGCTCGCCATGAGGGCTCAGGTTCTGGAACAGCATGAGATCTACTTAACTGAATGTACAGAGCTTCCAGAAATACCTGTCCCGTGTCTTTCTTTAGACAGCAGAATGTAAATGTAAAGGGCAGGGTGCCCCTAGGTTAGCATTTCAAAACGATGGCTCTGCTAGCAGAGCTCGCAGCTACAGTTTATGAAAACCCAGGGCATCGCACACAGACCTGAAGAGCTGGCTCCGCTCTGCCCGGGGCCTCCTGGGCCCACACAAGGGTGCTGTGGGGTGAGCAGCCGCACCAGGCGGGCCAAGCCTGGCCATCAGGACTCCGTTATCTGGACGTGCATACTCTCCCCAGGGGTGTCCTCCAACCCCCCTCCAGGAATATCTACCTGGGCTGCACAAATCTGGTGCAGGACAATAAAAAGGTGCTCAGGGCAAGGGCTTGCCTAGACAAGACACCCACTGAGCTCCGAAATAATAACAGAACCGTCAGCTGCGGGGGATTACCCTAGGAATCGCATTCTCCAGCGGCACACCCACAACCAATAAATTCTTAAAGTCCAGAAAGAAGAAAAAAGCTGCTCTTTTCCTTAGTTTTGTTTTCTCCTCCAAAGGAAAAAGGGCAAGTATTTTATTTGCTGCATCTGGACAACGTGGCATCGATCTCAGGGCACAGGGACCACGTGGAAAAAATATTTAATCTTCTAAAGTGAGAGGCGTCCATGTAAGAACGTCTGCTCCAGGAGAGCCTGGAAAACACGTATATAAGCCGGGAAAGGATTCCATCAATGACGGTTCGCCCTTTCTAAATAAATTGTGCTGGGACAGCTCAGAGTCTCAGTCGAGCCTCCAACTCCTGATTTCGGCTCAGGTCATAATCCCAGGGTCATGGGATTGAGCCCTGCTTCGGGTTCCGTGCTGAGCGTGGAGCCTGCATAAGAGTCTCTCTTTCTCCCCCTCTGCCCCTCCCCTACTCACACACATTGCAACCTCTCTCTAAAAAAATAAAAACAAGTAAGTTTTTTAAAAATTGTGGTAAAATATATAACATGAAATTTACCATCTTAACCATTTTTAAATGTACAGTTCAATAGGGTTAATATTTATTTTCATTTCTTTTTATTTATTTTTGTGAAACACAATGTGAGTGGGGGAGGGGCAGAGACAGAGAGGGAGACACAGAATCCCAACAAGGCTCCAGGCTCAGAGCTATCAGCACAGAGTCTGACACAAGGTTCGAACTCACGAACCGTGAAATCACGCCCTGAGCCAAAGTCAGATGGTTAATCAACTAAGCCACCCAGGTTCCCCAGTTTTATTTTATTGAAAGTTTAGTTATTTATTTTTGAGAGAGGGAGAGCATGAGCCCATGAGCAGGAGAGGTGCTGAGAGAGAGGGGGACAGAGGATCCTAGGTGGGCTCCATGCCGACAGCAGAGAGCCTGATGCAGAACTCAAACTCATGAACTTTGAGATCATGACCTAAGCCAAAGTCAGAAGCTTAGACTAAGAGCCACTCAGGCACTCCTACAATTCAATAGTATTAATAAGTACATTCACATCATTCATGGTACACCCTTTTTTTTTTTTAATGGAATATTACGTAGTCATTAAAAGTAAGGTAGATATGGAACAATCAAGGTACCCTATTTGGTGAGAAAAAAATCAGGTCATAAAACAATACCTAAATTACATTAAAACTTTTAAAAATAGGTATATTGGGGTGCCTGGGTGGGTCAATCGGTTAAGCAGCTGACTTTGGCTCAGGTCATGATCTTATAGTCCGTGGGTTAGAGCCCCGTGTCAGGCTCTGTGCTTACAGCTTCTTCCAATTTTGTGTCTTCTCCTCTATTCTTCTCCTGCTCATGATCTGTCTCCCTGTCTCTCCAAAATAAATAAAAATTAAATAACTAATTAATTAAAAATAGGTATGTTGCACTTTATATGTTTCTACATATAGATTCATAAAAGGAATAGAAAGGGTCAGGATGCACACTGAACACTGTGACACCTGAATCTAGAGAAAAGCAGAGGATTGGAAGATGGGGGGCGGAAATATTTTTTGAAGTTCATCTACCCCGTGTAGGTATGCATTTTCAAAATCTCATACCTATGAGGAAGTAGATGAAAGTTCAGATTTCCTATGAACTTAGGGATAGTCAAAATCATCAATCTTAACAATTCTGTCAAAGAGCCCTATTTCCCATTGGATTTACATTCTTTTAACTAAAAGTCCCTTGTGCTGGCAATTTACTAATTCATCAATGAGTTAATAGAAATCCTGAAAGCGTCTGGGCTAAATCTGTCACCATCAATAAATCCAGGAAAATTCATTACGGCCTCTGCTTGAAGTGGGTTATTCAAATGGCTTCACAAGAAAGCAAGGGAAAAAATATCTAAATTTCTTCAGTATTAGATGTAAGGTGCTTTTTGAAACATGCTTGGTGAATTCCAGTATTTCAAACTTAAGAAATCACTTGCCCATTTACGTGCTAACACAAAGGGTTCCTCATTCAGAAGTGAAACTTGTAAAAGCGTTAGAAGCGTTCCTTTGGCATTTTATAAATGCCACACTTTTTAGTACCATCTCTGCAACTCTAGCTTGAAGCAAAGTACAGATTTTCTAAATTGCAAGGGATATTTCAAGTCTACAAAGGAGAACTTTAAAGGGCTTTTCCTTTATCACCTGAGTAAGCTTTCTAAATTTTCATACGTAAATCGTAAATCCTGCAACAGAAGCCTATGTCCCTGAAATGCTACAATCAAACCAGCAGATCTAGTTTCTGCAGTTGCTTATTCATTCTAGCAGCAATTTTTCTTTTAATTTTAAATACTAAATTTAAGGGGCACCTGGGTGGCTTAGTCGGTTAAGCGTCCGACTTTCACTTAGGTCATGATTTCGCGGTTCGTGGGTTCGACCCCCGCGTCAGGCTCTGTGCTGACTGCCAGCTCAGAGCCTGGAGCCTGTTTCAGTCTGTGACTCCCTCTCTGTCTGACCCTCCCCTGCTCACGCTCGCGCTCGCTCGCTCTCGCTCTCTCTCTCTCTCTCTCTCCTAGAAATAAATAAAACATTTAAAAATAAATACATACATACATACATACATACATACTAAATTTAAAATCTTTGCAAACAGGGGCGCTCAGTAGGTAAGCATCTGAGTTCGGCTCAGGTCATAATCTTGTAGTTCTTAAGTTTGAGCCCCACACTGGGCTCTGTGCTAAGGGTCAGGAACCTGCTTCTGATTCTAGTCTCCTCCTCTCTTTGCCCCTCCCCCACTCACACTTTCCCTCTCTCTGTCTCAAAAATAAACACACAATAAAAAAATACATAGTTGCAAACATTTTTGTTTATATTCTTACTACCCAAAGTTTTAAACTATTGTTCTTGCTAAAGGGCTTTAAATCCACAGAACTCAAGTGGGGGCGATTCTGCCTCTTCTCCTCCACCACCACCCCCAGTAATGTCTAGCAAGGTCCAGAGATACTCCTGGTCATCACAGCGTGGAGAGTGGGGGAGCGAAGAGTGCACTATCGACATCAGGATGCTGCCTACATCCTCCGACACAGGACAGCCCCACAACACAGCACCGTGCAGCCCCAAATGTCGGTAGCGCTAAAGTTGAAAACCCTAAAATAAATAAAATAAAAAATTTGGGGGGGTGGGGAAACACCTGGGTGGCTCAGTTAGTTGAGCGCCTGACTTCGGCTCAGGTCATGATCTCACAGTTTGTGGGTTCAAGCCCCGCGTCGGGCTCTGCTGACAGCTCAGAGCCTGGAGCCTGTCTTCGGATTCTGTGTCTCCCTCTCTCTGCCCCTCCCCCTCCTCACACTCTGTCTCTCTCTCAAAAATAAACATGAAAAAAAATTTTTTTAGTTGAAAAGCCTTGCTCTGAATAAACAGATTTTCCCCTGTGACCCTGACCCCCTCTCGCCAAAGCCTAATCCTCTTAAATAAATCACCATAAAGCTGCTCGCTCCCCCCAACATCATCAGCAGCAGACTTCTAGGTGGAAAGGCTGGTGGGCACTGCTCAGGCTCACCCGACCCCCTTCCCTGCCACCCACTAAGGAAGGGTGTGCACAAACAGCTCCCTGGGTCATTATCACAACCTTCACGCGTTCCAACGTGATGCCGTTGCCCGAGCAGCAAACAACTCTCACCAGACACCAACTTCATCTGAAACACGTTTGGAATTATGAAAGGTACTACTTCATTCTATTGAAGGCAACGAAGAGCATCCCCCTTAGTTATCACTCACAGCGGGCCTACTGGCTGCGGACTTGACAAATGAACTCACCCTCCTGTTCACTTCCTGGAGTAGAGAGAAAACAGAAAAACACCAAGGGCGAGAATCACATCACTGCGCCCATCACTATGTTACATTACAAGGAAGAGACCCTTGGGGCGCCTGGGTGGCTTAGTCGGTTGGGCGTCCGACTTTCGCTTGGGTCATGATCTCGCGGTTCGTGGGTTCGAGCCCCGCGTCGGGCTCTGTGCTGACTGCCAGCTCAGAGCCTGGAGCCTGTTTCAGTCTGTGACTCCCTCTCTCTCTGACCCTCCCCTGCTCACGCTGTCTTTCTCTCTCCTAGAAATAAATAAAAAACATTAAAAAAATTTTAAAAATATAAATAAAAGGAAAAGACCCTTGGAAGCGCTCTCCCTACTCCTCTCAAGGCCCTCCCATTTTTCACCAAGTTCATCAGCGACAGCCCAACAGCTTGAAGGACATTCACCCAGGAACGTTCCACTAAAAAGAACGGCTTCTACAGCCCTGGGATGTGGGACACGCCAGGTTAATCGCATGCATGCATGCATGCGCTCAGACACATGCACACACAGCTTTCTTCTCTCAAGGCTTCGCTGAGGTTCAAGTGCTACTGTAAACTCCCAGTGTGAATCCCCACCCCGGGGACCCAGGCTGCACGCCAGGGAGCACTGGCCCCAGAGTATCAGGGGCCGGAAGCTTTGGGGTGAGACATCTCTGGGACATGCGTGAAGCAAGGTGTAAGTGATTGTTCTCCTGGAGGAATGGGATTAGGGATGAGAAATGCATTCTGGAGTGGAGTGGGAGAGAGTGGCGTCCGGCCCATTTTCCTGAACAACTCTGAAGTCCGTGTGTTTCCAGATAGCTCCTCTCTCATGAGCACCTCCCATGGACCCAAGATGACTCAGGAAAGAGTATATAACAAATGTCCAAATACAGAGGAAGAACAATAAAATGGCAAGTCTCAAGGGGCTCTGCCTTAATTTTTTAGCCACAGAAATGATGACAAAAACGTTGATCGGCTGGTTGAACAATCCCTGCCCAAAGGAGGTGATTTGTGTTGTAAGATGCTTAAGCACACCGGCAAGTACACATATGTATGCTAAAGGAAGAAAGATCAGGAAAGGGAGCAAGAGACCTCTCAACGTGTACCTACTTTCAGTACCCAGAGTCACGACGCATCAGGGTCACGGAGAAAGCCAGAAATACCTCACAGATCCAGACAACAAGAGAAATACTAGTTGACCCAGAAGCAGTGGCTTTGAACCTCAAAGATATTTGAGCCTGCCGCCGACTAGCTGTAGCAATGACACCTCTAAACCACAGTATGCTGTAGCGGTTAAGAGCATGGGCTTTGGGGTAAGACAGATGAGAGGGAGTCCTGGCTCTTCCCTTGCAAGCTACAAGACTGAGCAAGTGACTAACCTCCTTAAGCTTCTGTTTCTCAAATAAAAATGGAAATAACAAGATCCACCTTGTAGGGTTACTGTGAACGTTACATTAAACAATCCAGGTAGGTGTTTACTCCTACGTGGGGTATCTGGAATATACCAAGTACTTATTACTTTGAGTTATCACAACATCAAAACAAGGTCAGCAAGAGGATTCTAGCACAGGGAAAGCCCTAGAAGAAATGAAGCCACAACTCTGATGGTCTAGGACAGGTGATGAGAACACGATCAATGCCATCAGAAGTCCCAGCAGTGACCTGTGACAGAATGAACATCCTTTTTTTTTTCTTTAATTTTTCTTCAATTTTTGTTAACGTTTTATTTTTTCTTGAGATAGAGAGAGACAGGGCACAAGCAGGGCAGGGTCAAAGAGAGAGGGAGACACAGAATCCGAAGCAGCCTCCAGGCTCTCAGCTGTTAGCACAGAGCCCGACCTGGGGCTCGAACCCACGAACCAACCGCGAGATTATGACCTGAGTCGAAGTCAGATACCTAACCAACTGAGCCGCCCAGGTGCCCCAGAACAAACATCCTTAAGTGCCTTTTGCAGATGGACGGCCCGGCAAGGTCTTCTAAGAAGCACAACAGACACAAAACAAATTTTTCCTATCCTCAGTGACCTGAAATAAGAGCGCTGTGTAACCAAAGAAGTTACAGCTAAATGTGAAACTCCAATAGAGGTCAACACTACCCTCATGCTCAAGATTAGAGGAACAGAAATGTCTTACGATTGTATGAGTCATCGAAATCAAAACCATTAAAGCCTAATTATTCTTACTCAAGTGCTAAACTATGTGTTTAATCTTTCCCAAAATTAATATTGGCCCAGTAAACCAGACTTGCCTCTTGCCAAAGAGATATGTAGCCATGAGGGGCTTCAACACACACCTACCTAGGAGGGGCCTCGAGTAGACATCTATGTACCCATGAGACCCTAAACATGAGGCCTGAACAAATCCTCCAGCCATCTGGCCAAATTCCCCACCTCCCGGGTCTCAGTCCAATGCATTACTCAGACAATCGGCAAGCACTACGCATTTATGGAGCAAAGGCTAAAAGCTAAACATACTGTTTCTGTGATTTTGAGTAAATAGAAAACGGAAAAAAGATCCCATCTCTAGACTCAGAAGAGCTCATACACCTTAGCTATTATACTGAAGAACAGTAAAGGGTGTAGAATTGGGGTCAGAAAGATCCAGGTGGGAATGCCAGCTCCCAACAACTCATCCTTGAGCTGTGTGTCCATCTCTCAGAGCCTCCAGCTTCTCAGGCATAAAACAGGGTGGGACCACCCCCTTGTCAAGCAGCAGACCCCTCCGGGATGCTTCACAAGCCCAGTGAAAACGATCACCCATGTAGGATTAGGGGGAACCCTGCCCTCCGAGCCACAGTTGATTAGACTGGGACCAGCCAGATGGTGGCCTTGAGAACCAGAAGTGGGACTGAGGAACACAGGTGATGTTCCTAGTAGTCTAGAGAAGGGCATGGAAACACAGGGCCTGCGGGACAGCCACCCTTGCCAAGCGCACCAGAAAGAGTATGCCATTCTCCTGAGGGAGAGGTGCAAAGAGACAGGCAAGGACAGGTGGCCCTGGAAAGGACTCAGTAAACTTCACGCAAGAAAACACTGGAGTTCGTCCTGGTCCCAGCCACGGCTGTACGATCGGCTCCTCTTCTTATTGCGTTAATGTGAAAAGCTAGGTCTTGATTGTGTGTCCCGGAAAGTCACGCACACTGCGAGCAGTCTAGTGTTCTAATGCCTTCCCGTGTGACCCTTACGTGTCAGGCACCACTGCTCCTCCCAATCCCTACTCCCCACCTCGGCCCCTGAGCAACAAGGGACCCCACTCGCCCCGGCATGTGAAGGCTGCCAGGAGAGGCTGGTTCTGACTCCGTCATCCGGGGATCACCGGCAATGGAGGCTCACACTGCCCTCACTCGTTCACCTGTGCACTCACCCCACAATCGTTCCGGGGGCCTCGGCTACGGGCACGCACGTGGTTCCCATTATCACCCGATCTCTGCCGTCCTTTTACCCACTTGTGCCACAGCCTCGCATTCTGCTCGTTCTGGTCTGTCCACTAGACTTGTGCCCACCCGCCTTTGCTGTCCCTCCTGACCTCCTCTGGGTGTCCATCCACCTAGTCTTTGACTCCTAACTTACCCTGGCGCCTGGTGTGCTCCCGTAAGGCTTCAGACCCCACTGCGCTCGGAACTCACCCCCAACTCAGGCGAACCTCCTCGGTTCCAACCCTTCTCCAGGGCTGGCCCCACGCCCCTTCCAGCAATCTCTGACGCCTCAACAGCCACTCGCAGGCCAGGCAGACACTCCCACACCAGGCACAGGATTCCGCACCGAACAGGGAGCTGACAGATCTGGCCGACCGTTAAACATCCTACCCGATGTGCCAGATTCACATATCCTAGAACGCAGGGTCCACAGGCCCAGTGACAAATTAAAATTCAACAAGGAGGTCTGTGAAATGGAGCTTCCTTACAGAGATGTGGGGATGGTAAGTCTCTCATGTAGAGACGTCGCTCTAGCGTTAGCTTATTTAATGGATACACATCATCCCAAATTTAAAAAACACGCTAGAGTTTTGCACAGTCTCTCAGAGTTCCAACACGTCATACACCGGACTCCTTCCTGAAACTCAGTTTCTTGTTGGACCAAAGACCGAGCCCTTCCCCAAGGACCCCGGACCCAAGGACCCCAGGGTGGCTCTCTCCGTGACGTGCCGGAGAAGCTAGTGGTGCTTGTTAGCCGGTCTTCAACACCCCTGTGTGAGGTGGGCTCACAGTGACCCCCATTCACAAGTGCCCTCGGTTCCCTGTCAGGCGTGGAGGTGGACACCGCGGCGGGCCCACAGCTCCCAGGCCTCACCTTCCACCAGGTGCTGACGCCAGTCTAAATTTAAGGTTTGACAGTTTTCCTCACGAGGACTTAAAACGGATACCCCGGCCACATATCTCAGTACTAAAATTATCCTCTGTTTCATTAGACTACAGGTGCCAAAGGGGTCAAGCTCATCAAGGAGGCGTGACGCAGCTGCGGAGGAACGGGAAGAAATGGACCCGGTCAGGTTGTGCGCGCGCGGAAATCAGCGTTCGAGCCGGTCTCAGCTCCGACCAGCAAAACCCGGCTCTGGCGTCATCTGCACTCACCGGCATCACATGCAAAGCCACAGGCGGAGCCCCTGCAGAGGCAGGAGGCTTTGGGGAGCCGGATCACTCTGGAAGCAGAGGAAGCAAGTCCGACACCAAGGGGAGCAGTGCAGGCCCTTGCTACTCAAAGTGTGGTCCAGGGACCAGCAGATCACCTGCAGGCTCATCAGATGTGCAGACTCTTTCCCCACCAGCCCTAGGAATCACTACCGGCATTATCTGACAATGTCTCATGTGATTTACGTGAAAATTAAAGAGAAATGCTACTGAGACAATAAGGGCCCCCAGGACCAGGTCCAGGACAATGGACAGGACAAGACACAAGCACCGGGCAGGAGCCGCTATTTGCAAAGGGCAGCATGATTTCAAAACCAGCTCGTCCCTGGTCCAAATCCACAGTCAGTCACTCACTGGTGGTACCACCAGGGACATTCACTTCTTGTCTCTTGGATCCCATGGGCGGGGTTAACTATGCTTCATAGGGGACGGTAAGTATCTAGCGGCCAGCACATGATAAACTTGAGATCAACGCTGCCTTTCCATTCGGAAGCAGACCCCCGCCTGGCGTGGCTGTCCAGGTCCTGTAACGCAGAGGGATGAACAAGGAACACCTGGCACAGAAAAGAGGTCCAAGCCAGGAGAGCACAAGTTTCTCTAACAAGGAGACATCACATCATTCTTACCCTATCTTGTTCAACCAAGAGGGGAACTCAACGTCAATGACTATGAATACTTCAGGGCACCAGAGAAATTGCACTGCTAAATTTATTTAGCTGTCCATCCAACATTCCAGACCAGCCCTGTCCCAACAGGAAAAGAATGAAAGCCATGTATATATGTTTAAATCTTCTAGGATTCAGATTTTTTTAAAGGGGAGGGCAGGGGAAGAACTCTTAAGTTAATGCTTTTGATAATTTTAATTTAGTAATGATTTGTATTCAACCAAAAATAGTGTCATTGCAACTTGTAATCAATATAAGAAAGCATTCATGAAATATTTGACATTCCTCCCCCCCCCCCTTTTGTGGAAGTCTTCAAAACCTGGTGTGTCTTTGGGGCGCCTGGGTGGCTTAGTCGGTTAAGCGTCCGACTTTCGCTTAGGTCATGATCTCGCGGTTCGTGGGTTCGAGCCCCGCGTCGGGCTCTGTGCTGACTGCCAGCTCAGAGCCTGGAGCCTGTTTCAAAGTCTGTGACTCCCTCTCTCTCTGACGCTCCCTGCTCACGCTGTCTCTCTCTCTCTCTCCTAGAAATAAATAAAAATATTTAAAAAAAACCTGGTGTGTCTTCATGCCACACTTACAGCTCACCAGTGAGGCCCAGCCCCCTTCCAAACTCAGTGGGCAGACGTGTCTAGTGCCCCCCACACGGACAGAGAAGTTTTAGACCCTCAAATACGATCCATAGATTCCTTAGAGCCCTCTCCACTCCATCTTCCGTCCCCAGCAAATCCCAGTGTGCAAGGTAATGAATACCTGGCCGTTGCCAAGCAAATGTGGGAAGCAACGTGACGTGGGAAAAGACGGAATAGAGGCTATGGCTAACCCGCTGCGTTTTCACCGTCAGGTTCCATTTGGGTTTTTAGCTCTGGTCAACGTCAATGATGCCAACTAGACTATGGCCAGCATGGACTGGGATAGATCCATCTGGAGGCAGAGACAAAGGACCAGCTAATAATTACGAAACTCATCCAACATTTTCCAACGACAAACCAATGTCTGGCCAGGTGGAAACAAGGATGCTGTACCTTCCCCCCCCCACCCCCCCTACCCCCGCCTACATGTCACCCACTTTGTTACTTTTTTTTCCCACCCACTTTAAGCCAGACATAGGGCAGCTGTAACTGAAGACCTCAACGGACAAGGCAAGAGATGCTCACTGTGTATTTCCCTGGGCCAAAAAAAAAAAAAAATCTACTTAAAAACGAAGTAAAAGGTACGAGAGGAGAAACAATACTCTCTAAGATGAGAAAAGAATCTCAGGGCAAAGGCCCTTCCCCTAAACCAGGGACAGTGAGGAGCACAGGACAGCCAAGATTTTAGGGAAGACTTACCACGTGCCCGGCACTCTGCTAAACACTTTATACGCATTTACTCTTCGTAAAGACCTTCAAGAAAAGCATGGCCTAGGATCTAAGGAACTTGCTCAAGGTCCCACGGCCAATCGGTGGTAGAAGGCAGACTTACATCATCGAGGGAAGGGCAGACAGGTGTGCGTCACTGAGAGGGAGGCAAAGGCAACCGGAAATCTCCATGCATGAGCCCCCATGTTTAACCAGACCACTAGGCATGATCGATCACTTCTCCAACTGGAGACCTCCAACTACCTCTCCCATTCTTGCTACGTTAAATCAGCCGCACAGCTGAAGACCAGCTTCCCAAGGAGCCCCTGGGTGGCTCACGTGACGTACGAACTGTAAATGTGAGCTCGCTCTGACACCACTGAACACATAATAAACCTGGAAGGCAGAGGGACAGTAATGACACAACCTGCCTTAGACCAGGAGGCCGGAGCCTGGGTTCCAGTTCTCCCCCCTGGCCCCCCCCCATTGGGGCCCACTGTAGAAAACGAGGAGGCAAGTATAAATACTTGAAGTATTACTAGCTAAGGGATCTTCAAGAAAAGCCAAAAAAAACAAAACGGAACTAAAAAAAAACACATAGGGCTCTGAATTTTCTAACCTGGTAAGTTTTTCAACAACCTAATTACGATTCAGTCCCTAGAAAGAACTTGTCCCTCACAAACAAATGATCAGAATCAATACCCATTATGAGACCAATGAGTCAGCCTCCGGAAAGCAAGTCTGTGTCCCAAAAAGAAGAGGCTGGGCTGAGAAAACATTCACGAACTACAACACCTTGATTTTTATCTCCAGGCCCCTATACGCCCTGCAAGATGTCTGGAATCTCCAACTACATCAAGTCGTACGAATACAGACCGGAAATAATACAAAACCTGCACTTTTAGGCCCTAACGACCACCAAGTACAGGCTACTTAGTAGGGAATGCTTGGGACAGCTAACAAGGCCACTTTGAGTTTGTCGAAAATTACTTATTTCAGTCTCCAGATTTAGATCACGTAGGATTTGCTTTCCCTCTCATTCTAAAAGAGGAAAAAGTCAGAACTTCCTGTCTGCAGAAGATGGTTCAAAGAATTCTCTTAACCAACTATGTTTATCTGTTACTGAAACCAAAGATTCTTCTCAGCGCGACTTTCCATTCAAGTTCATCCTTTTCAAAGAATAAACAGAACAAAAACAAAAACATCTCTCTTCCTTCTCCCTTCCAATGTGTGTCCTCACCCCATAGTGCCCAGTAAGAACACAATCTCTTCAGCCTGCTATTTCCCACACCATCTCGGGGGTACAGTCTCCTCTCCCCATGATGAATGAAGTCAGGAAAACAGGGCTAATTACCAGGGAGACTCGCATTCCCATTACGGAGTCCTGCCTCGGCAGGCATCAACTGCCACCTCTAACCTGAACCTTATCAGTGCCTTGACTGTCTAACGCCCACCTGTGCCCTCTCAGGCTCCTCCTCCTAGCTTCCACACCCCTGAACACCTTCCGTGGGCTCCTCATGCCCACCAATTCTGCTCCCCCAAAGCCAAACAGCCTAGTGACGAGCAGCAGGCTTCAAATTCTGTCTCTGCTCTCATTTATGACCCAGCAGGCCTCAGCCAGGGTCTTGGGGTCACTTTCCCACCTGTGCACGGGGGGGAAGAAGGCCACAGCTCATCTCCGTGTTTCAGCACTACAGGAGGTAACCGACGGAAAGAATCACCAGACGGACGGCAGGGTCCGCAGGTGTCAGCCACCAATACTACCTTCTGCCTCTCCAGAAATGTCTTACCCTCCAGTTTTCCAGAGCGTGCATCTTCAGTTCTTCAACCCCACCTTCTTTAAGGCTTTAACTATGTAAACCATCACCTTACGGAACCCCAGCCTCCACTTTTTTTTCCATCTTTCTTCGTCTATCATCTCTGTTCTACGCCAATTCCTCTCGGTAAAGACCTCCAACCCAAACAGAGCCAGGCAGCCAAGGCCACTTCCATGGACAACCCAACCCAAACTTGAACTCCCCGCATCGCATCCACCCGCCAAGTGCATTCTGCCTTTTGAATGCAGGATCTCAGACAAAACCCCCCAGCAGCAAGTCGCCCCAAGGAGCAAACGTGGCGCTCTCCTCTGCTCCTCCCGCTCCACCCCCCCCCCCACTTCTAGTAAGGGGCGCACCCCTACCCCACCCACCACCGCTCCATCCCAATGAGGCCTCGGATCAAAACGTCCTCTCCTAGATCTGCTGCAGTGTTCCCTCCTTGGGGACCACCACGTCCAACTTAGATACTGCCTTGGGACCTCTGTCATTACAAGTAAGGCTTTCTGTGTACACTGCCTACACAGGGGAGTCCCCACGCAAATGGACCGTGTGGAATGACCTGCGGGAGTCAGGCCCCTGACTGCCTCCTAATTTCAACTCCTACTCTCCCACACCCACCCCTACTCTCCCATTCTCCGCTCACAACACCAGGCTCGCTCAGCACCTTTCCATAGGCTGTTCCACCGGACTCTCATGCTGTTCCTCCAGTCTCTGCCTCCTGCCTACTCACTCGTCTTTCACGGTTCAGCACAGAAGCCACCTCCTCAAGGGCCATCCCTCTCCACGCGGGGCATTAGGCGGTTCATTCACATTCCTACCCGAGGATCCGTAGGCTACCGCCCACTAGAGTGTTCTCTCCGGATTCCTTTCCCCTCGGTGCTCCCAGTGCCTAGCTCAACATCTGGTGCTCAGTAAACATTCGGGAGCTGTAAAACGGAGGAAATAATCCCCAAATTAACATCGCTTCCCACCTCTCGGGCTCTCCTCTGCCTACAGCACCACAGCCTTGGTCCGTGCATTCTGCCCAACCCCGAACGCTGTTTTATCCTACAAAAAATTTTTAAAAAACGTGGGGGCACCTGGGTAGCTCAGTTTAGGCTGAGCTTCCGACTTCCGTTCGGGTCATGATCTCACAGTTCATGAGTTCGAGCCCCACATCAGGCTCCTCACGGATAGTGTGGAACCTGCTTGGGATTCTCTCTCTCTGCCCTCTTCCTGCCTCTCTCTCAAAATAAATAAAAATTTTTAGAAAAAAAAAGAATCTCCCTACTTCATCACCCAGATCTTAAATATTTTCACTTCCTTAAAAGGCATAAAAACTCAATAATAACTATTAAAGTTATTTCAGATTTCAGATTTCAGCAAAGGTCTCTGATACCACGTTCCAAAATTCTGAGTGTTACTGTTTGGTGTCTTACTGAACCTGAAGACAAACGTAAAGATTAAAACTGCCAAACGCTACTGAAGAGATTAAAAAAATAACTGCTGTAGGAAATAAAGGATATTTTACCACTCACGGTTTTTTGTTTCCACTTTTGGCTAATTCCGATTAGTTCTGGGTTACAAAGCATGTCATCCCGTTAGTGAGTGGTCTATTATCATAATCATCTCTCGTGTGTCTTCAGATAATGCTCGCTGCCATCTCTTACTTGGGAAGTCTCAACTGCAGCTGACGAGGCCAGACCTCTCTCAGGAGCAACGCAGAAGTGCTGAGTGTATTTCTGTTCAAACTTCTAATTCTCAAGTACTTACCGTGGGACCCCGCCGTCCCACTCCCCGTAAGTATTTAGGGAAGAGACATAAAAACGTACGTTCAGACGAAAGCCTACATGCAAAGGTTTGCAGCAGCTCTCTTCCCAAGCACCCACAAGTGGAAATAACCCTAAGGTCCTCCAGCCAGGGGATGGATCAGCTGTGACAGGTCCACAGAGTGGTGTACAAGTTGGCAAGAGAAAAGCAGCAAGAATGGGTATCTGCGATGGCATGGGTAAATCTCAAACGCCCTTCGCTAAGCGAACGAAGCCAGAACAAATCAGCGGCGTCAGGGGTTGGGGTGGGAAGAACGGGGTTACCAACAGTCAGCAGGAGGAAAGTTTTGGGACTGACAGACCCCTTCCCTGTGGTGGCAGATACACAGCGCTACGTACGCTTGTCAAAACCCATAAAACTAAACCCAACAGAGTACCTTTCGCTGTATGTGAATTTAAAAGTTAAGAAAAGTTAGCCATTTGACCATGACTTGGTTAAAGATTATATATAATCAACACAAAGGTGTAGATTTCCTTAACGTTTCATTCCCTCAATGGATGTGGTTACTGTATTGTACTGATTAGGAAGAGATGTCCGCGGAAGGAGGGGGGAGAAGCCCCACATCTTCCCCAGATGCTTTCCGTTTCCCTTGTGTTGGCAACTGTCCTGAGGTCCCATATCAGGGCACCCTCTGCTCCAGCTGCGAACGGCTAGATGGGGAGTTCTAGCAAGGCTAGGAGGAAGGTTATTCAAAACCAACAGAAGACAGACTCAAGAATGCATTTCGAGGGGAGAAATCAAGGAGGACAGGAGACACAAAATCTGAAAATTCCACCTCCTCCTGGTCAAGGGCGTGCACAGAAAATTCCGCGTCCAGGCTGGCTCCCTGCCTCCCATAACCCCTTTTTTTAAAACGGAGTCAAAGTGCATGGGGCCACAGAATCTCTTTGCTCACGAGGAGAGGTGAGAGGAGGGAAGCCAGCCTCTTCTCCTGGACCAGGACTCTGAGAGCCCTAGAAGCCTCCACTCCAGGGTTTCTTAACATAGAACAAATCATTCCAGGGAGGCAAATGATAAAAACAAAGGTTCGACCACCCTGTGCCACTTCCTTTCCAGTGTCCCCTCATCAGCCAAACCCACACATCCCATCTCCAGAGAGGGATGGCCATCTTGTCAACCCTGGAGACTGCTGCAGGCCATCCCGACCAGGCTCCAGGTGTGGCTGCCTGCTTGGCGACAGAGGCGGCCGGGACACAGGCCCGGCCCCAGCGTGGGCGCCGCCCTGTTCCCTCCTGGCTCTTCCAAGGGACCGCTGCTTTGCTCCTTCTCCTTCCCTGCACTCACATTCACATTCCCCAGCTCAGAAACCTCTCTGCGCCTCTCGGAGACCTGGGCCTGCTACATTGTTCTTCCCCAGCAAGAGATCGCCACCTGAGCCAGCCCTCAGTCCACAGATGAGCCCCCGACTGCTGGCCTGGAGAACCAGCTCTCCAGGCTTAAACAGCACCTGCAGCTGGAAAGACGGGCCTAAATGCAAAACAAATGCGCATTTTCCAGGAGCCTTGGGGGGGGAGGGGGTGCGGAGGAGGAGTAACAAAGCTAAAAACCACAGAGAGAGTAAACCAGAACGTTCTGTGACAGGCAGTGCCTTCCAAAAAGGGCTCTTCAACCTACTGTCCAGAAACAGCCACTGCGAGGGGATGGCCGTCCAAGTGAAATAAAAATCACGGCCTTCCGAAAGACAGGAGCGAAGGGCTCCATTAGAAAACAGCTGACTGTATTAAGCTAATGAAGGTTTATCACATTAGCCATCTGAGTTTTAGTTGGCACCAGAAAGGCAGGAACAGATCACGCAACGTGGGTCACGATCTGCTTCGCAAGCAGATTTCCACCCCACTCACAGACAGAACCTCTCTGGCGGTCGAAACCGGTGTTGAGCTGAAAACCAATTTTAGCACCGTGATTTGTGAAGAATTTTAGCTACTGACTGGTACCCCAGCCCGAGATTACATGGATCTTTATTAAATACTACACCATGCACCCTGAGCTATAACCATGCCCTCGTTTCCTCCCTTTCACCAGTTTTCTCACACCCAAGAGGCTTCTGCGATCACATGAAAAAATTCTTAACAATAAGGAACCCTTGCGTACTTGACACCCTTCGCTGCAGGGAGTCTGCCCACCCATCCGCTGCCAGCACACAGCTTCCCCTCTTCTGAGATCCTGGGCATTTCTGAAAAGTCTCTCTTCTGCTGAAATGGGAGAGGCACAGCATCGCGTCTTGAAAGTAGGGGCGAAATTTCTCTCCAAGCCTGTCTTCCGCGGGCACCTCTGGACTGTACTTCTCCCAAAGCAGCAGACAGAACTACTCCTCTATCGGCTGCTGAGATCCTACTGGAGAGCATTCTGGAGCTGCTGGCTTCCTGTGTGGGGAAGCTGCAGTCTTTCTGCAAGGAACCCCAAGGCAGGGTTGCCCTGTGAACGCTCACTGCCTCACTGCCTTTGTTCGCTCTGCTGCCCTCGTTGCTGCTTTCTCTTCTCTGCTACTCTCCAGCCTCTGGGTTTGGGGGTGCATTAAAATGCCAGCTCGATTCTGACTGCAAGCTCTTTAGGCATCCGACATTTTCTGCCAGCCACTGCTGTAAAGCGTGGAGTTAACAGGCATGTTTTCACAGACGAAGCCACACTAGCCGGTTTCCTCCTGGTACTGAATTAGCATTCCGCATTAAAATGTATGCCACAAATAATCCAATGGCAAACTCACCGTCAACAGCCCCCAAAATCAATAAAAGCCATTCCACCGCTTGACTCGGGAGTGAAAAACCTTTCAGGTTAACACAGAGCGCAAGGGAAAAGGAAGGTGATGAATGAAAAAAAGGCAAATCTACCTTCAGACTCCTCAAATCCTAAAAAGGAGGCTAGGCTGCCTCGATTTGGCCAAGTCCTTCCTTTTTTCTTTTTCTGGTCATCGACGGGGATAATGCTGTGTGTGTGCTGCTTCGGTCTTATGCAAAACAGTGCATTCGCCACAAGGCCCTGAAGCCTACCATTCTCTTAAAACTTGTCCCTTTCCAGGCCTGCCTCTTCCCAAGGACTACCCACATGCCAGTTAATGAAGTCGTTCTGATTTGGTCTGGATAGCTATACCACCCTAGAGCCCCTTACCCTTGGATAACATTAAGAGTATTTCTTCTCCACTCTGAAACCCAAAATTCTCTCCAGGGTACCACTCCACTGGCAGTCTGCCTCGGAATGGATCTTCAAATAAACACGGAAATTCATGCTCAAAATATCATATCTCACCTTGTGAACCTTGACCTTTTGGAAAAGACTTTGGCCCAGTGTTCAGTTACTGTCACACGGTTGCATTCTCTGCAAATATGAAAGGGTTAAAAGCAGCCCCAGTCAACAGGCCTACAAGGAAAAAAAAGACAGCATGTATGCCTCACAGCATCACTGGAACGCATTTCTGCTCATTTCCTAGAACAATATTGTTACCTTTTGGCCTTCATAATAGTCAGAAGTACCCCCAACACCCTTCAGTAGCTTCTAAAAGGAAAAGCACAAAACAGAACATTCCCTGCAAGAGAAAGAAAAAAAAAAGGCATGCAAAGTAGCATTCTCCAGCAACAAACAAACTCCCATTACAAACCCATCAGTTCATTTTGGTTTTGTTTTGTTAAAAACACAGAGAAAGAAAGAGAGAGAGACTGCATACACCAAGTGTCCCCACCCTAGCAAGGCACATTTTTTCTTTAATAAGGGCCATAAATCTCAGCTCCTTGTCCATCCCCTAAGCAAAAGAAAAAGGCAGGAAAAGCCCAAGTAATCTCAGACCTTGCAAACCTGCACCTTTTTCCCCATCTTCTCTACACAGAACCTTTCAGGGCTCCATTAGCCACGTACCAGTGCTGTGTGGTGTCTAAGTGTGCATTCACATACTGTGTTGGGGTGGTACCTTCCTGCAAGGTCCTCTGCTTTTGGCTGCCATGAAGGGAGGAAGCTGCTATCCCACTGTAGTAGCTCAGTGACTGCATTGTGTTCAGGAGCTGATCTGCCTCAAACCAGTTTCAGCCGGTTCTGGTCACCCTACATAAAAAAGCTATGGCAACCCTCCCTGAGTTGCCAACAAGTCCCTGAAAATCATCAGCTCGGAGGGGACCTCGCTGGGCGTTGCTGCTCCCTTCCAGGTCTTGGTGAGGAGGGGAAGGTCATCGTGTGGCCCCCCGCCGCCGCACAAGCACACAGCCTTGGAAATGCTCGGCTCCCCGGCACCCCCAGAGCCCCTCGGGGCCCCATCCCCCCTGCCCCTCCACCCCGAAGCCCACCGCAGACACTGGTGCCCCCTCCTTCTCCTTCCCCCACTTACCTCCCACAACCTGGCTCACATCTTTGTGTACCTGTGTGTCAGTGTGTGTTCTCTGTGTGGGTGGCTGACAAAGAGCCCCCAAGAAAGCAATCTATGTGTGTCTGCTCACACTGGAAGCGTCGGCTGCAGGAGCGGCCTCGGCCTCCCAGCAGAGCAGTGCTGGCTTGTTGACCAGGCTCCTCTCTGCCTGTCACCCCCACCCCACCCAGCCCCCTCCTCCCGTCCCTCTCCTCGCTCTCCCAGCCCGGTCACCACCACCGCCAGCCGCCCCCCCAGTCTCCTCCTCCTCCAACCTTCTCTTCTTTCAGGCACCTGGGGTGGGGGGGTGGGGGGGAGTCCAAATCCCTTCACCTCGGGGAAGGAAACTAGGGATGCCTGGGGTGGGGTAGGGGTGGGGGGCAAGTCAAGGGGCGCGAGAAAAGAGGGGCTCAGCGGCCTTTCAGGAATCCTCCGTGAGCCGCCGGCGCCGGAGGGGGGGGGGGAAGGAGCGGGCTCCTGCGCTCACGTGGCCCCCCTCTCTGAACCTGTGGGGCCTAGCGAACCCGGCCCGGCCTCGGCCCCCCCAAGGAGGAGGCTGGCGGGGCGCGAGGGCCAGCCTGTCCCCAAGGCCGGGGTGGGACAGGCCACTGCAGGCAGGCCAAGGGGCCTGAGCCTCACGCGCTCGCCCCGGCCCGCAGGGGTGGGCACGCGGGGCCGGCGCGCCCGCCTCTCCCCGCAGCCCACCCGCGCGCCCCGTGCGGCGCTGCCCTCGCCCCCCTCGCTCGCCCCCGGCCGCCCCCCGCCCCGCGGGCGCGCACCCACCCTTCCCGGGGTTGGCCTTCGCAGCGGTCAAGCCCGGGCGTCTGGGCCGCAGCTCGGATGACCTTTGTTCAGCGCGGCGCCGCCGGCTGCTGCTGCTGTGGCTGCTGCTGCTGCTGTCGTCGTAGCGGCGGCGGCGGCGGCGGCTTCCATGTTACGGGCGTGTCATCCGCATTCCCGCTGCCGGGGTCTGTGTGTGCGTGTGCGGCGGAGCGGCCTCCGCCGCCGCCGCCGCCCCCGCCGGCTCCCGCGCCCCCGGGCCGCCCCGCCGCCGCCCCGGCCTCGCCGTGCGCCCGGCCCGGGCCCGCGCCTCCCCGGGCGGCGCGCTCTGGGCCGCGGCGGCGGCGGCGGCGGCGGGCGGCCCGCCACGCCGGGGCCTACGGCTGGGGGTGCGGGCCCGGCGGCGGCGGCGGCGGCCCGAGCGGCGAGCGAACAAAAGGGAGCGCGGCAGAGGGAGGGGCGGCCGGTGGGGAAGGGAGGATTCGGGGAGAAGGGCGGCGAGCGCGAAGCCCCCGCAGCCGGGCGGGCGCGGACGCCCGGCCGGCGCCGACTCCGCGGCGGCGGCGGCGGCGAGAGCAGCCCGGCGGCGGACCTGCCAAGTCTCGCCTCTACGGGGCTGCCGGGTGGCGGCTTCGCCCCGGGGAGCGGGGTGCGGGTGCTCAGGGGCTGCAGGGAAGGCCGCTTTTTTTTTTTTTCTTTTGATGCCAACGACATTTCGGGCGCTCACCCCGTCCTGGCCGTGGCCCCGAGCCGCAACTTACTCGAGTGGAAGGAAGCAAGGCCTCGCCAAAGATGGTTGAAAAAGACCGTGAGCCTCTACCCGGGATCTTGACGCCAAGGTGGTGTTTTGTTCTCCTCGCAATGGTGGCAAATAAGTAAGAAGAGAGCACGCTATCTTCGGAGAAATTAAATCGGAGATTCTCCCTGGAGCTGGAAAAGGGGGCTCTCCTCTGTATAGTTAGTGGTTTGGAGCCCTTTTCGCCTTAAACTGAGCCACAAAAGAATGGAAGACACCCCCTGGGGTGGGGAGAAAGCCCTGGTGTAAAAGGCACACGTTTTGCTTTCAGAGAAAAAAGCCACTGGGGCCAGATTGAAACATGGCATGTTCGGTTCTTGTAGGATTCCGCCCCCCCCCATTGGGGGAACGATATTGAGTAAACACGATGCAATAGGTAGGTCTTTAAATTCAAGAAGGGAGACGGTGTACAAATATAGCAAGCACGTAGAGTACATACAGCAGGTGGTCATAGCCTACAGAACGCAAAAAAGATACATGTACAAACCCCGTACAGACCACAGAGCTGTGCATCATCGTTAATGCAAACGAGAAGGACACAATATATTCCCAGCAGACGAGGTATGCTATTTTATCCAGCCCTGGGTCCTGGGTCCTACCTCTTTCACAGACGTAGGCTCAATTGGAAGGGTTTTTCTTGTTTTTTTAAAGGAGAGAGAAACCCCATGTTCACCTAATTGTGCTGACCCAGGAACCAGGACAAAATGGAAGGATCTGAAAACGTGTGACCATAAGCTCTTTAAAAAGGCTCACTTGCGTGTGATCGGCCGCACTCTAAACATAAGCAATATCACTCCAGTAGCGGTGAAGACCCAGCCTGGGAAGATGTTTCGGTGCTTTTTCTTTTTAAATTAGGTTAATTGGTTGATATTTGCAAAGTAGGCAGAAAAGTTGGTGGTGGGTTTTGTCGTTGCTTGTTTTTTCTGTAAATCTCAGGATGCCTCTGCATTAACTTCCATTGAGGAAGCCATTGTTCTCCATTATGGAGACACTGTGATGTAAATTGGAAGGAGCATTTTTGCCATTTAAGACTTTTCATGTAAATGAACCGCATGATTATCTCACGGAAGAGTTGCTGGTCTTTCATTTCAAACAGCAAATTGTTTGTGGAGTTGCACAGAAATTGGCGCACGTATTTACACGTGGCTTGAAAGACCTAATGCAATCTGCAAATTTTGTCACATTTGTCAGTGTTACGGGATGATGAAACCGAAACACTCCTCTTCTTTTAGCCTGAAAACGATGCCAGTGTTCTGTGGGTTGGGTTTCAACTTTACCTGGGCTTGATTTCATTTGAAAGGAGACCTTTTTTCTTCGCCCAAAGGTGGGCCTTTATTAGTATGCATGTAAAAACATTCCATGCATTGAAAAGTATACAAGGACTCACTTATCTGAAATCTTGATAACGCTACACCCCCTTACGATATATGAAATTGCCTAATACGCACATCCAAGTGAATTGGGTTCCCTAGATTTGGAACCTTTGTTTACTTAAAGCACTCTCTTACCCCTCCCCCATTCCCTCTCTTAAAAGCGGAGAAAGCACAGCTCAGCAGTGTTCGAATGGTTTACAAGAATTGTGTTACCAACACCGAAGTCCGGACTTCTTATTTTGATCATAAAGAATCTTCACTTGTACAACTGCCTCGTGGCTTCATAATGCCAAATACTCTGTGAGCAGAGCTTTTTCCAAAGCCCAGTGTCTCAGTCAAACTCGCTGGAGGAAATGAGTTTGAAAGCACAATTCATCATTTGCACAAACGGCAACAGATAACATTGCATCTGCTTTTAAAAACCATAAACAGCCAAACACAAAAAATAAAAAATGAGTTTCCTGCAAATGAGCTGAGTTCTGTTTTTACAGAGAGGATTTCAGAGAAACCCTTTTGCCAGGTGGACCAATAGTTAAAAGCAAGGCACCCATCCCGGCCCATGCTATGAAATTGTTGAAATTCACAGCAGGGGGAAAAAAATCTTTGTAGTGTGAGTTTTTTAAAAATGACACTACCCTCTTCCAAACCATCAACACAAAGGTTCATTCTGTTATTCTCCGTAAGGAAGGCTATCTTGGGCACCATTCTGCTTTGCACGACGCTTTAGAAGAAGCAACTGGACTGCACGAATGAAATAAACTATTATTTGAGTACTGCAGATAAGAAAGAACAAAGGAACCATATTATTCTTATGCCAAATAGAAACTAAAGGAATTCCAACTCCTTTGGGATTTTGTTAGTTGCTGTTTTTATTGCTAACTCTCAACGCCTTAGCTTTTCCTCCAATCTGTCTATTGCAGAATCCCAGCTTTTTTTTTTTCCTTTTAATCCTTTTGTGGTTTGAAACCGGCTTTGCAAGGGCATATAGATATCAGTCTGCACATAATACTTTACCTCCAAATTCCACTATGAATTCGGAAATTCCTTTGTTCGACAGAGCACACGAGAGGTGTGTTCCTCGAGGATGAAGAGACAAAAAAAAAAAAGAAGAAGAAAAACCTCTTCTTTATCTCACCATCAAAAGGCCTCTCAGACTGCTCCTAAACCGACAGTCTCCTGACCTGAGCTGCGCATTTTTTTAGCTCACAACTAAGGTAGGCCTGAGTGATTATAGTTTAATATGTTAAATTTGCTGCTGTGTTTTTAGAGGAATGATCACACTATTCCACACTAGCATGATCATTTCAAGATCCGTAGCTGAGTGGCCAGCAAAAAGTCATCTTTTTAACATCAAAATATTGATAGAATTGGGATTTTTGTGTGTGTGTTTTCCAAAAGCATACCCTTGAAAGAAACCATAATCAGATTTAAATTATTATTCGCCTACCAGAAAGAGACTGAGGGAAGGTCTGGGAAAGGATTCCCCTTATCCTTTGTTAGTGATTTTATAAATAGATTTTCTGTAGCAAAGCCGCTTCCCCTTTCTTGACCCTTAGTTTGGAAATGCCTTCCACTCAGACCCGAATGGGGAGGAAGGGGGAGGAAGAAGATGTCTGTCTGTTAAAGGATAACGGAAGCATATTAAAATTTTTAAGAGTTTATTTGAGCAAAAATCGATTCAAATTGGGCAGTGCCAAACCGGAAGTGGTTCGAAGGGCTCCGCCCACAAAAGCCCAGAGAAAGACAGAGAAGGTGCAGAAACAAAGAAAGGAAATTATTTGATTGGCTACAGCTTAAAGCCCAATTGGCTGTTGGCGACTGGTTGTCCTTAGCTTTTGCATTGTGTCACCTTGAGGTATTTACAGGCCAAGATTTGGGTTTGCTGACGACGGGTTGGCCGCCATAATATTGGAGCCAGCTCGGTAATGGACTCCCTGTTTAATTAATGTAACAGTCCAAAGTTGGCCATGTGTAGGAGGCCCCTAGATATCTGAACGACTTCCTGAGTCCTGGCTCCTAGATGGAAGCCCTGATGTTTTTCTCCTGCTGTCGCTGTAGGCCTAAATCCTGGAAAGCCAGCTTTGCCCAAGGAAAGAGAAGGGGAAAGTGTTGTCTTTTGAATTCTAGAGAATCAAAGAAGAGCCAGAGGCGTGGAGTTTGGCACAACAGCAAAGACTCCTCTTCAGGAACAGTGGGCCAAAGGGCAAGGCCTGTGGAGAATTTTGTAAGATTTCCCAACCCTTAAAACTTTTACCTTATGTCTCAGGTTCTTTGAAAGGGACTGGTATTTGGACTTGTTTTCACTGTCTAAGCCCAAGAGAAGGGAGAGAAGGCTGAATGGTGTCTGAGAAAAGCAATAGCAATCACGGTTCATCTTTCAAGAAGGGAAGGCAGGAGGGGCGCCCGGATGGCTTAGTCGGTTAAGCGTCCGACTTTCGCTCAGGTCATGATCTCGCAGTTCGTGGGTTCGAGCCCCGCGTCGGGCTCTGTGCTGACTGCCAGCTCAGAGCCTGGAGCCTGTTTCAGTCTGTGACTCCCTCTCTCTCTGACCCTCCCCTGCTCACGCTGTCTCTCTCTCTCCTAGAAATAAAAAAAACATTAAAAAAAATTTTTTTTTAAAAAGAAAAAGAAGGGAAGGCAGGAAATAGGCACTCCATTCCGACAGAGAAGAATTGGTCCCCTGCAGCACAGAGGCTGCCTGGACACCGTGTATCTGAATCTTCCCTCCTTGCTTCTGCCCCCACCACCCCCACCACCCCCACCAGTTAGCACAGCGCCCTGTACATCCCACAGCTGAGGGTAACTCCTCCCTGGGATGCCTGGCTGGCTCAGTCAGTAGAGCATGCAACTCTTGATCTCAGGGTTGGGAGTTTGAGCCCCATGTTGGGCATAGAGGAAAGGAAGGAAGGAAAGAAGGAAGGAATTAACTAGTTATTTGTGAACTAAGGAATGGATAAATAGGTTCTCAGGTACCTAAAAGTAAACCTGTCCCAAAGCAAACGTAGGAGCTTTTGCCAGAAGAGTGGATGCTACAGTGCTTCCTCCAGGACCTCTCTTCAGGGTGTATGTCCCCAGCCCCTAGGTGCCACTACTCACAGCTGAGTCCCTCCTGGCAAATTGCCTTGGAAGTGCCTCGCCTGAGTTTGCCACCCCCTCTTCCACATAGCAAGCAACCAGTGTCTGGCTGATGTAGAGACACAAAGGCTTAGCCCTCCTGCCCTAACCTGGGCTAATTCTAAGGAGCCACCCAGTTCCAGAGCTCCCTGGGCATTGGCTGAGGCCTTGGTCTTCACAGCACTGTGGCTCAGCTTCTCATTCTGCCTCATCCTGCCTTCCTCACGCCCTCACATATGTATCTCCAGAGATTTTCCAGAGCCTGTTTCCAGGAGCCTGAGTCCCAGACACGCACCAGACCAGACCCATCTCCCCATTGACTCCACTCTCTGGTGGCACTAATCCCTCTCATCTGCCTCATCACTGTGTGCTGTGGATCTTACCTCCCACCTATCTGTTAATTCCAGAAACTTCTCTCCACATCTACCACTCGATGCCACACCTAGCCCATCACTTCGTCTCTCTTTCCCTGACAGATCTTCATGCCTCCAACCTGGCCAACTTCCAATACATTCTCCACACTAAAAACACTAGGAGGCTTCCTGAAGATACCATTGGGTGGCCCCTCTGCTCAAACCTTTCTATTTCTCTCCATTGTGCTCAGAGTAAAGTCCAGACTCAGCCAATCATGCAACATCCCTTGTCCTTCCCTTCTCTATTCCAAGATGCAGCCTCATTGAGCATTTTGTTATTTGAATGAGACCTGATTGCTCTCACAGTCAGGCCTTCACATTGCTGTTTCCTCTTTGTGGAAGACTCTCCACCCTTATGCAATCCCCTTTGTCTAACTCACTCCCATGTGCTATCTTCAGGCCTAATTTATGTCCCTCACTTGGGAAGTCTTCCCTGACCTCTCCCCCCACAACCAGCTGAGGTTGGGTGCCCCTGATGTGTGCTCCTAAATTCTCCTTTTCATACCGTATTTGAAGTTTATTGAGCTCTCTCTTGGAGACAAGAAACTTGTGTGCTCACGCACAATGAGACTTTGGCTGGCTGAGTTCTCCCCAGTGCCACCACATACAAAAAGCCATTTAAAAATTAGGAGTTCAGGGGCACCTGGCCGGTTCATGAGTCAGTTAAGGCTCCAGCTCTTGATTTCAGCTCAGGTCATGATCTCACAGTTCCTGAGTTCGAGCCCTGCATCAGGCTCTGCACTGCCAGAGGCTCTGCACAGTCAGAACTTGGGATTCTCTGTCTCCCACTCTCTCTGCTCCAACCCCTCTCCCTCTCTCTCTCTCTCTCTCTCAAAAATAAATAAGTAAACATTTTAAATAATAAATAAGGGGCACAGTCGGCAAAGTCTCCAACTTCAGGCTCAGGTCATGATCTCATGGCTCATGGATTCAAACCCCGCATCAGGTTCTCTGCTGTCAGAGTGGAGCCCACTTCAGACTGTCTCCCTCTCTCTCTGCGCCTCCTCTGCTCGCTCGCTCTCAAAATAAAAATAAAACAATTTAAAATTTTTATAAATAAAAATTAGGAGTTCAGATCATCAAGGCTGATTAAACGCCAATGGGATTTTTTTAAATGGCGTTTAGAGATAAGAGATGACCAAATACTTTACAATCTTTGCTAAACTTAATGAAATTTCTTTTATGCCAAAAGATCCAAAGCCACAGCTCACTGGGGGAACACCGGTTATTCCTGGAAAGGTAGAAAATATAAACAAATGTTGAAATAGGAAAATAATAACCAGAAAATATGACTGCAAAATAAAATACATTCATTTGTCAGCAAACAGTTGGAAGACGCTTAGAAAATATTGCTGGAGATTTGAAGAAACACGTATTAGAATAAATTACAGTGTGGGAGGATTGCTCTACTGTTGAAAGAAAAGTACAGCTATTTCTAACATGCCTCTGCTTAGGGTATATGTTTGATCCTGTTCCAAAGATGACTTTTCTGAAACAACATTATTTTTTTATGAACCACCAAATAAAAAGTTTAGCAGAGAAGGTATAGTCTCAACAATAAATGACTTCTTTAATGAAAATACTATGGGTATATATATTTTTTTAAGTTTGGGTTTTTTTTTTTTTAGTAATCTGTACAGATGACACGGGGCTCAAAGTCACAACCCCAAGACGAAGAGTCACATGCTCTTACGACGGAGACAGCCAGGTGCCCCGTGGAATATAATTTTTTTTTTAATGTGTGACAATAACAACTAAAAAAGCAGCTTCTCTACAGAAATGTAAAATTCCGGGATTGAATTATGAAAATCGCAACACTCAAAATCAACCACTGAATCATTCACAACAGATAAGCTTCTAAAGAAGCCAAGAAATTGAAGCCAGGAGTTTAGAGATTGCTACTGTCGGGGAGGAAGAATTCCCTCTGCTCTTCAAGGTCCCTCTAGCTAGACTAAGACTAAACACAACATGAGACAGATTAACAGGAGAAAAATCAAATTTAAAGTATAAGTAAGAGGAACTCACACAGACATGGAAATTCCAAACAGTGAGGCAACATGATCTTATTGGAGCGGAGAGGGGCAGAGTCTGAGGATACAAAGGTGAGAAAGACCTTTAGGCGGGAGGTGAGAGATGTTTGCAAAACAAAGATTGCTCTGTTATGCAGATGTATTGCTTCTATAAGGAGGAATCTCTGTGAACAGCTCTCTTCCTGATACTTGCAGGCAGGTGAAGAGGAGGTAAAGCTCAATCTTCTGGGTTTGGATTGCTTTCAACTCAAAATAATGTTCTTCCTAAAGTACGCTTCTTGAGGCGGCCCACCCTTGGCCTCTGTACTACAGGATATAATCAGTGGAGTTAATTTCATTTTTAAAAAGGGGGGGAAGAGAAGGCGTGACTACTGAAATCTTTTATATCTATAGCAAAGAATCAAAGGTGAGTTATTCACTGTAGTTCAAATTTGCTGAACTTTTCTTTGGTAAGTGCTGTCTGTAATATGCTACCTGGCACCTATTTCTTAGAACAAAAAATGTGAGTTTTGTCTCTCTGAGAGAGAGACAGCGTGAGCAGGGGAGGGTCAAAGAGGGAGGGAGACATAGAATCCAAAGCAGGCTTCAGGCTCTGAGCTGTCAGCACAGAGCCCGACGTGGGGCTCGAACCCACGAACTATGAGATCATGACCTGAGCCGAAGTCGGACGCTTAACCGACTGAGCCACCCAGGCGCTGCAGAACAAAAAATGTTGAATCTGTCACTTTGAGGTAAAGAGAACCTGTTAACCATGAAAACGAAAGTGATCGGTTTCAGGAAGAAGCTCATGCTATGGAGAGAGCATTGTAGAAACAGGTATTTGTAAATCACTCATAATTTGGTGCTAAAAATTATGAAGGGGACTGGGTGGCTCAGTCAGCTAAGCGTCCGAGTCTTGATTTCAGCTCAGGTCATGATCTCATGATTTATGTGTTTGAGCCCCTCATTGGGGCTGACAGTGCAGAGCCTGCTTGGGATTCTCTCTTTCCCCCTCTCTCTCTGCCCCTCCCGTTCTCAAAAATAAATAAACAATTTTGAAAATAAACAAATAAAATGCGTATGCATATTACCTTTGACAGCTACAGATGTCACAGTTAAACTGTCCTAAACAGAATTTTTTTAAAGTTTTTATTGATTTCTTTTGAGAGAGACAGAGTGCAAGCTGGGGAGAAGACAGAAAGAAGGGACAGAGGATCTGAAGCGAGCTCTGTTGACATCAGAGAGCCTGACGCCTGGCTCAAACTCACAAACCACGAGATCATGACCTGAGCCCAAGTCAGACTCTTAACCGACTAAGCCACACAGGAGCCCTTTAAACAGAATTGCCCAAACCGTTAACAATTCCCAGATGAAAGATTTCAATGTGCTTGAATCTGTTTAAAATATAAAAATGCAAATGTAACCTCTTCCAATTGACATTGAAGGAACAATGGACTGACTTTGGAAAACAGATTCATCAACTAAATTTTAACGAAAGCTTTTCGTGGGTAGGGGAGATTGAAAAACAAGCGTTATGGGGTGCCTGGCTGGCTCAGTCAGTAGAGCAAGGGACTCGATCTCGGGGTTGTAAGTTTGAGCCCCATGTTGGGTGTAAAGATTACTCAAATATAAAATCTTAAAAAAATACATTTTTTAAGTAATCTCTATACCCAATGTGAGGCTCGAATTCACAACCCCGGGATCCAAAGTCTCATGAGCTATGGACAGAGCCAGCCAGGTGCCCCTAAAGCCTCTAAAAAAAAGAAGAAAGAAAGAAAGGAAAAGGGCACTTGGCACTTGGCTGGCTCAGCCACTGGAGAGTGCAACTCTGGATCTAGAGGGACAGAGAGAGACAGTGTGAGCGGGGGCAGGGCAGAGAGAAAGGGAGACACAGCGTCTGAAGCAGGCTCCAGGCTCCAAGCTCTGAGCTGTCAGCACAGAACCTGACACGGGGATCAAACTCCCGAATGGTGAGATCATGACCTGAGCTGAAGTCGGACACTTAAACAACTGAGCTACCCAGGTGCCCCTAAAATCTTTTAAAAAAACGAAACAAATGGAAAACGAGGATGTGGTGAAAATAACCCACTCCTTCCAATGGTACATAACTTTTGAAGTGTCTTTGCCCCCAAGGATGGCATTTAAAACAACCAAAGTTGAAATAAACTGAGTTTAGACCAAGATCTTTAAATCCCTTTATCATAAAGCACGTTTGATATTCAGAATTTTAATGAGAGCAGAATGCTTCATACTGTTACTAAAGGAAAGGAAATTTTAATCACGTTGTTTAATCCATTAGGCTTTCCACATTCTTTGACTTCTATTTTTGTGTGTAATTTGTAATATAATGACATATTAGCATAGTACTCCCTGTGTTGAATTTATAAGTGATTACATAGGTGTGACTGAGCAAGCATGTTAAAGCCAATGGGTTCAAAAAATTTCCTCTAGTGGACAAACTTTTGCCGGACTCCGTAAACAGCACGGCACTGAGAGTCTAGATTTGCGTATATTAAATGCAGGTGGTGCTCAGTAAACCCAATCCAGGCATCAGGTAAATAAATAACATCATCGCACTCTGAGTTTCCACCTCCGCCACTCACCGAATATAAAAGCTGCCAGGATTGCATCACTTTCTGGCGGTGCCTCTTTCCTGATGGTCTCCCATCTTGTCCCTCCCAGTGCATCACACGGAGTCTTATCAACCCGGCTGTAGCCATGGAAAATTCAGAGCATGAACCACAACCAGCGAAGCTACCTCGGGCACTAGACACCGTGGGCACTGCTCAGCAGCTTTCCAGAGAACTCTGTAAATAACTTCCAGGTGCTACCCATCTGTCTAGCTTCTTTTAACTAGTGCCATCCTACTCTTTACCTTCTAACACAAATTCACTCAAGGGGAATAATGACCCATCTCTTGGAGCATAAAAGAAACCCTTCAGGGGGCACCTGGGTGGCTCAGTTGGTTAAGCATCTTACTCTTGATTTCAGCTCAGGTCAAGATCTAAGTTTGTGCATTTACCCTCACATCAGGCTCTGCGCGGACAACGTGGGAGCCTGCTATCTTCCCCTCCCCCACCTGCACGTGCTCACAGGTGCTCTCTAGCTCCCACTCTCAAAAATAAATAAGCATAAAGAAATGAACAAAGTAGCTAATTAAGCCCCTTTTTGGCTGCCTCCCTTGAAATGACACGCTGAAAGATCTTCTCCACTTTGGGAATTCTCCATTGTACGCACCTCCCCAGCCCCTTCTTGAACTTCTCTCTTCCCTTAACTCCCATGATGCCTTGCCATAAAGATCATTGTTCTGAGGCTTTCTTAGCTGATTCTCCTGCGTTCCTAGGTTACGTATGGGCTTTCTCAGGGTTTTATTTCTGGGGTTTTTTTTCAGGTTTTCCTTCTTTGGCTTTTGTTTTCTTTATTAAAGTAAGCTCTAACGCCCAATGTGGAGCTTGAACGCATGACCCCGAGATCAAGAGTCGCATGCTCTACCGACTGAGCCAGCCCAGTGCCCCGAACCTCCTCTTTTCCAAATCTGCACCTGTTGGGTAACCACATTTGCACTCGAGGTTTCCAATATCTATTCTGACATTCCCCAAACTATGTTTCTAGCGTTGCTCTCTCCCCTAACTCCAGATCACAACGAATTGCTGAGGAAATTAGAGAAATCACTGACAACCACTTTAAACCCAGGGGGTCCAAAAACGTACCTCCTCCTCGTCCACCGCCCACTGCCAGCGCGAACACCACCCTCACTTCTCCAACGCTTGCTTTCCACGCCTCCCCCACGTCCCCAAGGAAAGGTCTGTTCTTCCTGCAGACTTCACAGCATCTGCCCTCTTTCCGTCTGCGTTGATGCCTTGTTTTAAGCAGTTGACTGTCACCTGGTCTCTTACAGAGACTTAAGGAATCACTAATCTCTTTTCAACCAATTTCTTCTCACCAACAGCCCCTTAAGCAATCAGTTTATTGTAGTAAATGCACAGCAGTCATGCTTTTCCTTTCCTCTAAAAGAAAAAGGTGCCTCTTGTCGGAAGCTGGCTCCCCAAATATGACCAACACAACCTGTTGACAAGGCAAAGCCAAGTTCAAAGCTTACCATGGTAAGTCAGGGAGAACAATGCCTCAAAAGCCCAGGCAGTGTCTCAGAGGCCTGTAGGTAAGGTCAGAGTTTAGGGAGAATTGGAAGATTGGCGGCGTAAGGTGGGTCTCTCAATGCAGGAACTCGGCTAAGAGATGGAAGAGTCTACGCTTGGGTCCCTTCCTTTGGGTCTTTGAAGAAGAATTTCTTCTAAGAAACCAGCAAAATTTCCCTTGGGCGAAAGAGTTTTGGAAGAAGAAAGAAATGCTAATGAAAACAATGAAATAGCAAAGTAATGTTCATGTTGGGACTAAGGTGTGGCTTAAGTTCTTGGAGAACAGGCTGGGGTCGGGGTGGGGGAATAGCCAGGGTGGTTCTCCAGCTCACCTTCCATCCTGTCCCCTCCTGTCCAAGGTCATAAGGCCAGGTGACTGGAGAAGACACAGAAAACATCTCACAGTATCTCGAAGACTTCTTCTCAAACCTACTAAGTAATAAAGCATTTGGATAAATAAGAAAAACCTCAATAAAGAGGTCTGATCTTTTTATCCTTATCAAATCCAGAGTCTTGCCATTAAAGAGGGGCAAATCTTGCCATCTGTAAACCCAAGACCATTCCAGGACTGGTGCATGATCAGGTGGGTAGGGTTGGGAAAAGAACCATTTCAACTTTTAGTCTCAACCTATTTATTTAAGTTTATTTATTTATTTTGGGAGAAAGTGCGAGCAGGGGAGGGGCAGGGAGGGAGGGAGAGAGAATTCCAAGCAGGTTCTGTGCTGCCAGCAAAGAGCCCCACTCGGGGCCTGACCCCACAAATCACGAGATCATGACCTGAGCTGAAACCAAGAGTCAGATGTGTAACCAACTGAGCCACCCAGGCGCCCCCCCACCCATTTGTTATTTTTTTTAAGATGTTTTTATTTTTAAGTAATCTCTCCAGCCAACATGGGCCTCGAGCTTACCATCCAGGGGTCAAGAGTCACTTGTCCACCCACTTAGCCTCACCAAACCCCTGTTTCGTGTTAAAATATTTCTGTTTCCACTAGGAAACAGAAGGAGAAAAACCTTCCTTTTTTATGACGGTTCCTAGGAAAAGTGTGAATAAGCAGTTAGAATTAAATAGCAAAAACCCATGAACAAATAGAAAGCCAAGGAAGGCCTCCCTTCTTTCTAGAGCTGGGGCTCTCCAGGTAGCTTTTGGTAAAGCATTCTTGGGGCCCCTGGGTGGTTCAGTCAGTTAAGCTTCCATCTTCGGCTCAGGTCATTATCTCACGGTTCGTGGGTTCGAGTCCTGCGTCGGGCTCTGTGTCGACAGCTAACTCAGAGCCTGGAGACTGCTCCAGATTCTGTGTCTCCCTCTCTCTCTGACCCTCCCCTGCTCACGCTGCCTCTCTCTCTCTCTCAGAAATAAATAAAACATTAAAAAAAAAATAAAAATTAAAACAAAGGGAAGGAAAGCATTCTTTATTTGTCATCCAGGACACTGACAAAGTTCCAGTCGTGAGGTGTACCTGCTGGTGTGGAAACAATGAGGGCGCTCACACTCATGCCAGACTCTGATGCTTGTGGGGTGAGATTTAAATCAGCCCTTCTGGGGGACACCTGGGTGGTTCAGTCGGTTAAGCGTCTGACTTCGGCTCAGGTCATGATGTCACGGTTCATGGGTTCGAGGGTTATTTTGAGAGAGAGTGTGCACACACCAGCGAGGGAAGGGGCAGACAGACACGGAGAGAGAGAATCCCGAGCAGGTTCCATGCTGTCAGCACAGAGCCCAACATGGAGCTCGATCTCCCATCCATGAGTTCAAGACCTGAGCAGATATTAAGAGTCAGACACTTAGCTGACTGAGCCAGGCAGGAGCCCCCCTCCCTCCCCTCGCAGCACCCACGTCTTGAAGCTCGAATTGGGTCTCAGGGCATCTGAGGTACAGTGCCTGCTCATGGACGCTCTTTCCACAGATACCTACCTGCCTGGCTCCCTCCCTCCCCTCTGCTCAACTGTCACTTTTTCAGAGGGTGATTCTCTAACTCTCACTAAAATGGCACCCTCACATCTCCTGCTAACCCTTTCCTCTGCTTTCTTTGTCCAAACGCAGCACATACCTCCACGTGGCTTCATTGTTAAGGTCTCCGGATAAAACACATGCCATCTTCAGGATCCACTTCTACTAAAAAGTCATCCACTGTTCATCCGGAATTCATATTTAACTGGGAGTCTTGTATTTTTCTTTGCTAAATCTGATAGCCCTCATTATATTGCATCATCCCCTCCCACTCCAGGAGAAACTGTGAGGCCAACATGGGGTCTGTTGGCCTCGCGGCTCTAAATCCCCAACGTCCAGTGTTCTGGGGCCTTTTCACAGCAACACGGCACCAACTGAGGACTTAGTGCGAGCAGGGCAACGCATGCCACGTTCCCATCTGGCTTCCGCAGTCTCCTTGGAAAATTTTCAATTGCTACGGGGATTCCAAGGATGTAAACGTTTGCTTTCTGGTCCAGATACTGGATTAAGACCACCAGTAATACCAACCTGCCAAAGCCCAGGCAGCGGACAGCTTACAAATCCTACCGACACAAATCTGAATTGAGCCACATAAATGTGGAAGTAAAAACAGAGTCCTTTTTTTTTTTTAAACAGACCCCCTCCCCGCTCCCTATCCATTCCTTGTCTTGCCAAGCATCCGTCACCTCCAGTCACCAGATTTCCTTCCCCAACTGAATTCACTTTGTTACTCCTCTGCTGAACTCTCGCTCCCATAAGCTAGAAAAGAAAACTACATCCATCAAAGACCGCCCTCAACAGCCAGCCTTTAAAATGCACAGATGCGTCTAGGGCGATAGTTTGGGCAGCTTCATCTGATGTTCTGACAACCGAGTATTGTTAGTTTTGACTCGGTTACTTAGAGGAGACTTTGTAGTGCTCCCTCAATCACTCATGTGTATTTACTCAGCTAAGTAACTCTCGTGACCCGTGGCATTCCTCTTATGGGTCTTTTCCAGAGGCAGGAAGCCAGAAAGGCAGTTGAAGCTCAAATAGCACACCTTTTCTACCCAGCAACAGAAAAACGAGTACTTCTTGCATGGGTTAAACTTGATGAGTTTCCACCCAGAAGGAAGGAAACCAAGATTTCTTTCTTCTGTCTCTTCCACATCCCACCCACTTGGAGAAAAGAAGGAAGGAAAGAAAGGGAGGGGAGAGAGGAAGGAAGGAAGACATAAAACTGGGAAACATCTACCTTTATACAAACACATTGCCATGTATGGGGTTTTTTTTTCCTTGCTAATTCCTCTGAGCTCTGCTGTGCCTTACTTAAGCCTACTGTGCAGCTCTGAGTAATGCATGTCTCCGCCCATCTTGAAGTAAATGACCAAATCCCAACAACGCAGTGGTGGGATTCAGGAAGAAAGTGACGCTAACCATCTAGACAGACGCTATTGAAAACCTGCCCAGAAAATTTTAACGATCCAAGAATCGACCCCGTAAAGAAAAAGTCCAAAGAGGTGCCAGACCTAGACAGCCAGGCACGATGGAGCTGCAAGTTAGAATGGAAATACCAAGGGCACCTGGGTAGTTCATTTGGTTGTGAGCATCTGACTCGGTCTCTGCTCAGCCCATGATCTTGTCATTTCGTGGGTTCGAGCTCCGCGTCCGCAGAGCCTGCTTGGGATTTTCTCTGCCCCATCCTGACTTGTGCCGTCTCTGTCTCTCCCAAAATAAAGAATTCTGGTATATTTCATTTATACAGATACCAGAGAGCGTACACTGCGATGCTTTGCATTAGCTCTCTTGGGAACCTAATATGCCCTGCCCCACATAACATGATTTCTGAAAATTCATAAAACATTCCCCTTATGGAAATGTTCCATATTCCGGAGTGCCTTTATGCTCTCAGTAGTCCTACTGAAACACAGTGAAGGCGTCCGTGTGCTTTGGGCAGGACTCACCCTGTGCTCTCAACGCTCTGAACCACGGTTTGCCAGTTTGCTACGCCTCTGTGTGGTTCTTGTATCTGTGTCTCCTAGTACTTCCTGAATTTTCCTTGAGCACCCAGGAGTCCCGTCTGCCTTTCCTTAGGGGACTCCTTTTCTAATCAGCTATGGAGACCAAGTAACCAAGTTTGTAAAGGCAGCAAAACTCACCTGGAAGAGGGAGTCCCACGTTCCTGGAGTTTCCATCTTCTGGAAATTTGTAAGCGTCCCCTCCCCTCCCCATTCCTCAGGTGTGTTTTAGAGAGCCGCCTTTGCAGCTGACTTAGCCGACTTCTTGCTGTGTGAGTGGTGGCAAAGTTTATACCCAACTTAGGGAGCACTTACTCTATGCCAGGTCCTGTCAGAGCACTTTGCTCAGTCTGTATTATCTCAGTTAACACACATTCTCTCACACGAACCTCTGAGTTGAGTCCTGGGATTATCTCAGTTTATACATGAGGCTTTCTTGAACACACAGCCTTCAACAATGGAGTCAGCACTCAATCTCAGGTGGACTGGCGCCATGTTCTGTTGACCACTGCTCAACATGGAGTCCAAGCTTGAAAGTCCTGAGTCATCCAAAGCCCTCCTTTAGCCTTCCCTCCATGCTCTAATTTTTGTTAAGCCTGTGGAACCCTGTCTCCTAACACCCATGTCTCTGGAAAAAATCCAACTCCTTTATGTGGTTGAACCCTTGCTTGCTTCTGCAGTCTCTTCTTACACCCACATCCTCTGGCGAGGAACACTCCCGTGGTTCCTCATGGTCTCTCTGTTGAAGAAAGTCTTTCTTGCCTTGAGAGCTCTGCACCAGGGCACTAGACTTCTCCACCTCTGGTGGCCTCTTACTGTTCATGTCATAGCTTGGAGGCCGTTTCCTCTGGGGAACCTCAGAGACCTCGTCACCGACTTGGGTTCTCCAGCTAGGAGCTCCAATAACACCCCTATCTCCCCCATCGATGTCTTTATTCCACAGAAGAAGGGTCGCTTATTTGCCTCCCACCTGTGGACCGAAGGCTCGGTTAAGGCAGCACCCTGTGTCTGATTCACCGTTAAATTCCCAAAGGGCAGCAAAGTGCCTGGCGCTTGGCAGGAGTAGCCATCATCACTATTCATTCAACAAATTGACCAAGCTCTGTGGTATCCGGGATGTTCTCATGTAACCCTTCTTTAAGGATTTCTTCATTTAAACTTCCTAACAACTCATTGGACAATCCAGTTTATAGATTAGGAAAGCGGAGGTCGTTTCTTGTTTAAAAAGAAATTGCTCTAGGTACCACTAGACACTCAAACATAGCTTCGTTTAATGGATACCTAGAGGCCCTAAAGGCCTTGGAGGTCTCCAGCCTGGGCTACCCCCAACAGAACACAGAAATAAGGTTCAAAGTTTGCCTCCTTAGAGGTGAACTGTTAAAAAAAAAAAAATCTCTTGTATGAAAGTCCTGAAATAGACAAAGTCCTATTAAAAGACAAAACCTGCCAAGGCAAGACGGACTGTAATCTAATAGAAGGTATTAGCATATCTAAAGAAAGAATGTGTCAATCACACGAAGGGGGGTGGTGAGCTTAGAACTTTGGGAAAATTAACTCTAGTCACTATCCTTCTTTGACAGCGCCCACCCAGAACCTTCCCCGGCTGAAGGCGCCAGCTCATGTTGCTGGTGGAGCCGGGCTCCAAAGGATGCGCCAGCCGCTGAATCACCAGCTTACCTCCCCCCGTCAAGTTCCAGCAACCCGCTTGCAATTCGGCTTCGCCTGCAGGCAGAGGCTAATAATAGCTCCCATGTGTTCGGTCTGCATCCTGTGCTGGGCACCTTGAGTACACTGCTGGTTGCATTTTGGCCCCACACAGCCCAGCTTCCGGCCAAGAACCCAGGCCTAGGAGAGCTAGAGGACTTGGCCAAGGTCAAACTGCGGATACCAGGAAAGAGCTGGGGTTTGGATCCAGGCTCGCCCGGCTGCAGGGTGCAAGATCACTTGGCCTGTCCCTGGTGCACACCGCCCACGAGAGCATGCCCAGACCAAGGAGTGCTGGGTTTCTCTGCGTAGAAAATAACTAAGCTGGCATTCTTCTTTATGCCTCTGCCTTATGCCGGGCTAGTTTCATGCATGCCTTCCCTGAGGAGCAAATCCATCTGAATACGTTCATATTGAACCGTCTATACTTCCTTAACCCTCCTTGGATCACAGCACCTCCCTGCCACCCAAACAAGTCACAAGAACATAGAAATGCTCCCATCTGATACTTTTCCCTGCCTTCCTCCACCTGCTCTCCTGTGATCTCTGCTTTCAAAACAACCACCAGCATTTCTGGACGCCTGGCATCCCGCCAGAGCCTGTAGGTAGAATAAATAAATGGGTGCTTTCCTCAAACCATTTGACATCCCAACCCTTACACTTTTGCCAATGAAAGGGATAATCCCTAATAATGGTGGGGGGATGGTAGGTGTAACCTGAGACGTGGTTGTCTACTGACCCTGTGCACTTGGAAGTGACTCTGGAAAGATGTATCTGAAGTCTTGGTTCAGGCATTATATAGCTGTGCCACCTGGGAAAAATCACTTAGCCTTTTAGCCTACACGCTGATGGGCCCCCAATTCGTGATTTTTAGCTATTTTCCCCTCAGCTCTATACAGACAGGACTGCGATGATAAGAGAGCAATACAGTGAGAAAAATCTGTGTTGCAACCTGGTGACCTGTATTGTTCATTCCCTTTTTTCTGCTCTCACTCCCCTCTCCCAGGCTCTTCAAACACGCGCCACTGCCTCATTAAAGACTGAAAACCACCCCATTAGGTCCAAATGCATGGAAACATATTCATGATTATTCAAATGATCCCCCGTAATACAGTATAATCAACGCTGGCCTCATAAATATTCATTTTCACCGTGCTAATCACTATGTAATCTCACAAGAGGGTGTGCCTCTGTAATCCTCTTCCCTTTTGCCCTTTCCTCCCCCCCCCTCCTTTGTCTGATAGTCTTTTTCTCCACTGGTAAACCTCCTAAGGTTTTCCTAGGTCTTCACAATCTCATTCAGGGTAAAGACATTTCTGGTTCTGATCTAAAGCTTTCTTTATCTCTGTCTTTTTAGATTGTTGTACAGAAGGTTATCTTTGTTCTGTAAAGTATGTCTGACTGTGGCCCCACAGCTCTAGATTCTCAGGCATCGATACTTCCTTGATATTCCCTGGAATGGATAAAGAGAGGCTCTCTTCACATTTATAAGTGGGCGTCCCCTGACAGAGCTGTATGCCTGAGCTGGAGGGCCAGCCCAAAGAGCGACCCCTTCCAATCCACTGTAGGAAACCACACTCCCTAAGAACACACAGAATGAGGGGCGCCTGGGTGGCTCAGTCAGTTAAGCATCTGACTCTTGACTTGGGTTCAGGTCATGATCTCGTGGTTCGTGATTTCAAGCCCCGCATCGGGCTCTGCACTGACGGTGCGGAGCCTGCTTCGGATTCTATCTCTCCCTCCTTATCTGACCCTCCCTGGCTCACTCTTTATCTCTCTCTGAAAATAAATAAAAATAAACTTAAAAAAAAAAAACAAACGTAACACACAGAATGAAATAAACACAGTGGACTTACAAGGCATACACTAGCATGGAGCAGCAGAAACGGGGTGGGGGGAACCTGGAGATAAAGAGAGGGGAGGCAAATCAGACCTGCGTGGCATTCAGAGTTTCTATTCCAGCTGTGAACCTGAATAGTCACACTCATGATCTTTTATCCTTATCTGGGGCATCTGTCTCTCCTAACCTGACCTCAGTCATTGATCACAACAACCAAGTACTAAGTTAAGCGTCAATTTCGCCAGGTAGACCATGAGGAAGATCCCTATAAGACCAATGAGTCAGTGGAAGTTAATCCTTTAAATGAAGTCCCCAAGGAGCCTGTTTCCAGTCACTAGGACCTGGCACACTGACACGGAAGAGCCCTAATTCATGCAAGGAAAGGCATTTGCAAACATAGCCCCCCGGGAGAGCAGTACACAGGGTCAGTGGTATTCTCATTATTTACTGGTAGTGCCCAGAATAGGGCCCGATAGAGTCTATTTGTGCATTTGATGGTAGGAAAGGGTCTACGCCATTTCCATCTTTTGCTGGAAAAAGACACTGGGAAAGAGGAATATTTTGACGGTGAAAGACTTCGGAAATTCTAGAATGGGAGTAGAAAGAACAAAATCAAGGGGAAAAACGGATAATGGCGGCTAGCTAATACAGCTGCTAGGCACAGATTGGAATTTTAAGTTTTATATATCGCGTGCTACACTCTAAGATCTAGGGAAATTCCACTGCTGTCTTTAATTTTATATGACAACCATTTTACTCTTCAAGCTTTTCAGAGTATCAGGAAAACCCACTGTCGCTCACAGCTTGAATAAATAAGGATCATTCTTTTCAAGCGAGAGGCAAATTTCTCCTAAGCACCCAAAATGTACAGGATGAAAATGAATGAAACATGGTTTCTAAAGCCATATTTTCAGTAATTTTAGTTGTCTCCTCACAGGCATAAACATAAGCTAGCTTGTCAGAGAAAGGCGCTTTCTACGGGAAAGAGAAACGTGGTAGAAAAAGCACGTGGGGCCACAAAACCCTTTGTCAATTTTTCACGCTCCATTTGTCAGCGGTTTCAGAGAGAGAAATAACACTATTTTCTAATCCAAAGAGGTCTCATACCTGAGATTGGCAACATTATTTCTAAAATCAACATAGCTTTTTCTTCCCAGGAATTGTCCGCAAAAAACCCAAAAAGACAAAACTGAGAGTCCTCCATTTGATTTAATGAGATTTACACAAAGGGAGTTGTCAGTAACCACAGAAACAGGGCAGCGTTTTCATAATGATTGTGCTTGAATTGTATTCCGGTCTGAAAAGAGTCTTTTTAATTACAGGGTTTCGGGGTAGAGGGGAGCAGGGTAGGAGAGCTGAAGTGAGGCGGGGGGAGAGGGGGGGAGGGGGGGCGCGGGGAGTGCCCGGAGTTTTTCATGGCAAGAGATTGAAATGTCTTTTATCTATTTGAAAGGACAGCACTAACAAGTCTTAGCCCCAGGACTTGGTGTAGCCTTGGAGAAAAGGTTTTTCATTTTCAACCCTATATATTTGCTGGTTCTTCACTTCTTTAAATTGCAAGCTTTTCAAACAGAGCTTAGCAGGCCCGGCAGAGTGGAGAAAGGTTCAACCAAGGACAGTTCACAGGGTTCAGGAATACCTGTGCATAACAGTTTCTGGAGGGCTCCGTGTAGTTTCGCGGACAGCTGCCAGGCCACGGGAGGAGAGCTGCTTTGAAGCTGACCTTGAAGCCTGAGACCTGGGTTCCTGGTTTAACAGCGTGTGAGCTGGGGTCTTTGACAATATTGGGTAATTCCATCCCATCTGCCTTGTTCTAGTTTAATTTTTCCCTTCGAGCCCGACGACATCTAGGGAGAAGCACAGTTTAGTTAGTATTACGCATATTCGGTATAGGACTCAGTCCCACCACCAGAGGTCAAGGCGCAGAGCCCACTTCCTGCGTGGGTCATGCTTGGAGGTCCAGGGGCAGCTCAATATCCCTTTGGGTTCTGATCTTCTTAGGATCAACTCCTCCTCCACCGTTCATTTTCTTTTTCTTTTTTATGAAGTGTACTGAGGTATAATTTAATGTATAATTTCACTCGAAGCAAATGGGAGGGCATCTCAGTGGATTCACAAAACAGAGGGTTATTTCTCATTCACCCAGATATTCTGCTGCTCAGATCATTCTCCTCCAAGCAGGGACTGAGGGCTTCTGGCTGTCCCCAGCTTGTGGTTCCACCATCTTGACAAAAAAAGATACCCAAATGGCCAATAAGCACAAGAAGAAGTACTCAGCATCATGAATCATCAGGGAAATGCAAGTTCAAGTCATCACAATAAGATATCATTATATGCCCTCCAGAGAGCTAAAAGTTACTTTTTTTTAATTTTTAAAGAGATTTTTTTCTATTTATTTGTTTATTTTGAGAGAGACAGAGAACACAAGTTGGGGCGGGGCAGGGGGAGAGAGAGAGAGAGAGAGAGAGAGAGAGAGAATCCCAAGCAGGCTCCATACTGTCAATGCAGAGCCTGACCCGGGGCTCGAGCCCACGTACTGTGAGATCATGACCTGAACCTAAATCAAGAGTTGGACACTTAACTGACTAAGCTATTCAGGTCCCCTTATTTTTTTTAATTATTAAATTTTTAAAAATTTTAAAATATTTATTTATGTTTGAGAGAGAGAGAGACAGACAGACAGACAGACAGACAGAATGTGAGCAAAGGAGGAGCAGAGAGAGAGGAAGACACAGAACCCAAAGCAGCTGCAGGTTCTGAGCTGTTAGCACAGAGCATGACACAGGATTCAAACTCATGAATCATGAGATCATGACCTGAGCCAAAATCAACAGTTGGACGCTTAGCTGTTTAACTGACTGAGCCACCCAGGGGCTCCTACTTTTATTTTTTTAAGGAGGCTCCATGCCCAATGTGGGGCTTGAACTCATCACCCTGAGATTAAGGGTCACATACTCTACTTACTGACACAGTGAGGCTCCCCTCTCTGCACTATTTCTTAAAACTGTATATGAATCTGTAATTCTCTCAATAAAATATTCCATTAAAAAAGGATTCTAGGGGCACCTGGGTGTCTCAGTCAGCTAAGTGTCTGACTTTGGCTTAGGTGATGATTTCACAGTTTGTGAGTTCTAGCCCCACATCAGGTTCTGTGCTGACAGCTCAGAGACTAGAGCCTGCTTCGGATTCTGCTCTGTCTCTCTCTGCCCCTCCCCTGCTCACATTCTGTCTCTCAATGTCTCAAAAATAAATAAACATTAAAAATAAGTGAATAAATAATAAAAAAGGATTCTAAACAAATAGCCTACTTAATAACACGCACACTAAAATGCAGAAGGGGGTGTGTTCTCAGAAATACGTTTAGACGAGACGGATTGAGGGATGGTTAGAAGGACACGTGATGGACACACGCAATGAAGCAAATATACTAAAATGAGGACAGGGGAAGGTGTTCCCTTGTGTAATTCCATCAACTTCCCTGTATGCTTAAAATTTTTCCTAATAAAACGTTGGGGGAGGAATGGCTTTGGGACAGCTACTCGTCGATGCCAGCAGGGACCCAAGAGCTTTCTATTTTTGGCCCCATCAATCCTAGTAAGCTGGCTTTCATGCTCAAATTTGTCCATCGCCTGGTTTTGTGATAGCTGCTGGGCTGCAGACGTATCGCCCTGTGCGGGGGGTGGGGGTGGGGTAAGGTGGAGACTGCATTTGCTGCCTCTCTCTGCCCCCGTTCTGTCCCCGTAGTGGATTCCTGCTCACCCATCTCGGTCCTGAGCTGTGTGACATGGCCAACCATACCTGCAAGAGAGAAGGGAAGGGGCTAATGAGTGCGGGCGCTTATCAACCCCCCCCACCTCTCCTTTGGTTCATTGGCAAAGAGGGTGGGACTGACACTGAGGGGACATATTGAGGGTGTCTGTCACACCTGTTATTGGTCACACTGCCCGGTGTCAAATGCTTGCTGGTATTGTCGGGTGGAGGCCCATTTAGCGGATTCAGGCATTAGCTGCTTCCTCTAATGGGCACATTAACTGGGCGGCATACACCCCGCCTAAAACACACGTGGTTCTTCAAGTACGTGACTCAAGGGACTGCGCCACTGTCCCGCTCCGTATTTCGTACAATTTGGGGCCCCTGGTAGTGGCATGAGCCATAAAGCTGAAACGACTTTATCGAGGCAAGAAATTCAGTAATATCCCAGAAATGAGATGTCTTGAATGTCTTCTATTTTGAAATGACCTTTATAGAGCATATTGAAAAAAAACAGCAACCAGATCTGCATTTGCCTCCTTTGTGTGTGCAAAACATCAGTCTGAAAACTCCAAAGTTACCATTCTCTATGCCCAACACATCTGTGTGTAGCACTTGGTACAGACTGATGGGAATGACCTTGGGCCGGAGATACAGTAGCCACTTGCAGGTCTGTTAGCTCAGTACCAGCAGGTGTTTTATTAACTTACCAGTCTCGAGGTTCAACACTCCTCTTCCTCCGTCACAGCTAATTTGTGACTCGACGAAGCCCTTATATTTTTTAGATCCAAAGTAAAACACATACCTTACAACAAGATAAAATCTGTACTCAACTTTTAACCATCACCAGAGGACACTAACAAACATTTTTTAAAAAATATTTTTATTTATTTCTAGGAGAGAGAGAGAGAGCGTGAGCAGGGAGGGTCAGAGAGAGAGGGAGATACAGACTCTGAAATAGGTTCCAGGCTCTGAGCTGGCAGTCAGCACAGAGCCCGACGCCGGGCTCGAACACATGAACCGCGAGATCATGACTTAAGCGAAAGTCGGACGCTTAACCGACTAAGCCACCCAGGCGCCCGATTAACAAACATTTTTTAAGTTCACTTATTTTGAGAGAAACACAGAGAGAGAGCACAAGCTGGGGAGGGGAAGAGACAAAGAGGGACAGAGGATCCAAAGCGGGCTCTCTGCCGTCAGCACAGATGCAGGGCTCGAACTCATGAACGATAAAATCATATCCTGAGTTGTAGTTGGAAGTTTAACTGACTAAGCCACCCAGGTGTCCTCAAACATTTTTTAAAAAGTCATCTGTACATCCAACGTGGGGCTCAAACTCACCACTGGGAGATCAGGGGTCCCATGCTCTATAGCCTGAATCAACCAGGCGCCCCAAACATTTTTTTCCTTAATGTCCTAAGAAAAGGAAATTACCACTTGGCCAGTCCCCTTCAGCAGCCTCTCTTCTTGGCCTCTGTGACATCACAGAGTCCTAATCTCTGTTTGAGGAATTTCTGTTTCTCCTCCTCCCCTAATCCTGCTTTCTCCAAGTTCAAACTCAAATTCAGTTTCCGCCTACACCACTTATTCAGTGACACAGGAAACTGAGGTTCCTTATTTGAGGGCCCAAAACAGTCAGACTTAATAGATGTTAGCCTCTTTGCTTTATTTCAACAGATGTTACTGTTCTTGCCATTTAAAAAATTTTTTTAAAAAGCAGTGATGTCGGGGTGCCTGGGTGGCTCAGTCAGTTGAGCGTCCAACTTCAGTTCAGGTCATGATCTCATGGTTCGTGGGTTCGAGCCCCGCATCGGGCTCTGTGCTGACAGCCAGCTCAGAGCCTGGAGCCTGTTTCAGATTCTGTGTCTCCTTCTCTCTCTGACCCTCCCTTGCTTATGCTGTCTCTCTCTCTCTCAGAAATAAATAAAAACATTAAAAAAAAAAAAAAGCAGTGGTGTCCATTGTTTTAAAAGAAAGTGTATCAATAGAGAATTTGACATATAGTTTGCTCAACTGATATGGAAATGATTGCCATTGAGAAGATAGTCTGTCGGGCGCCTGAATGGCTTGGTCTGTTGGGCAGCCAACCTCAGCTCAGGTCATGATCTCTCTGGTGGTGGGTTGAGCCCTGCATCAGGCTCTGTGCTGACAGCTCAGAGCCCGAAGCCTGCTTTAGATTCTGTGTCTCCCTCTCTCTCTCTGCCCCTCTTCTGCTCACACTCTGTCTCAAAAATAAACATTAAAAAAAAAAAAAAAGATAGTTTGTTACAGCTCTCAAGACGAGGAGGAACACCAAGCCGTGGTCGGGGGGCGGTGCATAGTGAAGTGCTAGGGTAGGTCTGGAGGCAGAGGAAGAGGGGGGAAACTGTGGGCAAGAGCCTTTCCGGTGGTTTCCGTAGGAAGATGTGGGCAAGGCAGGCTTATCAGGGTTAGCACTGGTGAATCTGAATCATGTCAGCAAGGTCAGGGACACAGGCGGTGTCTGTGATTGTTTGGGACCCGCCGTGGGGTGATTAGGTCAGGTAGTGACCCAGGGCATGAGAGCCCCAATAAAGGAGGTGGTTGAGGTGTGGACTTTGGGTTGGTTGGTTTGTATTTGACAAGTGTGCTCCAGGGTGGGTTGTTTGCTCTCTAGGAAATGGCTGACCCTGGGAGGGACAGTCAGCACATAGTCAGCAAGACCCCAGCATCAGGAAGCAGAAAATAAAACACATCACTGTATTTTTTATCTATTGTTAATTTTTTTCTATGTTTATTTATTTTGAGAGAGAGTGCAAGCAGAGAGGGGCAGAGAGAGAAGGAGACACAGAGTCAGAAGCAGGCTCCAGGCTCTCAGCTGTCAGAACAGAGCGAGGGATGCAGGGCTCAAACTCACCAACTGTGAGATCATGACCTGAGCTGAAGTCAGACACTCAACCAACTGAGCCACCCAGGCGCCCCTATTTATTTTTAATTTTTAGAAAATGTTTGATTATTTATTTTTGAGAGAGAGAGAGAACACGAGCGGGGGGCGGGGGGGTGTGGCAAAGAGAGAGAGAGGGAGACACAGAATCTAAAGCAGGCTTCAGGCTTTGAGCTGTCAGCACAGAGCCTGATGCGGGGCTCGAACTCACAAACCACGAGAACATGACCTAAGGTGAATCAGACACTCAACTAATGAAGCTACCGAGGTGCCCTGAAAACTCTATAGACTTTCGAGGATACCTTCTCCCCCCCCCATCACCCATCCTTCAGCTTGGTTCCGGGACTTGCCTGACAGCAGAGTTGGCCTTCTGTGGGAATCCTCCTGCTACACAGGAAAAATCAATTCATATTTTCTGCCCTTCCTTTCTGCAGCGTCTCATCTATAGAAATGTAATAGTGCTGGACACATGGACAGGTATGGGCAGGTTCTGCCTTCTGCACTTTGTGTCCCACCAAAGGCCGAGAACCATGGCTAATAAAAGGTTGAAGTATAGACTGCCTTTGCCTTTTCTTTAGTACTATACTCTTGATCTCTTCTCCATAGACTTCCTACCCTATTTCTTTAGCTATGGAAAGGTCATGGTCCTGGTAAAGGTACTACCTAATGAATGTTTCAAATTAAATCTGAGAGCCCCCTATATACCATGTTAGGTGCTCAAAATACGTATAATATAATATGTAATTTATAATATAATACGTATATATATAATATAATATATATAATATAATGTAATATATATTTATGTTATTGTGGTAAAATATATATAACATAAAATTCACCATTTTATGATTTTAAGTAAATCATTCAATGGCATTAATTACCTTCACAATGCTATGCAACCTTCACCACTATTTATTTCCAGAACTTTTCCATCAGCCTTGCCCCTCTCCCCAAATTCTGTACCTCTTCCTCCATTAACCTCCATCCCAGCTCCTCCAGCCCCTGGTAACCTCTATTTCACTTTCTGTCTCTATGAATTTGCTATTCAAGGTACGTCAAGTGAATAGAATTAATATTTCTCTTTCCCTGTCTGCTTTATTTCACTAAGCACAATGCTTTCTGGGTTCATCCATATTGTAACATGTATCAGAATATCATTCTTTTTGAGGCTGAATAATATCTCATCAAAGGTATGTACCACATTTTTGTTTATCTATTTATCTGTCAATGGATATTTCTGTTGTTTCCTCCTTTTGTGACTGATGCTGCTATGAACTTGGGTGTATCAGTTTGAGCCCCTGATTTCCATGCTTTGGGGCGTATGTGGGATCGCTGGGTCAGGTAGTGGTTATATGTTTCACTTTTTAAGGAACTGCCGTACTATTTTCCGTAGCTTCCATTTTTGATTCCCACCAGCAGTGCACAAGTGTTCCAATTTCTCCTACCATTATCAACACTTGTTATTTTCTGGTTTTTGTTTTGTTTTGTTTTGTTTTTACAACAGTCATCCTCATGGGTGTGAAGTAGTATCTCATTGTGGCTTTGATTTGCATGTCCCTACTGTAGAAACATTTATATTTCTCCTTAAAACAATTCCATGAGATACACGGCACTTCCGTTTTACAGGTAAGGAAGTTTAGATCTGTAGGAATCTCACTGCTTTTAAGTGGGGGTGCCTGATGTAATTCAAGGTATGTTGGTTTAATTCTAACTCCATACTGATTCCCTGAGTGCTTTATAAAGTAATAGGTGCTCTGAATTTCACTAAGCACAAATTAAATTAAATACTGTATCTAGAAATGTGACTGGTGTTCAGAAAAGTAATGCTTTAATTTAGTCGATGAGAAATGTTCTGTTACTCGAAGCAGGTTGGCTGTGTCATTCTCGCCTTGTGCTAAATGCAGAGGATTCCAGCCAAATGCCGTGCTTACTTTGAGAATGAACAAATCCAGAAAACCTCCTGACAATTTTCTTTTTAATGAAAGGAAATGGAATATTGCAATGTCCCAGAAGTCTTGAGCAAGACAAAGGATTTTGAAACATTGCTGTTTCCTCTGTATTGGTGGGGACTCAGCTGATAGCCTCAACACCAGATCCTGTGGGAGTTTTTGACAAGTGAAGATATTTCCTGGGGGTAAACACAGTAGACTTTTTTCCTAAACAGAGAAATAGTCTTCATTCAAAAAGAAAATCTCCCCTACGGATGCCTAAAGTTCCACCTCACTACCATTAAGTAATTATAAAATGAAATGTGCGAGTATTATAAAAATAACAAGGTACATCTATCCTGCCTATCACCCCCATCCCATTCCCCAAGGATTGCCACTTTTTTCCTCGAATCAACTTTCATATGGTTTCTGTGCAAATCAGGTGCATGTGCGAACATACACTCCGACACACCTGATGGGGCCACGCTGTATTTTTATTTCTATCAAGTGTCATCTTTCTATGTCATTAAATCAAAAGTGTGGGGTATTTAGAGCATGAATATAGCATAGTTTATTTAGCTATTCCCATGTTTATAGAATTTTAGGTTTTTAGCTTTTTCAGTTACAAATAATACCCTTGGGGTGCCTTGGTGACTCAGTCAGCTAAGTGTCTGACTTCAGTTCAGGTCACGATCTCATGGCTCCAGAGTTTGAGCCCCGCGTCAGGCTCTGTGCTGACAGCTCAGAGCCTGGAGCCTGCTTTGGATTCTGCGTCTCCCTCTCTCTCTGTCCCTCCTCGACTTGTGCTCTGACTCTCTCTCTTTCAAAAATGAACATTAAAAAAAAATTTTTTTAAATGCATACCCTTAAAGATATGTCTGTTTACATGTGCTCATATATTTCTAGGCTTATCATATTTTGTTAAGCTTTTCCTCCCAGTTCATCCCTTTTATTTATTTATTTTATTTTTTAAAAGACTTTAATGCTTATTTATTTTTGAGAGAAAGAGAGAGAGACCGAGCACGAGCAGGGCAGGGGCAGAAAGAGAGGGAGACACAGAATCCGAAGCAGGCTCCAGGTCTGAGCTGTCAGCACAAACCCTGACGCAGGGCTTGAACCCATGGGCCACGAGATCATGACCTGGGCCGAAGTTGGACGCCCAACGGACTGAGCCACCCAGGCACCCCAGTACATCCCTTTTAAATGTATGTCTTCAAATCCATGCCGCAAATATTGCTGAGAGCCTGCTGTATGCCAGGCCAGGCTCTGAGCTCAGTGTCAGGGGATAATGGTGAGAATATGAAAGTATGTATGTCGTCATGGGGGAAACAAACAATTGATTGCACAATAACAGTGATATGACAATTGTGGTTAAGTAGTAAGAAGCGGAGCCGTCTGGTGCTATGACAACACAGGCTACTGGAGCTGACCTAGCCAGAAAGTGGAGGGAAAACCCTGAAGACACTTCTGAGTGAGCTGAGACTGTGTCAGTTAAAAAGATGAGAAAGCTGGGGGGTTAGGGAAAGCTTTCCAGGAAGAGGGAACAGTTTGTGCAAAGGCCCTGAGGAAAGAGGAAAGCCAGCATATGAAAGAAACTGGGCTGAATATAAAAAGCTGTTTTCCTTGTATTTAACAAATCTGGAGGGCAGGTCAGGGCCTCCGAATTTTAATCTTTATCCTAGGAGCCCTGAGAGGACCTTCGTATGTTAAGCAGGAGCGTGGTGTCATTAGGTCTGAATTTGGAAATGATCTCCATGGTTGTGGGATGAAGAACAGACTGATGAGAGGGAGATGTGGGTGATGGGGGACTGACACGTGGAGAAGAGAGACGGTGGCTTGGGCCAGTGTGGTGGCGGGGAAGGAAATGGACTGGTCCCATCCGGAATGAATAAGTCACAGGATGGAAGGCCCAGCATAGGGAATACAGTCAACGGTATCGTAGTGTCGTTGTATGGTGGCAGATGGTGGTAGCTACGCTTGAGTGGCATAACCTACAGAGTTGTGGAATCACTACGTTATATACCTGAAGCTAGTATAACATGTATGTCAGCCATACTGAAAAGAAAAGAGAAGAAAGGAAAAGAGAAGAGAGGAAAGGAAAGGAAAGGAAAGGAAAGGAAAGGAAAGGAAAGGAAAGGAAAGGAAAGGAAAAGAAGGAAGGAAGGAAGGAAGGAAGGAAGGAAGGAAGGAAGGAAGGAAGGAAGAAGGAAATAAGAAGGAAAGAAGGAAATGGGTAGATTCCAGTGATGACTTTAAAGGGTTCCTGGGAAGGGGAGAGATTTGGCTGTCCCACAGTCTCCATCCATCCTCCTGTGGAAGACACTGTTGGGGACCGCCTTCAGCCCACCGTGGAGCTTACCTGCACCTTTGAGAGACAGCTTCCCTGCCCACCGATGGTTTCTTGCTTCTTGGCCAGCACGCATACATGTGGAGACGCTGCAGGAGCAAGCTTGAGTCAACAGCTACAGGAGCTGAGGGACAAATACCCTCCCCCCCACCCAGGTTCTTCCCTGTTCTGTGCGACAATTCTAGAAAGTGTCCCATACCATCCCTCAGTGGGGACCCGAAGGGATCAAACCCCAATTGCCTAAAGGGACAACACATTCACTAACACACACTGTGTGCTTCCTTCTCTTGCCTGTCTCACTTCCCTGTTGGCTCACAGAGCTTCTGGAATCACCTCCCACATAGACCACTGGCACTGGGGGAAACCAAAACTAAGACTCTTCCCTATAAGCCACCCAAATAAATGTAAACCTAAACAAATACTTGCTGTGCAAAGACAGCTCAAACCTAACTTTCCTTTCCCTCTCCTTTTTCCTTTCCCTTCCCATTTCCAGAATTTCTGGAGTTGCCAATATTAGGATCTGGTGATAGCTTATGTGGTGTGGGATGGGAGGTTGAAAGAGAGAGAGAGGAAGCAAAGATGATAATTAAGCTATACTCTTTTTAATCAAAAATTTTATTTATTTATTTATTTTTAAGTAATCTCTATACCCAACATGGTGCTGGAACTCAACCCCAAGATCAAAAGTCCGACTGAACCAGCCAGGCACGCTGATGTGACCTAGGCTTTATTTATTTATTTTTTAAAAAATGTTTAAAATTTATTTATTTATTTTGAGAGAGAAAGAGAGAGCATGGGAGGGGTAGAGAGAGAGGATTAGGAGAGACCTCCAAGCAGGTTCTGCATTCTAAGCGCAGAGCCTGATGCAGGGCTCGAACTCACAAACCATGAGATCATGACCTGAGCTGAAATCAAGAGTCAGATGCTTAACTGACTGAGACCCTCAGGTGCCCCAGCTTTTTTTTTTTTTTTTAATGTTTATTCACTTATTTTGAGACAAAGAGACAGAGAGCACTCATATGCGAACACGGGGGTGGGGCAGAGAAAGAGGGAAAGAGAAAACCTCAAGCAGGCTCTGTGCTGTCAGCGCAGAGCCCGATGCAGGGCTTGATCTCACAAAGGTGAGATCATGACTTGAGCCAAAATCAAGAGTCTGTGCTTGACTGCCCAAGCCACCCAGGTGCCCTGATACCTAGACTTTAGACTTGCAAGTCAGAAGGGTAGTAGTGCCTTCCACTGAGCTGGGGATGCTAAAAGAGGGTCAGTTTAGGGTAAAGACCATGGGTGTGCTGTTTTCCTTGTAGAACCCAGCACTGGGTCTCTTTTCTATCACCAGATGTTAATTGTGTGGTTAAAGCTACAGCCACGACTGGCTATATAATTTGTGGGACTGGTGGCCTTTACTAAAAAATGATTAGGAATTTCAAGATGGTGGTGAGTGGAGAACATTAAGTCAAGCATGGGACCCTTCGGAGCCTTGGGGCCCTGTGCAAATGCCTAGGTCACACAGCCATGCAGGCGGCCCTGGGCTCTGGGTCTGGGAAGACAACCAAGAAGAGGTGAAGTCTGGTTCCCATAGAGCTCATAAACTATGGGGGTCAGAGACATGTAAACAGATGGTTATAAAAATTATCCTTATCTTTAAGAGATGCAGGGTAAATATTTGCTGATGATGTGATATGGTATCTGGGTTTTGTTCTAAAGTAATCCTGAGGAAAGGATGAAGCCGGTGGAGGGTGGATTTAAAACACCATTGCCAGGAGTTAATCATTGTTGAAGCTGATGATGGGTACGGGAAGATTCTATATAATATTCTTCATATTTTTGAATCTGTTTGGTATTTTCTATAATTCAAAAAAATCTTGAAGGAGAACCAAGTAATAACAATATCAGTGGAGACATTCTGGTGTAGATGTTGGAATTCAGAGATGATTTGTGTACTATATCCAGTCCAACCCTGTTCCAGACTAAGAGCATTTTTGAAATTTATATATTCCAATTTGGAATTTGTATATATATACTGTATACACATGCATACATACACATAGGTCTCAAAAAAGACAGAATGAGGGTTGTTGTTTTTTTTTTCAGCTTTATTGGGATATAATTGACTTACAGCATGGTGTACATTTAAGGTTGTACAACATGGTGGGGTGCCTGGCTGGTTCAGTGAGAAGAGCATTGCAGCTCTTGATCTCAGGGTCACGAGTTCAAGCCCCACATTGGGTACAAAGATTACTAAAAATACAAACAAACAAAAATAAATGTTAAAGAATGTACAACATGCTGATTTGACACACGTTATCTATCTATTGAGAAGTGATTACCATGATAAAGTTAGTTAACACATCTGTCACTCACATAATTACCATTCTGGGTAGCTGGGGTGAGAACATTTAGGAAATAGTCTCTCAGCAACTATAGTCACCACGCTGTACATTGATTGGATGCCCAGGACTTACTCATCTTATCCCTGGAAGTTTGGCCCCTTTGACCAACATCTCACCATCTCTCGCCCTTATTCCCCTCTGTTCCTGACCACTACCAGTCTACTGTCTGTTTCTTTAAGTTCAGCTTTTTTAGATTCCACCTAGAAGTGAGATCTAGAATGAGTGTTTTATTTATTTATTTATTTATTTATTTATTTATTTATTTATTTATAATTTTTAGAGTTTATTTATTTCAAGAGAGAGAAAGCAGAGGAGAGGCAGAGAGGGAGAGAATCTCAAGCAGGCTCTGCGCTGTCAGCACAGAGCCTGATGTGGGGTACGAACTCACGAACCGTGAGATCATCACCTGAGCCAAAACCGAGCGTCAGATGCCCACCCAGGTGTCCCCAGAATGAGTTTTTAAAAGGGACAGTTTATTTTAGTTGTCTTTTGTTGTGAAACAAACAATCCCCAAACCTAGTGGCTTAATACAGCAATGATTTATTACACTCCCAATTCTGTGGGCTGACTGAGCAATTCTGCTATTTGTGCCTGGCTCACTGATAGTGGATCAGCAAGGGCTGGACTGTCTTTAAGATGACCCCGGGCTGGGCCAGCTGGAATGGCCAGGAGAACACTGTGCCTCCCTCTCCATGTGGCCCTTCATCTTGGGTGTCTCCACAGTATGCTGGTCCCTCTTGAGAGGGCAAGAACTAGAGCTGCCAGGCTCCGAAGTCACACAGCATCACGTCCAGTTCATTCTATTGGTTAAAGCACGCTCTAAGCCTCCAACCTCTTGACAGGAGGGACTACAGAGGACTTATAGCTATATTTAATCTGCATGTTTTGATAATGACGGGGAGATTCTAAAACATTCACTGTCTGCCCAAGCCTAAAATTACTGAGAGGACTCCCATCGTCACACCCGACCAGCGAGGCTGTGGAAAAGTCACTGTGTCTCAGACGCAGCTGGTCTGACATCACTGACTTGCCATTTGCAGCCCAGAAGGTCACTGCAGAAAGATCCATGAAGAATACACAGTAGCAAATCTTCAAAATGGAGCATCTGGGTTTTTTCCTCAGTGATGACCGCCATAGACTGAATGTTTGTGTCTCTGCAATATTCACATGTTGAAGTCTAACCCCCAATGTGACGGTATTTGGAGGTGGGGCCATTGGGAGGTGGTGAGGGCATGAAAGTGGGGTCCCTTTCGTGGGGAAGAGACACCAGAGAGATGACCGACACTGTGTGCCGGTTATGTGAGGACACAGAGAGAAGGCAGCAGTCTGAGAGCCAGGTAGGGGGCTCTTACCTGACACCGAATCTGCTGTCATCTTGCTCTTGGGCTTCAGAAATGTGAGAAATAAATGTTTGTTGTTTGTTTCTGGTACTTGTTGTAGCAGCCCAGGCCAACTAAGACAATGATCATTTTCAGATGAGTTTTCAGAACAAGTCTATTGTTTGGGTTGGGTCTTCCACATGTAGATCCTTGGTTCACTGCGGTTAGTGTGGCTGGAGTGTAGGGTCTTGATGAGGAAGCGGGTGGGTGGGGAATGTGCTTGAAGGAAGACGGTGTGGTTGTCTAAACAGCACCTCATGTGGGCGGGGGGGTGGAGGGGAATAGCCTCCCTTGCTCCATGTGGTTCTAATGGGGACTCTAATGTGGTTCAAAGTGCCCAGTCTGCCTGGCCTGGATGGCTTTCCCCAGTATGTGCTAAGGGGAAAAAGCCCCAATTTGGCTTGGGGGTGACTGCAGTTGGGGAGAGGCAGTAGTTAGCCAGGAAGAAGGAGACCCCGAGCTCCAGAATCCAAGGCGGAGGCCTCTGCTTCTCCTAACTTGTAGACATTCAGCTCTGAACCAGTTACGCTAATAACCCAAAACACTCCATTTAATCGCTCCGAACAAGTGTCCTCAAAACCGGAGACACTGGAGTCCGGCCCACAGGCTTCATTAGCACTCTGTTCAAGGGCAGGGCTAATATCTTTGTTTAATGTATTGTCCCTGGACTCCTTTCTCTCTGTGTCTCTTGCTGGCAGGGATGTCTGTGTCCAACGCTGTTGGCTGGTTGGTGCCAGGAAGGGCTCTCTTTGCAGAGTCCTCCCCCACACTGGGCAGGAGAGAGGAGTGCCACAGAGGGGACAAAGCCAGCCCCTCAGCGCCGTGCCAGCTGCAGAGATTGCCCAGGAAACCAGCTTTTAGAGGCTGTTAACTCCATCCGGGCTTCTCCAGCTACAGCGAGCTGACATGTCAGTTTGCTGCCCAACTGGGGGGCCTCCCAAGACTGTGAGTCATACAGAAACCACGTGCCCTCTCCAGAATCGCTGTCCCTGACAGTAGACAGATGTAAACATCCTACGTCAAGGAAGGCACAGTCCTCTTCTGGATAGCATGGAGCGTCAGATCTGGCGTGGGCTGAGGAGTCATGAGATCCGGCTTTGAAGCCCAGCCCGTTTCTTCCTTCATCCGTGAAATATGTTTGATAATATCTCTCTCACCGATTGTCCAGAGTATCAGTTGTGATTGTGTCTATGAAAGTACATTGTGGGGTGCCTGGGGGGTTCAATTGGTTAAGCGTCCAACTCTTGATTTCAGCTCAGGTCATGATCTCATGGTCCATGGGTTCGAGCCCTGCATTGGGTTCTTGCTGACTGCAGAGCCTGCTTGGGATTTTCTCACCCCCTCTCTCTGCCCCTCCCCTGTTCGCTCTCTTTGTCTTAAAGTAAATAAACTTCAAAAAATGGAAGTACTTTATAAAGAGCATTAAATTACTTGCCATTGGTCTCCTTCTGAGAAACCGGGGCCAGCTGGAGGGCAAGGTCTTGGTCTTCTTCTTCTATTATTTTTTTATGGTAGTAAAAAACACATGACATAAAATTTAGCATCTTAGTATATATCGTTTTAGTATATAGCTCAGCAATGTTAAGTACATTCACATTGTCATGAAACAGATCTTCAGAATGTTTTCATCTTGCAAAACTGAACACCTATTATACAACAACTCCCCTTTCTCCACCCTTCCCAGCCTTTGACAACCATCCCTCAACTTTCTGTCTCTATGAATCTGACTGCACTAGATACAGCATATAAGGGGAATCATACAGTATTTTCATTCAGTTTTAAAGAACTAGTGTTCAGCAGGACACTCAGCCCCTTAAAAGACCCTCACTAAATCTCTGGAAGGAATGAATGGTGGTTAGGATCCTATCTAACCCCAATGTGTTCAGACTTCTCACTTTCATGAGGATGAACACACCACCTTGGTTTGCCTGGGACTTTTTGTGTTTTAGCATTGAAAATTCTGTCTCCTGGGAAACCCCTTAGTCCCAAGCAAACTCAGATAACTGGTCACCCTAGCCTAGCTAGCTGGCTATGGCAAAGAATGTAGCTTGATCCAAAGATCCGGGAAGGAGTTGGAATTAGGGGGGCTTCCTGCTGAGCTGAGTTGATACTTCCAAGGAGAAATGTTTCTGTAGGAGTTGGGTTTATTTTCAGAGCCTAATGGCCTCAAGGGCCAGTGTTTTTGCTCAGAATTGGGCTCCCCTCTTCCCTGAATCCTCCAAAGAGGTCTGAGTGGACAGTAGGTGAAACTGACTTGTCTCCCTCAACCATTTATAGGGGTCAGATGGTTGAGAGCCTTCCCTGGGGCAGAATCAGGTTTTATGGGGCCTGAAACTTAAACAATTTGGGGTCTTCTTTTAAAAAATAGTAGAGGGGTGCCTGGGTGGCTCAGTCAGTTAAGCATTGGACTTCGGCTCAGGTCATGATCTCGCGGTTTGTGGGTTCAAGCCCTGCATCGGGCTCTGTGCTGACAGCTCAGAGCTTGCAGCCTGCTTCAGATTCTGTGTCTCACTCTCTCTCTGCCTCCTCTCCCCACCCCAGCTCATGCTCTGTCTCCCTGTCTCAAAAATAAATAAACAAAAAAAAATAAAAAAATAAAAAATAAAAATTAGTAGATGTAGCCATGGGAACATATTACTAGGGTTCCTCTCAGGGCCCTGGAAGGGTTTAGGCAATCAAGGGTCCTGAGACTTGGGGTTCTTCAGCTGTATAGTAAATCTCTCTTCTTCCCCATGCTTTCTTTTTTTTAAAAAAAAATATTTTTAGAAATTGAGGTAAAATGTACACAAAATGTGATTAACCATTTTCTTTATTTTTCTTTATTTATTTTTAAATATGTATTCATTTTCAGAGAGAAAGCTAGAAAATGAGCAGGGGAGGGACAGAGAGAGAGGGAGGCAGACTCCCAGGCAGGCTCCATGCTCACGGCAGAGCCCGATGTGGGGCTCAAACTCATGAACTATGAGATCATGACCTGAGCCAAAGTCAAGAGTCAGACACTTAACTGACTGAGTCACGCAGGCACCCGAAGAGTAACCATTTCAAAGCACACAAATCAGTGACATTCAGGACATTTACGATGTTGTGCAACTACCACATGTATCAAGTTCCTGAACATTTCTGTCATGCTGAGAGGTAACCCTGTACCCAGGAAGCAGTTTAACCCCATTCGCCACTCGCGCTAGACCCTGGCAACTCCCATCTGCTGTCCGTCTCTGTGGATTAACCCATTCTGGGCATTAAATATACATGGAATCATATGTTAGGTGGCCTTTTGTCTTTGACTTCTTTCCTTGGCATATGTTTTCAAGCTTCTGCATTGCAACGTGCATTCGTACTTCATGCCCTTTCATAGGTAAATCCTATTCCATTGTATAGACAGAACACATTTCAAATTCTGGTTTCTCCATATTCTCGCCAATACTTGTTATATTCCATCTGAAAAAAAATTGTAGCTGTCCTAGTGGGTGTGAAGTGGCATCTCATTATAGTTTCTGTCATGCTCTTTTTTGTTTTCCACTCGGTTTGACATTTTCTCTAACTTTCAAAAACATCTTGGAAACAACCACGTATGTAGAAAAACTTTTCTCTGATAAATAATAGTCTGCAATAAAGCATTTACTTGTGTTCATGCCAATTCACAGTGGTGCTATCAGCCCCCAGAACTCTAAATGACAGGACAGGCGTTGGGACTGGGCAGGTCAGTCTTCCCGGGAATAAGCCAGGACCTGGGAGTCATAGATATTCCCAATCCTGGATTGAAAGTTGACACTTGGACCTCCATCTTCTCTCTGACACTGGAAACATTACTTTGTCCTTGTATTAGTTTCCTAAGGTTGCCAAAATACCACAGACTGGGTGGCGTAAGCAACAGACATTTATTTTCTCACAGTTCCAAGATCAAGGTGTTGATAGGTATGGTTTCTCCTGAGGTCTCTCTCCTTAGTTTCTGGATGGTGGCCTTCACATGGTCCTTCCTCTGTGTGCACGCATCCCTGGTGTCTCTTCCTCCTTTTTTTTTTTTTTTTTGAAATTTTAAATTGTTTATTTGAAAGAGAGAGAGAGAAAGAAAGAGAAAGCATAAGCGAGGGAGACAGGCAAAGTGAAAGAGAGTCCCAAGCAGGCTCCACTCTCAGTGCAGAGCCTGATGGGGGCTCGATCCCACAACCCTGGGATCATAATCTGATCCAAATTCAAGAGGTGACCATTGTGGTGCCTGGGTGGCTCAGTCAGTTAAGCATTGAACTCTTGGTTTCAGCTCAGGTCATGATCTTATGGTTTGTGGGATGGAGCCCCACATTATGCTTTGAGCTGACAGCAAGGAGCCTGCTTAGGATTCTCTCTCTCTCTCTCTCTCTCTCTCTCTGCCCCTTCCCCACCATCACATACACTCTTTCTCTCAAAATAAACACATAGGTTGAAAAATAAAAAAAGAGACAGATGTTCAACCGACTGAGCCACCCAAACATCCCTCTTCTTATAAAGATAGCAGCCATATTGGATAAGGACTCCCCTTATACAACCTCATTTAACTTGAATTATCTGTTCAAAGGCTCTATATCCATTAAGGCTTCAATATATGAATTTGTAGGGGACACATTTCATACTTTCAAAGCATGGACTTTATCATTGTATAGATAATTGAAATCAATTTGAGAAGTTTATAAAAGAAAAACCAGAAAGGCAAATCTCAGCCTCTACCATGCCATTCGTAATAGTGTTGAGTCAGCCCAGATGGTGAGACATGGCAGAAAGAGCTGTGCTTTCTTTCTGGAGAGGATGACTTTCAGTTTAGAGGCCACCCCCAATGTCCTTTTATTCCTCTGGCCCAGGAATTTATGGTGAGGATCAAAAGGGACAATACGTTTGAAAAGGTCTGAAACGATAAAGCACTATAAAAAGCAAGTCACCACCATTACTGCTTTTCTCTTTTTTTTTTTTTAATATTTTTTTATTTATTTCTAGGAGAGAGAGACAGCGTGAACAGGGGAGGGTTAGAGAGAGAGGGAGTCACAGACTGAAACAGGCTCCAGGCTCTGAGCTGGCTGTCAGCACAGAGCCCGACGCGGGGCTCGAACCCACAAACCGCAAGATCATGACCTAAGTGAAAGTCAGACGCTTAACCAACTAAGCCACCCAGGCGCCCCCATTACTGCTTTTCTTGTCCGAAGGATGCATTCTGAGCCAAGCTATGTAGTTACCAATTTTGTCACTAAATGTCCCCTCCTCGAGTGCTGATTTACACCATTTGCCACTGAATTAATAATGAATCTGCTTGCCTGTTAGTGACAGAAAACCCCAAATAACAGTTGCTTAACAAGAGAGACAAATTGAAGAAGTAAGCAATCTGCTTCAAGCAGTCTTCAGGGACCAGTCCTTATGGCCCAACATGGCGGCGTTAGCATTCGCAACGCCAGGATTGCAAGAGGGATGATGCAGAAGAGAGAAGAGAAGGGCGGCGAGCCATGCAATTTTCATACCCGTCCATCACATTGGCCAGAATTTAGTCAGATGACCACACCTGGCTGCGAGAGAGGTCAGCAAGTGTAATCATTATTCTCAGTGGCAGTGTCCTCGGATAAAATTTCTACTACTAGGAAACATGAGGAAAACACATACTGCTGGAATCTAGGAGTCTCTGCCGTATAATATGCTTCTCAGGGCACCTGGGTGGCTCAATTGTCTGAGCGTCCGACTTCGGCTCAGGTCATGATCTTATGGTTTGTGAGTTCGAGTCCCGCATCAGGCTCTGCTCCTCCCCTGCTTGCTCTCTGTTTCTCTCTCCTTCAAAAATAAATAAACACTTAAAGAAATAATAATCTGCTTCTCAGAATCTTTGGACTTTGGAAGTTACACAGATCAGTCAATCAACAGGAAGCTTTGGATAAGTCAGGAAATAGACAGTGATGCCCCCTTATCCACGGGGGATGTCCACAGTGGATTCCTGAAACTGTGGGTAGTCCCCCGCCCTACACATGCTATGTTTTTCTCTTGTACATACATACCTATGATAAGGTTTAATTTGAAAATTAGGCACAGTAAGAGATTAATAACACAAACATTGATCAAGGGGCTCCTGGATGGCTCAGTCGCTTAAGCATCTGACTCTACTATTTCATGGGTTTGAACCCTGTGTCCCGCTCTGCGCTGACAGTGCGGAGCTTGCTTGAGATTCTCCCTCTCTCCTTTTCTCTCTGCCTCTTTCCTTCTCTTGCTCTCTGTGTCTCTAAGTAAATAGACTTAAAAAAATTGATCAAAAATTGTTGATTGGTTATAGCTTCAGGTCTAGATGGCTGCTGGTAGTAAGTTGTCATTAGGTTTCAATTTTATAAACTTGAGGCGTTTACAGGCTTAGCTTTTGGTTTGCTTATGCGGGCCACCGAGGCATTAGAGCCACCTCAGAGTGATGGCCTCCGAGTTTCATTAATTTAACAGCTATTACTATTCGTGTTACTATTAGCGACAGTTCATTTATACAGTGCTATAGAAGTCAAGAAGAATGGGTCATTTATTTACCCACGTGGCAGCGGCTGTCCTGGGCCCCAGAAATATCTAAGGAACTAAATGGGTTTCTGCTGGAGTTCACGTTCTAGCTGGGGAAACAGACAAGAAACACATGGATGAACGAAATGCAAGGAGAATAACAGGAAAATGGTCACGAAAACAGTTCCTTTTTTTAATAGTTTTTTTTTTAATGTTTATTCATTTTTTGAGAGAGAGACGGAGACTGAGTGTGAATGGGGGAGGGGCAGAGAGTGAGGGGGAGACAGAATCCCAAACAGGCTGTCAGCACAGAGCCCAATGCGGGGCTTGAACCCACGAACTGTGAGATCATGACCAAGGCCAAAGTCAGACGCTTAACTGACTGAGCCACCCAGGCGCCCTGAAAACAGTTCCTATTATCTCACTGTGTCAGTCACAGACACTGAGCTAAGAGGTTTCCACGTATTTTCCTATTTAATCCTCAGGACAATTCCATGAGGCAGATTATTATTGTCCCCATTTTACAGATGAGGACACTGACCCTCAGAGACATTATGGTGCTAGTAAATGGCAGAAACAGGCCTGATTTCCTAGCAGCTACGTTTTGCTGCCTATCTTTGTTGTTACTGTTGTTGTTTTGGTATCATTTTAAAATACAGCCTCCAGCGGATGAGAGTAGAATCGTATGAATCAAGGAATCTTTAAAATACGCTCTTTGTAGTAATTTATTGTGCTCATGCTCTTAAAGAACATTCCTGAAAGTATACTTTATCTCAATTAAACCTCTTCCTGGGAAAACTACTTCATCAGCTTCTGTGTCCCCGAAGTCCAATGCTTGGAGGCAGCCTGCACTGATGGCTACTTGAATCAGAGGTCTGTTTAATAGATTTTTCTCCTGAACTGAGGTTCTTTGGCAGAGACCTTGAGAAATTTCATCACATCTCATAAATTGGGAACTTCTCTGCTGGGAGCTGGGAACTACAAGGCAACGCCACTGAGATTTTGGGAGAATACATCCAGAGACCTTTGTAAGGCTATAAAAATGCGCACGTCTTCACTCTAGCTAAACATTCCCCATTGAGTGTACTTATGCATTGGATGGAGCACTGCTGAAATATCGTCTTTAAAAAAAAAATTAGTTAGGCAATCTGTACACCAGGTGTGGGGCTCGAACTCATGACCCCTGAGACCATGGCCTGACTGAGTCAGCCAGGCACCCCTGAAATATCATCATGATGGACAAGGCCATGTCACATCTAATCTGACCCCCAGTGAATTTTACCCTATAGCTTAGCCTAAACTTTCTGGGATTCCCCCCCTTCCCCCCGCCACACACACACACTAAGAATCGTTACTTCCTTAAAAGTTCCCAATTTCTGTCTAACTCCGGGACAAGCACTTGGCATCCCCCTCCCCTCCCAGAACTGTATTTATCTCTTCACATGATCAAGGGCACATCCAATTACAAGTAGTAGCCACCAAGACCGATAGATACATAGATGCTGGGAGGATCCTTGGCAGCCACGGAACACAGCCTTTCTGCTCTCAGTAGGCGAAGTACAAATATGTAGCTCAAGGAAGTTATGAAGAACCACATGAGACACTTGAGCCACTGATGAAAAGTTGAAATTATTGATGCTACAGTGCCAAGAATATGATATATTGATTACTTATGGCTGCATAAGAAATGACTCCAAGACATAGCAGCTTCAAACAAAACAAAGGTTATCTATTATTGCTCTTGGTTTCTGTGGGTTAGGAATTCACATAGGGCACGCAGCAGGGATAATTGACCTCTGCTCCTCAGTGTCTCCACTGGAAGACTGGAAAGCCTGTGGGTTGAAATCATCTGACTGTGTGTTCATTCTCAGGTCTAGGGCTTTACACCCATGAGGCTGGCTCTTGGTGGGTGGCGGCTGGGTGGGGGGTGAGGGGTGTTGATCAGAACACCCACACTTGGTTTCTCTATGTACCTTGGGCTTCCTCACAAAATGGCGGTTGGGTTCAAAGGGCAAGCACCGAGAGAAAGAGAGAGAGAGAGAGAGACTGAGAGATGGAGACAGAAAGAGCCAGGTGGACACTGTGACTTTTTACTACAGAGCCTCAAACATCCCATGGCATCACTTCTGCTGCACTCCCTCAGCCACAGCAGCCACTATCACCACCCAGATACAAGGTGTCAGGGGAAATTTTGCTTCCTCTGGTAGAAGGAGACAGTCCCATTGTAAAAAGAACGTATGAGATGGGATGAATATGTAGGTGTCTTTGGAAAATATAGTCTGCCTTAGATGCAAATACTTATTGAGTAAATCTATGAGTGTTAAATATGTGCTCTCAAAGAAGTTATAATCCAACTGATAAAATAAAACACAGAATCATAGAACTCTTTGTCCTATTGACACTTAAGATCAACTAGCTATATGCTTCTTGGCTGTTTGTATATCTCCAGTGGTATCAGAGGTGGTCTATGTGGGTCATGGACTTTCTTGACAATATGTAAGCATTTGTATCCCTTGGATCCCCATGTGTCAGGTGAGGTGTGTCCTCTGCTGACACCACTTGCTGTGGGTCACCCGCCTGTGGCTCTTCAGTCTGCTTTTGGAGAAGTATCGCGTTGTGGGCGACCAGACTTTGTTTTAAGCTCCAGCTCAGCTCCTTAGCAGGTGTGTGACCTTGGACAAGTTAGCTCATCTCTCCAAACTTCTGTTTCCTCTTATAAAATGGAGTGATTGACCTGGCCAGGTATATGTATTCAAAATCATTGGTATAAGGTTAAAAGGATGACCGCACACCCTTTCAATCGTGTAGGGGAGCATTGATCAGCCCAAGGCCCTCCCAAATTTTATTTAATTCTTTAGGACATGTAGTGTTGTGTTGCTATCTGCTACTGACTAATGCCCAAACCCTCTGAAGTTACATGTTAACTGGTAGATTTCCAAGACTAGGGAAGGTAACTCCAGAGGTTATAGTTTTCTTGGCCCATAGGCCACTGACCAGTTTAGTCTGTAGCTTAGAAAGTTTATTTTAGGATATCTTTCCTGACTGACTACACAGGCATCTGTTCATCGAATTCTCCTTTGAACCAGCTTTACCATCCTCCTGGCCCTTTCACGAATTAGCTACATAAATAATTGACATATGTTCGTTCTATATTTGTCTGAGAGTCAGGTTTTTAGCTTTTTGAAAATCACACTTTGATAGCCCGAAGTCCTATGCACCATGAAAAGGAAAATAATTAGTGTCCTAGCTATTCGCTGGAGGAAGAGATCTGAAGAGAGCCAGGAGGACTTAATAGGTATGACTTTTTATAGAAAGACTTTTGAGAAGATCTTGATAGATGTGAATTGTTTCAGGGCGGGGAGGGCATTTGAGGGCTGGGAGGTCCTCTGTGCAGAAGGGCCACGTAAGTGGGGAAGTCAGTGAACAAACCGGAAAGCCACATCTGGAGAGGGGTAATAAATATCATTTTAAAACCAACTAACCACAGGAAAGACTATTGATAACCTCACCATTTCACCCGTTGTAAATTATTAAGACAAAAACCCAGTAGTTGTTCTGTATTTCAATTGTATTTGGTTTTGTTTTGTGTTTTTCTTCTTTTATTTTTTTCAACACGGAGAAAGTAGTAATATGGTTGTTTTCAGTTTATGGTTAAGTCTTTGCTCTGTCTGCACAAGCCTACATGGGTGGCCTTTCCTGGGGTTAGTTTAGAAAGGAAACAAAATAGTGCTCTTGGTCATAAAGTTTTAATTTCTCCCCCTCTGGGCTCTGCAGAGCAATCCAGTATGAAAAAAGGCTGCATCAATGCAGGGGCTTCGGATTATTAGCTAGACCTGTAACGTATACAAAAAAGAAGTCACTTTCTGCCTTTGCCATGTTTCTTTAAAACTCATGAATTTTTTATTCTGTAGATTAAAGAGCGATCAAGTCCAACGCTTGGAAGCAGCCAAAGCAGCCTCTTACAGAAAGAACATCATGGACAAAGAAACCCTGTTTGGAAATACAGACTTTAATTTCACCTCCTTTTTGCACTCCTTACTCGTGCTGATGGAATCTCGGCTTTCAGACACTGCTTCTTTCTTCATATTGTAGTGAGGGATATATGACATTAAATTTTACTGTTTCAGCCCTTTTTAAGTGCACGATCAGTGGCGTTAAGTACACACATGACACTCGCATGTATGTACTTGTGCGAATATATCACTGACTGCCCATCTGCAGAATTCTTTTTTTTATAATTAAAAAATGTTTTACTTATTTTTGAGTGTGAGTGTGTGAGCGAGGGAGAGACAAGGAGAGAGGAGAAGAGAAGATCTGACGTGGGTTCTGTGCTGAAAGCAGCAAGCCCGATGTGGGGCTCGAACTCACAAACTGTGAGATCATGACCCGAGCCGACATCCGGCGCTCAACCGACTAAGCCACCCAGGTGCCCCCAAAGCTCTCTCTATCTTGCACAGCTGGCACTGGCCACCTGTTAAACCAGGCCCCGCACTTTTCTCTCCTCCCCTTAGCCTGGCAACCACCCTTCTACCCGCTGTCTCTATAAATCTGGCTATTTCATGGACTTCATGAAAGTGGAATTGTCCAGTATTTGTCCTTGTGTGGGCGGTTTCTCTCACTGAGCTATAGTGTCTGCCAGGATTTCCTTCCTGTTTCAAGGCTGGATAACATTGCATTGTATGTGTGTGCCACATTTCGTTTACCCTTTCAACTGTCCACGGGTACTTGAGTTGTCTCCACCTTTTGGCTGCTGTGAACACGGGCGTGCAACTATCAACACACTGCTTTTTACACACGCACTTTTAAATAATGATCCGCGTGGCCCAAGAGATGTTCAGTACACCTTCTGCCTCCCAAGAAACTTCTGGCCATGTTTTGTCCAGTCCGAAACCTAATCGGACTCCTATACGTTTTCAGGAAGCACAAAGCCCTAAGCTGTGACAGCACTTCAGTGTTGAGTCGTTATTTCCCCCAGATCCAATCTTCATGGGGATAAGTGCCTGGGGACTTGGGAGCTGGTGCCATCTTGCTGGCCTGTTTCCCAACTGCCCATACCCTCCCTGGTACGAGCTCCAGCTGCCCCTGACCGCCGGAGGGGGCAGATGACGAAGCCAAGCCAACTAGACTATGTTTCTAGAAATCTGAAAAAAAAAATCACATGATGGCGAGATCTCCAACAGAAATTCCTTATGAGCCTCTGGCGCGGTGGTCCTCGGATCCGTCCTGGCTCCTGCTTTCACCTCTGTGAGCAGCTCAGTGTCACTGAAATAACTTCTCCTTTCAGCCCTCAGTCCATGAGTCATTTTCTAGGGCTTTCTGTCAAACAGCCTCGACTGATAAACTATTCAGAGACTAATGATGCTTAAATTTCTTCAGGAAATATAGGAATACCATAAAACTTGATTTGACATGGACATGACCTGTTTTATTATGGTCCATTTCTTTCAGAATTGTCCTGACAGCTATTTTTAAAACATGTCATAACCAAAGGGAAATTTCTGTTTCCCCCTGGATCTATCTGTGCATCTCTTCCTTCGCATTTGTCTCTGGCTCTCTCTGTGTCTGTCTGTCTGTCTCTCAGAAGAGGAGGAGAACGGAGGACTGAGGAAAGAAGCAGGAGAGACCAAGGTTACAGGGCAGAATCTTCAACCGTATGAAAGTGTGGAAACTTCCCAAAGCGCACCTGTTGTTTGCTCCTGGGGACGCGAGCCTTTGAGCAAGAGTGTTTCAGATTCAGGGTTTCACTTACTGCCTGGATTTAGGCATTGAGATGCCTTTGGCATCTCCTCAAAGTAAGAGCTAGAGAGTTATTCCCATCAGAGGGAGAATAATTGCATCTGCATTTTCCACGATTTGCTTTTGTGTTTTTTTAAATAAGGGAATTCCTCTAGAGTCAGAACTTCTTCAAGGGCTCTAAAAACTTCTCTTGTTTGAGCTGTAGCCCTCTGTGAGCTCTTTCTTCTAACGAGCCGCTTCTGGAAGCTCTTCCACAAAGCATTTTAAAATGTGGTGTTGGCCTCTCTTTTTCTGAGCCACATCAAAGAGCACATATTGTTTCCTTTCTGAGAACAAAACTCTTTACTGGCAAGAAAGAACAAAAAACCCAGCAGCGAACCATCCCTATCAGGAAAGGCACTGGTAACCCTAACTACGAGAAAGATCTGCATCCCCAATCTGCACTCGCTTTTTGAAATTTAAGACTGAGTATGGTAGTTTTGCCCCAGTGTATACGGCTCTAAAATGCAATCACGCTTTTCCACTTTAAAAACCCTTTGGGAACCTGGTTTAACAAATTATTCCTCACAGGGCAGCTAGTAACGCCTACCAAATACTTCGGGTGAAATATTCAATAAAATCATGAATAGCAAAATCACAAATATTTAGCAAAATTGAGAACGTCCTTGTTTTTTTTGACTCAGCAATGTCACCTGTAGGAATTTATCCTATGCATTTAAGGTATCTGTCTTTGCAATATTTGTCACATATATGCACACACACAAAATGATAGATGTAAAGTGTTATTTGTTACAGCACTGTTTGTAAGAGCAAAACATTGGAAACGACCTGATACTCATGAATGCCTAGAATTGAATGGATAGAATTCTATCTATCCAATGGAGTGGCTTTTTATTTTTTATTTATTTATTTATTTTTAAAAATATTTATTTATTTTTGAACTTCAGTTATTTTTTTAAATCTTTTATTTATTTCTAGGAGAGAGAGAGAGAGAGAGAGACAGCGTGAGCAGGGGAGGGTCAGAGAGAGAGGGAGTCACAGACTGAAACAGGCTCCAGGCTCTGAGCTGGCAGTCAGCACAGAGCCCGACGCGGGGCTCGAACTCAGGAACCGCGAGATCATGACCTAAGTGAAAGTCGGACGCTTAACCGACTAAGCCACCCAGGCGCCCCTGGAGTGGCTTTTTAAAAAAGGGCATTTAAGGGGCCCCTAGGTGGCTCAGTCGGTTAAGTGTACAACTCCTGGCTTTGGCTCAGGTCATGATCTCAGGGTTCATGAGTTCAAGCCCCATGTCGGGCTCTGTGCTGACAGCTCAAAGTTTGCGGCCTGCTTAAGATTCTGTGTCTCCCTCTCTCTCTGCCCCTCCGCTGCTCACTCACACGTGCTCTCTCTCTCTCTCTCTTTCTCTCAAAGAGAAATAAACGTTACAAAATCTTTTTTTAAATCACTTGGGGAGTTTTTAAAAATACTCCCTCCCCTAGAGATTCCAATCTAAGCTTTCTGAAAAGCTTCCTCAAATGACTTTTTCTCCCCCACACGATTTTAATGTACAGCCAAGATTGAGAAAAGCTGGTATGTGGTGTGCTTCCATTTGCTTAAAAAAGAAAAAAAGTATGTATTTCCCTTTACAAGCTAAGATGATTTCTAGAAGGAAACCCAAGAGAGTAGTCACTGTTTACACTGAGGGTGGGAGGCGGATATAACTTTTCAATTGTATCCCTTTCAACCATTTGAATTTTACATGTTGTAAGCATATTACCTATTTTAAAATACATAAATAAAATCAAACCTTAGAAATGCTCTTTATAAATAGTACTTTGGAAAGAACAGGTGGGAACATTCAGCAAAATGATCTCCTCCTTTCCTTTTTCTTACCCCCAAAGGCTAATGTTTAAGGAAGGTGTACTAGGGAGGCAATTGTGAAAAGGATCAAAACATCAGTTTTCAGGCTGTTCTATCCTTTTTGCTTAGCCCAGAAATGGAGCTGTCATTCTGTCTGTGGGGGAGGTAAGAAAGGCAAGAGTTCATATCAATTGTTGAAAGTAAAATACTTGTCTGTCCATGCATCCATCCATGCATCTATCCATCCATCCATCCAGGTATCCATCCATCCATGCATCCATTCATCCATGCATGCATGCATGCATCCATCCAGGCATCCATGCATGCATTCATCCAGGCATCCATCCAGGCATCCATGCATCCATCCATGCATCTATCCATCCATCCATCCATCCATGCATCCATCCATCCATGCATCCATTCATCCATGCATGCATGCATCCATCCATCCATGCACTTCTTCAATAATATGTTGAGCACTTATCTAGTGGCAGGTGCAGTGCCCCTGCTCTTAAGGAGTTTAGGCAGCCTGGGGAAAAAGAAAGTTTAACCAAGAAGAAGAATCCAAAGTGATGATGCCTACATTAGAGATGCATGCAGAATAGTTCGCTTTTGAAACACTTGGGATCCCCTGCACCTTATGAAGACGGAAAAGTGGAAAAACTCATGGAAAGGGAACTTCAAGTTTACTGACACAATGTGTTTCCCTGGGTACGAGGGGGCTTGGTACATGTGGGAAGGAGCATGCCAACAATGGGCTCGGGGCATGAGTGTTTCTTCTGCCTCAAAATAACTTTCCAACTCATTAAGTAGACGTTCACATGCTGACGGGATCTCTAGGTTCATAAATATGAATTTGATTAAGTTTGGTTAATCATTGGTTCCAATACAATTTCCTCTTGTCTCTTTTTTCTGATAATCTAAATTTAGGTGCTTAGTCTGTATCATATTCTCAAGAATTCATTTCATTTTAGCAAACAGTTACTGAATGTCTCCCTATTCAAGGCATGGGGGTACAAAGCTAAAACACTGCCTTGTAGCAGGAGAGTCAGGCAGGTAACCAGGGTTCGGTGTGCCGAATACGACCCTGTACATGTCCACGTGCCTGTTGCCCACAGCCTCCTTCTGAGCAAGCAGCCAGTTCTTAATGCAAAGATTGCCCAAGATAGGAATAAATCCACTGGATGTCTGAGGAGGGAGTGGTTAATTTAGGGCTGGGAGAGAGTTTGGGGTAGAGGTTGGTAGGGAGCCAACCAAGGGGATATTTGAATTTGGACTTGAGTGAGAATGAGAAAGAACGAGAAACTTTTGGGACAATTTGGAGGTGTGCCAGTCCATGGAGTATCAGAGTTATGAAAAGAACCATGAATCTCACATAAGGGTTTGGGAGGGTGGGGGATGGACATGCGGTGAGCTAGGAGAATAGGTTGGGGTTGGATTGAGGTGTATTTGGACTTGTTCCACTGCAGTGAGAGATCGTCAATGCTTGGTAGTCATGGGACTTGGGTTCACGGCCACGGTGCCTGCACCACGATGGTTGGTCCAGGGTTTGTACAGAAACCCCCACCCGCTTTGTGAGGAGCCTGTTAATTCTTTTTTTTTTTTTAATTTGTTTTCAACATTTATTCGTTTTTGAAAGAGAGAGAGAGACAGAGAATGAGATGGGGAGGGGAAGAGAGAGAAGGAGACACAGAATCTGAAGCAGGCTCCAGGCTCCGAGCTGTCAGCACAGAGCCCGACGCAGGGCTTGAACCCACGAACCATGAGATCATGACCTGAGCTGAAGTCGGACACTCAACCAACTGACCCACCCAGGCGCCCCTAGGAGCCTGTTAACTCTTAACATTGAACCCCATTGGAACACATTTGTCTCACTGCTTTCTCTACTCACTGTAGATTTAAAACATAAAACAGCAGATCTGAAAGGAAATGCTGACTTGCTAGATGCAGGAAACTACAGACAAAGCAGTAGACGGCCAGGCAGTGTGGGTGCGTTTGGTAACTCATGGAACCGACATTTGGCGATAACTTCCGAGATTCTCCTGCATTTTAGCCCAGATGGCCATGCTGACCCCCAGGAGATGTTTAGGGCATGGTTATTATGTTCTGTTTAAGAGAGCAGGAGCACACATCTCATTTGAGAAAATCTCTGTTATAAACAACTATTTTCAAGCTTTGACACGTCAAGGGATAGAGTAAAGAAAAATCCACTTTTTTTTTTATTTTGGTAAAATCAACATAACATTTACCACGTTCACCATTTTAAGCGTACAGTTCAGCATCGTTAGGTGTGTTTGCAATGGTGCATAACCATCACCACCATTTCCAGAACTTTCTTGTTATCCTGAACAGAAAGTCTGTGCCTTTCCATTTTCTTCTCTCTTCAGTGCCTGGCACCCAGCATTCCATGTTCTGTCTCTCTGAATCTATTTTATAAATGGGATACTACGGTACTTGTCCTTTTGTGACTGGCTGTTTCACTTAGCATTATGTCTTCAAGGTTCACTCGTGTGTCAGAGTTTCCTTTCCTGTGGAGGCTGAATAATGGTAGACACCCCATTTACCCATTCATCCGTCCGTGGACACCTGGGTTGCTTTAGCCCGTTGGCTCTTGTTCATAATGCTGCTATGAACGAATATCTCTTTGGGTCTCTACTTTCAGTTCTTGTGGGTGCGTACCCAGAAGTGGCATTGCTGGCTATGTGACGATGGTATTTTTAGTTTTTTAGGAACTGCCTTACCATCTAAAAATAATCTTTTTTTTTCTTTACTCAAATACTCCTAATCCTTCAAGGTCCTAATCAAATTTTACCTATTCCAGGAAGTCCTTGATTTCTCCTGCCATCTGTCTACCTCCTTACTGTGGGCCACGCAGTTTGGCAGCTTATTAGCTCCTCCCCTGGGTTACCTGGTCTTGCTCTCCCTGTGGACCCTGTACAGCCCAGGTTAGATTGTAAGTTCTCCATGTGCAGGTCATGTCTTGCCCAGGATTATTCTCACTCCTCACTGCGTACAGCCCAGAGAAGAGGGTAAGGCAGATATTCTGGAAAAATCACTGACTGATTGAAATACCTTTAGAAGGAAGCACAATGTCATAAATCTTCATCCTCAGATTTTGGGGATTCGGTAAACAGCAAAGCTATTTTGGAATAGAACCCAGAAGGAATTCCCACACAAAGTGGGGGATGTAAATGGCAGGCAGTGAGACCAAAAGCTTGGGGTTGGGTTGGTGTTGGCATCGAGTATTGATCAAACAAAAATGAGTTAAACTTGGCCTTATTGCCAACTAGCGTAGCCTTGTGGCCTTGGCCAAATGTTTTAACTTCTCTGAGTCTTAGTTGCCCAGCACCAAAATGAGATTGATATATTGTCACTTTACAAGTTCTTGACGAAGCTGACCTGGACAATGTCCAGAGTCAGAAAATACTGGCCACCTACCTCCCCTTCTTCACAGATTCTTCTGGACTGAAGTGGTAGTTCCAGGTCTTTGCCTTCCTTCTCTTTGCTTACTTTGTGAGAGTGTGTCGGAGAGCATTGCTGGTATTTAAAAAATGTAGATGGTGTTACTATTCAGGGACAATGGGGCCAAAAGACGAGGAGACACCTGGCATTGAAGAGAAAGCCACCTGCAATTTCCCAGAACCAGGAGGGACCCTGCGCTGCACAGGACCCCGTGGGAAGTGCCAGGGCTGGGTGGGAGGCATGAAGGACGAGGGGAAGGCACGGAGAGCCTTTTCTGTGGTTTTCCTGGAAGGAATGATCTAGGCAGTGTATGCAGGGTAGACAAATTTAGGATTGGCTAGTTTGAGCACTTCCATGGGCTCTAGGGCCCAGAGGTTGTCGCCAGTGGTTTGGTGCCCGGGCCCTGCGGCACTCGGGCAGAGGAGTATTGCCTTCTGGAGTGTGAGCACCCCACAGAGGGGAGCTTTGGGGTCCAGGCTCTGGTTTGATTACTTTGCATGTCAAAGGAGTGCTCCAGGAGAGTAGTTTGCTGTCTTTCAGAACCGGCTAGACCTAGGAGGACAGTCCTTCTTCCGTCAGCAAGTCCCCGGATGTAGAGGACCAAGAATATGGAAAATGAGAACATAACCTGTGAATTGTTGGTGAATGAGGAACACAGACTGGCTCTCAAATACAAAAGGCGTGATTCCTATGCTCCTGGGACCCTCGCCCAAACCTGCCCTTATGGCTAAGGAACCACTTAATCCGTGGGCTGAGAATAATAGTCATTAGGAAAATAGCCTCTCTTTGCCCCAGTTCCCCAAGGATTCTGACTTTTCTAGGCCCTATCAACTGTCTCCTCTCTGCTCTCCTTGAACAAAAAGGTTTTAGCTAAAGATAAATATCTCTGAGAGGTTAAGAAAATGACCTCGGTGGGAAGAAAGTGAACGTCTCACTGGAACATTTCAACGCAGGATGGCTCTCTTTCAAAGAGGAAGCTTCAAAAAAAAAAGGAGCGAGAACACTAATAAATAATCATAACAAAACCAGTTTCCAAATGAGAATTGCAACTCAGCTGTAAAGCTTCGCTGAGGCCTGAGCTTGAAATGGGACTTTGAAAAAATAAACCTCACTCCAAATTAGAACGTCTGCAAATGTAGTCATTTCTACCTAAGAGGCTTTGTGTCCAAACATGTCATTTGAGAGCCCAGGCAGACAAAGGAGAATGCCCTTGGAAAGAAGGCTGCCATTCAGCCCAGCAGCCCCCAGGCATTGGATTTCCTCACTGGGCTCAATAACATTTTCAGCCACATTAGGCACCAGCTTCAAACCTGGTGGGAAGCAAATTTAAAGTGTCTCTTTTAGTGAAAAACAATGAGAATGCTGTATTTCACAAAAGAAAGGATTCCTGTCGCTCTCGGAATGGCAGACCTGGAGTCTTAACGATTACATTTGACAGTAGCTTGTACCCCTAGATGTTGAATTTACAGACACCTTTGGGCTGGCAAAGCGTATCCTTAAGGGAGAATGCTCCAGATACTCCACTGAGCACGAGTTCTTCAATAGCCTAGGAGCAAATGTGTACCTATCCATCTTTGTATTCCCAGGGATAAGTAATGAACAAATGAATGATCCTATAACCAGAAAGGCAGCCCCACCGTACTGACAGTAAAGAATAGTAGAAGGTTAAAAAAGCATACACCTATTCATTCATTCACTCATTCACTCATTTCTTCAGAACAGATGGCTCCTGCCAGGTGCCTGAGATACAGAGCGAACGAGGCCCGTGGTGAGAAATAGAAATAAGGGCATCTAGAGGGGGGAGGGGGAGATGCCCTCACCTTCAAATGGAGGGCAAGAAAGACTTTCCAGAGGCGCAGAATAGAGGAGAAGGGATGGAGCCCTGGTGCAAGATAGAAATCACGACACTGGATGAAAGTATATCAGATCGGGATGCGTGAAGACCTCTGCTCAGAAACAAACAAGGAGAAAAAAAACCCAAGAAAAGTTTTACTCTTAAGCCCAGGTCCCAGCTCACACCCAAGGGTATGTGGCTGGGGGAGGAGAAATGGACATTTAAAATTTTTTAAAAATGTTTTTCAAGTGAGCTCCATGCCCAACGTGGTGCTCAAACTCACAACCCTGAGTCATGTGTTCTACTGACTGAGCCAGCCAGGTGCCTCTGAAGTGGGCATCCTTTAAAGCTGAAAGACCGTTGACCAGGCTGTCTGCATTTGAGAAAGAGAAATCTCCGAGTGTGTCTGATGGATGTGCGGGTAAGGTACACTCTGGGTTTGTAGACGTGATCATCTGTGGTCTGGAACATATTCAGGTCCTGCTACTGGGTATGTGAGGGGCCCAAACTAGGATCATGGTGCCCAGCTAGGTCTACAGTGGTCAGCAGGTAGGTCAGGGTTTGTCCGGCCAAGGTCAGTGGGCGGGGGCTTGGGTGGGGTAGATGGTGGCCAGAGCTGCACAGGTGAGATCCTTCTACCTCCCTCTCTTGCATATATCCTGAGACCCTTGTGGTAGGAAGAACTGTAAAAGTCTCCCATTCCCTTTCCTTATTTCAGGGTCTGGGAATAAGTTGAGATTCCATGCCCTGATTATGCTCCTTTACATGGGAAAAAGGCATCTTGCACGTGTCATTAAGGTTACTAATCAGTTGACTTAGAGTTACTCAAAAGGGGGATCATGTGGATGGGCCAAGCCCCTTAAAAGCAGAGAGTTTTATCTGGCTGAGAGCAAAAAGGGAAGTCAGAGAAACTGAAGCTGTCAGAAGGGTTTGATGAACGTTTGCACGTAGGAAGATGGAGGGGGTCATGTGCAAGGGTCAGAGCAGCCTCGAGGCGCTCAGAGAGACCCCTGATGGACAGCCAGCAAGCTAATGGGAACTTTAGTATGACAGCTGCATGGAGCTCAATTTTGCCAACAACCTCAAGGAACTTGGAAATCTTTTCTTCCTCCAAGCCCAGCCCCATCCACATCTTGTCTTCAGCCTTGTGAGACCTGGAGCAGAGAACCCAGCTAAGCCTAACCTGCCGTACCAAGTTAATAAATAAGGTGTGGTTTTAACTGGCTACATCTGTAACATTTGTTCCTCAGCAATAGAAACGAAAACAACCTTCTGAGTATCAGATATTGGGCTGGATAAGAAAGAGACATAGGTGCTGCCTTCAAAATCTTTCAGTTTGTAGGGACAATAAACATGGGATTGTGCAGAGAAACGCAGGATTAAAGGCTAAATGAGCAGGGCATGGAAAGTCACGGAAGAATCACGTGGCATGGTGTCAGGGATGAGCTGGGCAGCTCTGGTTGTAACACACCCCCCCCCCATTTAGATGATCTGGGGCCCCCAGGTGCTCTGTGGGGGCACAGGTATGCACTTCCACTTCTCTTCTTGACATCAGAATCAATACAATCAAGAAGTGAGCATTTCATTAAGGAGAAGATATACGGCTGTGATGCCTCCTTGCTGCTGAAAATTAATGGGCTGTCCCCTACGGTGTTTATCACGGGTGCTATTCATAGACGATATCTGTTTTGCTGTGAAAAAGGCTGCTAATGCCCAAATATCCAAAATTCTGTTTTGTTTCAACAGTACTTAGTTAAAAGGCAGCACATTAACATAAGAGGAATGTTTAGGAACCCAGGGGAGATGAAGCTTCCAACCAGCTCAGGCAGGCTCTCTCTTGGGAATAGAATTCCTCCTCCTCCTCCTCCTCCTCCTCCTCATCTTCTTGGGAATAGAATTATCCTCCTCCTCCTCCTCCTCCTCCTCCTCCTCCTCCTCCTCCTCCTCCTCCTTCTTCTTCTTCTTCTTCTTCTCCTTCTCCTTCTTCTACTTCTTCTCCTTCTCCTTCTCCTTCTCCTTTGTCTTTGAAGGCTCTTCCTTTGATAGATGAGGATATCAGCAAGGGGAAGTACACCCTTCTCTGAAAGGCGAGGGGGGCGGTGGGCAGAAACAGGTTGGGGTTGGGCAGAGGCTTGGAGGAGGGGGTGACTTAATGAAGCATGGCCGGCGAGGAAGCTGGAAGCATCACTTTCCAAGGGAGTCATTTGCATCCCTCCAGTTAGCTTCTCCAAGGACCATGATAAAGGAGGGCAAAGACATCTATTGGCTTCTGCCAGGTAATTTGCCCTGTGAACACGTTGCTTTGCCATGACAGTGTATACCTCCTACAGATTCACAGCACAGTCGTCCTCTCCCTTCCCAATCTAAAATATCATAGTAAAGGACCGGAGACCTCAGACCAAGAAGAAATAGTCTAGTGACAGAAAATATTTACAATGCCACAATTAGCATTCACTTGAGTATCCTACCTTGAGGACCACTCTGGTCCGAATGGTTGTGTCCCCCACCTCGAATTGGCATGTTGAAATCCTAACTCCCAAGGTGATGGTGTTAGGAGGTAGGGACTTTGGGAGGCATTGGTCACGAGGGCGGAGCCCTCAGGAATGGGATTAGCCATCTTCCAAAGAAGGCCTAAAATGGCTTCCTTGACTCTTCTACCACATGAGGATGCACAAAGAGATGGCTCTTTTGCAAAGAGGCTCTCACCACACATCAAGTCGGCCAGTGCCTTGGCCGTAGGCTTTCCAGCCTCCAGAACTGTGAGAAATGAATTTCTGCTGATGATAAGCCACCCTTGTGGTATTTTGCTATAGTAGCCCAAATCGCCCAATAGACTAGCCAAAGGTAATAGCCCAAATAATAGCCCCAAAAGGCAAGGACCATGGAAGCTATTTTGGGACTTGGACACAGGTGGGAAATTCAGACAGACCTGGTGTTGATTCAGTCATGGGGGATACGACTGTCTCCTTACAGGAGCCCTTGCCTTCCCTTGAGGTAGCCTGTGGGTACTCTGTGCAGGATGGATCCGCAGCCCTCGTTTGCAGTGCTGACTCTCCATTGCTGTCCGCGGGCAAGTTTCCTCATCGCGGTCTGTTGTGACTTGTTCCCGACCACCTGTCTGGTTTCATATCTGGAATTCTTCCCTACGTACTGACGGCTGCAGCCACCGGGACTGGGTTCCGCCTCTCAGATACCTTGTACCTGCACTTCTCTCTGTCGAGAAGCATCTGGGCACCTCCTCCTCCCTCTTCCAGGCAAATCCCTGCTTATTCTCCAAGTCTCGGCGCAAACCCTAGCACCGTTAAACTTTCCATGATTCTCCAAGAGACACACGCCGGGGCTGGTTTCTCCGCGCTCTCACCAACGCTTGACTGTCGTGTCATGTTGTAATTGCCTGCTTGCCTGAAAGTCTCTCCCTCAGACTCAATTACTGGAGGGGGTGGGGGGGATCCTGTTTTGTTTATTTTCATATTTGTATCGCTCACGTTATTCTACTTCTCTGCTAAACATTTGCTGACTGACTCCAGAGCTTAGGGACTGTCACGTTGGTGACATCTGTAGCTAGCTCATCCACCCTAGGTGTTCATGGGACGTGGGACTTCTCATGGAAAACAAGGGATCATGCTGAGGAAAACGGAACAATGCTTCAGTGTGAAGTCACCCGAAATGCTAACACACCTGGGGGAGGGCACATTTATCTGTGGCGGAAATAAAACGATAAGACTTTGGAGAGTACTTGTGAGACTTTCAGCTATTGAGAATTCTGACTTGATGATTTGTTAGAGAATCACAAGGCTCCCAAACTTGCTGCCTTCCTCTGCTAGTGTCACCCTGAACTCTTCGCTTCTCAGTGGTGTCATCCTCAAAATGGGGGCATAACAATGACAGCAGTAATGGCCTCACCATTGACTGTCAAGTGGGATACCTTAGATAGTGCTAGAAGAGAATTGTTTTAAAGGGTAAAATAGTGACTCGTAGCTATGAGACAGACATGCGTCAACGATTTCATTTAACTTGGCCACTGTCAGTGTGGACATCAGGAAGACGTTAGAACTGATTCAAATGGGGATTTGACTCACAGAGATGCTTGTTCTCCACAGCATGTGATTCGTCTGCGCTGCCATGAACAGGAGTCGGTGCGTCCCTATAGACGGGGAAATGTGGTGTCAGTTTTCTACAACTTAACTTCTTTCCCTGTAGATTTGTTAAACCGCTTAGTCATAATGAAGTAATCCAAGGGGCACATCCCTGAAGAGGCGGATCGTTCCTGGAAGGCGGCCTGGAAAACCCTTGGCTCTGCATTACGAGGACACCAGGGTCTCTTCGGACACCCAGTAGCTGGGTATTCCTACTCCTGGATAAGCCTGTCGTGTCTTCTTTCTCCTTAAAAACCGCTTCACACCCTGATCCTACCTGTTCACTTGCCCAGATCCCAACCCATTTTCACCACGGTCCCTTCCTCCTTAAGGACCCTTCTCTTCCAAGATCCATTCTCCTTTCATTAATTTTCCTTTCTTCTGCATTTTCCTTTTCTTTTTTGGTTTTATTTACTTATTTCTTTAATCTCATTACATTTTCTTCAACGTTTATTCACTTTTGAGAGTCAAAGAGAGAGCAAGAATGGGGGAGGGGCAGAGAGAAAAAGAGAGAGAGACAGAATCCAAAGTAGGTTCCAGGTTCTGAGCTGTCAGCACAGAGCCTGACATGGGGTTTTACCCAGGAACCACGAGATCATGACCTGAGCTGAAGTCGGAAGCTTAACTGACTGAGCCACACAGGCGCCCCTCTCTTTTGGTTTTAAATATTTATTTATTTTTGAGAGTGGGAGAGAGAGGGAGAGAGAGAATCCCAGGACTCCATGCCACAGCCGTGAGTGCTGACCTGAGCTGAAATCAAATGTTGGATGCTCAAGGGAGCAAGGAACCCAGGCACCCCTCTTCTGTGTTTTCAATGGTTCCCCTTCCTTCTCCATCCTTCCTGACCCATGGCTTAGAAACATTTTTAAATACCTTTTACCTTATAGTTGTAGTGTTTTTTGTTTTTGTTTGTTTATTTTTATGTAATCTCTACATCCAACATGGGGCTCGAACTAACAACCCTGAGCTCAAGAGTCAGATGAAATCCCTCTTAATTTAAAAACAAACATAAGAAACTGCTCGCCTACATTTATGCAATAGTTCCTATGCACTTTGCTGTTCTTTACAACTCCTAAAAAATGTCAAAGCCTATATTAGTTTGTGGACCATAGGAAAATAGACTAAAGGCCGATTTGACCTGCAGGCTCTAGCTTGTTGATTCCTGGCTGATAGAAATAAGGCTTTATTTTTCATTCACATCCCTGAGGCAGAATATACTGCCTGTCTGTCTCGCCACTGATGTTGGGAGCCATGTGCTTGCTTGGCTGGTGGCACGAGAAGAACACGTGGGGGCATCTGCTGGTCCAAGAAGGATGAAAGACAGGTGGATCAGGGGGCATCTGGGTGGCTCAGTCAGTTAAGCGTCCGACTTGATCTCACGGTTCGTGGGTTCGAGCCCCGCATCTGGCTCTGTGCTGACAGCTCAGAGCCTGGAGCCTGCTTCTGATTCTGCGTCTCTCTCTCTCTCTGCCCCTCCTCCACTCACACTCTGTCTCTCTCTCTCACTCTCTCTCTCTCAAAAGTAAATAAACCACAACAAAAAAAGACATGTGGATCAGACCTGGACCTCTACCCCAGCTTGAAACCATGGCTGGCTGGGCCCAAACCTCAGCCAACCCGTGTGTTGCGCAGTGTGGATGGTTGACTACTTAAGCGTGAGCTGCCTACATAAGGGAACGGGTGACTGCCATGGTTTCTGTTGCGCTGATGAAAATCTTAGGCTAGTGTCCCTCCACGTGTGATCAGGGACCACCTGCAAGGTGGGATCAGAATCACCTGGTGTAACTGCTGAGTGTGAGTTTGGGGCCTCACCTTAGAGTGATGCATTTGAAATATCTGGAAGGGAAGACTATACTAATGTGCCTTATTTCTAAATTCCCCGGGGACTTTGGGAAGCCTGCCTCAGAGTTTTTACAAGAGTTCTTTGGGAGCAGATTGGTAATAGCAGCTTTGTTTTTTAAAAATTTTTAATGTTTGTTTTTCAGTTGTTTTTTTTTTTTTGAGAGACAGAGAGACAGAGCATGTGTGGGGGAGGGGCAGAGAGAGAGGGAGACACAGAATCTGAAGCAGGCTTTCAGCACAGAGCCCAACGCACGCGGGGCTCAAACCCACGGACTGTGAGATCATGACCTGAGACAAAGTCGGACGCTTAACCCACTGAGCCACCCAGACTCCCCATAATAGCAACTTCTGTTGGATTCCTGCTATGCGCCAGGTCCTCTGCACATACACAGGACCTTATTCCTTAAACCCTGTAACGACCGCTCCGTGAGGGAGCTTTGGCGGTCCCCATGTTATAGCGGAGGTAACTAAGACTAGAGAGGGTTAGTAACTAAGCTACGATCCCAAGTCTATCAGGGAGGAGGGCCAGGCTCGCTGCCGGCATACTTACTTCGGTTCACAGCTTCGGTTTTACTTGACTTGGGTCCCTATGCAAATCAGCTCGTGCAGTCAGTCCTTTTGGTCGAAAAAGGGAAGTGAGGCCAAGAGAAGGTCAGGTCAAGGAAGGAGGGGAGGATGATCTGGCGCGAGGCTCTGTCTGTGGGAGTGCTGGTCAAGGGCAAGGGGAGGAGCCAGGGTTTGGTCGGCTCTGTTTGGGCTGATAGGTTTTTCCCGGTTCCTGAGGACACAGAGAAAGGAGGCACAGAGGGGAAAAGGGTCGGCAAGGAAAGCTGGCCCCGGGCCGTGGGGTTGAGTGGTCCCCCCTGGAATGTTTCACTAGAACCAGCCGGAACCTTTGCAGCGAGCAAGCATCCGTACTGGTGGGCCCCATTACAGCGGCCTGGAGAGGGTGTTTACAATGCTGTCGGTCAGGCCGCCTCTCCAGATTCTGACTCAGTTGGTCTGACTTACACGTAGGCTTCCTGTTCAGCCAGCCTCCTAAGTCTGATGCTGGTGTCTTTCAACCACAGTATGAAAAACACTGAGCTAAAGAAATGACTCATGAACATTAGATTTTCCTCTTATATATATAAGTGTTGTGTAATTCTAAAACGCAGAAAAACTTGAAGTCACACCAGTCAGGGATATGACTATCAATATATTAAAAAAATTTTTTTTAACATTTATTCATTTTCGAGAGACAGTATGAGCGGGGGAGGGGCAGACAGAGAGGGAGACACAGAATCCGAAGCAGACTCCAGGCTCTGAGCTGTCAGCACAGAGCCCGACGCGGGGCTCGAACTCACAAGCTGTGAGGTCATGACCTGAGCTGCAGTCAGATGCTCAACCAACGGAGCCACCCAGGCGCCCCACGAATATCAACATTTTGATGTATATTCTCCCACTTTCCTCTTGTGTGTGTCTCATATATAGATGGGGCCAGAAAGTAGATACATTACTCTGTAGCTTGCGTTTTTTAAAAAATATTTTTATTTATTTCTAGGAGAGAGAGAGAGAGAGACAGCGTGAGCAGGGGAGGGTCAGAGAGAGAGGGAGATACAGACTCTGAAATAGGCTTCAGGCTCTGAGCTGGCAGTCAGTACAGAGCCCGACGCGGGGCTCGAACCCACGAACCGCGAGATCATGACCTAAGTGAAAGTCGGATGCTTAACCGACTAAGCCACCCAGGCGCCCCTGTAGCTTGCATTTTGCACTTAACAATATCTCTTACACACTCTTCCATATCGATGAATATAAATTTACATCCTATGTACAGACGATTTTCAGGTACCAGTGGAGACCCTTGTTTTGGGGGGATGGTCTGGGAGCTTTCACCTCCTCTTCAACTTGTGTTAGTTAGTCTAGCAAACCCCTACTACCCTTGGATAAAGCCAGAACCTGGGGTTCATTTCTGAACCTCAGTGCCCTGCATTTAGCTATCCTTTATAGAGTCCTGTCTGGGCCAGGAAGTGGGCAGCTCCTGGTTGGTTCTGGGCAGAGGAGCCGCCTTTACTGGCTTTTTGGGCAAATGTTCCAGGACTTTAGAAAGCAGTCAGGGGAGGGGCGCCTGGGTGGCTTAATCGGTTGAGCATCCAACTTTCGCTTAAGTCATGATCTCGCGGTTGGAGGGTTCGAGCCCCGTGTCAGGCTCTGTGCTGACTGCCAGCTCGGAGCCTGGAGCCTGTTTCGAAGTCTGTGACTCCCTCTCTCTCTGACCCTCCCCTACTCACGCTGTCTCTCTCTCTCCTAGAAATAAATAAAATAATTTTTTTAAAAAATTAAAAAAAAAAAAAAGCAGTCAGGGGAATTTTCAGCCTCTGACACTAATCCTGAGTGTTTCCGGCTCTAAAGGCACCATCAGTCTGTAGGATCTGGAGCTCTGGGTAACGTGGATTGTCCACGCTGAGTCCCACCCCCACCCCCACCCACGGCAGTCCCACCGGGACTGGGTTCAGGAGGCTTCACGGAGGGAAACAGGGGGCCAAGTGAAACCAGGCAGCTGCCTTTGAGCTGCAGAGACGGCCTCCCCGGGGTCTCTCTCCCCCGAGGGCCCCCACAACAATGCAAAGTTCAAATCTATGGTTACTTGGAAGCACATTTGGGAAGAATCAGGGGGCCCCTGACCTCTGACATGTGACCCCAGGCCTGCCCTGCCTGTCACAGAGACCTGGCTTGAGGCCTTGGAACCAAAGGAAAAAAATTGTGTCGTAGAGGCCTTTTTTTGGTGGGGGGGGTGGGGGGGTGGGGGTGAAGAAATGAACTTAAAATACTTAGAATGAACTTAAGTTTCTCTAGTAAACTTAAAAAAAAAGTAATAAGAGTAAATGGCTTCAGTCTGAGAGGTAAACAAACAACAAAGCAAATCCTTTAACCTCCTGTCTGAGGCTGTAAAGAGGCTGCGTTTGTATTTTGCTGGCGCTTTTATGACCTGGGGGCCGGCCTTTCTCTGCCTCTGGACTGGGCCGCACAAAGCCGGGCTAATCACAGAGCAGTTTCGGAAATGAGGGTCTAGAATGGAATTTCCTCCACACGCCCTCCGGTCTGCAGCCTCCCCCCACCTCCCCCCAGCCACCCCCTCTGGAAGGCTCTGGGCTCCCGCTCTGCACAGGGCTGGAGAACAAAGGGACCGTTTCTCTGAATTTTCCCTGGAGCCCAGAGCGCCTTGGGTTGAACAAAAATTCAGTCCCAGCCGCTCTTCGGCTCCCTTCTCAGCACTAGGGCTGTCAGAAGAGAATAAATCAAGTGCTATGCGGACATCCCTGTGGGCGTAACACAAAAATGTATGTTGTTGCTGGGAGCCTGGCCCTCAGACGGCTTACTGTTCAGCTGGAATGTCATCCCTAATCAGAACGCAGGGGAGAAGTCAACTCAGTTCAAGACAGCCACCCAAGGGACGGTTTGACAGGCGGCCACAAGGTATAGGCCTTCAGAGTTCAGTGATTGTGAAGACAAGTCCTGTGATCTCACACCCACATGGAATTTAAGTAACAAAACAAACGAGCAGAGAAAAAGAAAAAGAGAGAGAACCCAAAACACCAGACTCTTAACTCTAGAAAACAAACAGTTGGTCACCAGAGGGGAGGTGGGTGGGGGGTGGCACATGGGTGCCACACGTAAGAGCGACTAGGAGTGCACCTGTCGTGTTGAGCTCCGAGTGATACACAGAATTGTTGAATTGCTACATTATACACCTGAAACGAATGTAACCTATGCTAACTGCACTGGAATTAAATAAAATAAGAGTTCAGTAATTGTTCAGTATTTGTTGAGCGTCTGAACTGACCAGATGGGATCGCAAAGACCCTGTGGTGGTAGCCTGTCTCAAGAGATGGCCGCCACCGCTTCTTTCCTTCCCAGAATGCACGCGCCACACCCTCCTGGAGAGGCGACGTCGATGTCTTCACCCCCTTGGGTCTGGGCAGGCCTACGGCTGCTTTAACAGATACCTAGGATGGAGGTTATGCTGTGCTGGTTAGTTCCACACCCGCCTTTTAAGAAGATTGGCAATTTCTGCTTCTCTCTTAGAACCCAGTTGATAGGAAACCACATGGAAAGTCCAAACGGAAGATAATTTGGGCTCCAGGACTACAGCCGCAGTTGAGTTTCTGCCGATAGCACCCCCTTGCCAGCCACATGAGGGAGCCATCTTGGAGATATGTCCTCCGGCCTCATCGACCCACCTCCGCTGATGCTACCTGATGCCACTGGCGGCGGACCTCTTGGTGGCAAAACCAGACACGTCAATGACAGTTGTTGCATTCATTCATCTGCTTTGTTCTCACGACGCTCTTTTAAAGAAGATGTTATTAGTATTATCCCCACTTTGTAGGTAAGGGGCTGAGATGAAAGAGGGTAAGCAAATTATCCAAAATGGCCCAGCTAGCAAGAGGAGAAGTCGTGAGGGCCACCTGGGTGGCTCAGTCGGTTAAGCGTCCGTCTTCGGCTCAGGTCACAATATCGCAGTTCATGGGTTCGAGCCCCGCGTCGGGCTCTGTGCTGACAGCTCAGAGCCTGGAGCCTGTTTCAGATTCTGTGTCCCCCTCTCTCTCTGCCCCTCCCCCGCTCATGCTCTGTCTCTCTCTGTCTCAAAAATAAATTTAAAATTATTAAAAAATTAAAAAAAAAAGGAGAAGTTGCGAGAATATAGGATGTGTCTGGGGGTTGGTACATGTACTGCTCTGACAGGAGGCAGGGATGTCAAGTAGGAAGTTGTTTGATACAAAAAAACCCCAAGATGGTTGGGTTGGTCTTGAATGAAAGAGGGACCTATGTGTCAGGATATGTTGCATTTAATTTAATAATGGCCATTTAAAAGTGGCCACTGAAGGCTTCCGGGGGGAGGTGACAGGATAAAAATAACTTAAGACGAGTGGTTGGACATAGGATAGTTTGAAGGGACAAGAGGCTGTCAGATGCCATCCATCACATCGTGTTGCAGGACATTTGCTCGTCTTGTGGACTCTCCCAGGACACGTTCCTCGCAATCCAAGGTTTTACTGTACATCCTCTAACACTGCTTTGTGGAACTGGAACAGAATCCAGAAAGAGGAGCTGGGTTTTAAGCCGAAATGGAAGAACTGGAAGAGACGTGGAGCCTGTGGCCTGCGTCCTCAGTAGTTTGCCGGACTGAGTTCTCTGTCCGTCTTACACATATATGCGCACATCCATGCACACATGGACCCGTGACATGCATTCCTAACACACACTCATGCCAGATAGCAGGTAGAAGTAGTACGTAATAGGGGTGTCAGGGTGGTTCAGTTGGTTGAGCGTCCGACTTCAGCTCATGTCATGATCTCACAGTTCATGGGTTCGAGCCCCACGCCGGGCTCTATGCTGATAGCTTGGAGCCTGGAGCCTGTTTGGGATTCCATGTCTCCCTCTCTCTCTGACCCTCCCCGACTTGTGCTCTGTCTCTCTAAAAATAAAAATTAAAAAAAAAAGTAGTACATAATAAATAGTCATAAAAAGAGCAAACTGCCAAAACATTTCGTACAGAGAATAAAGGCTACGGGTGACATAGAGAGGCAAGGTCACCGGCCCTGCAGCATCCAGAAGTCTTCTGGTAGAATCAGAAGGAGGACATTGCTGTAAGGCGAGGGTCCCGGGGCACGGAGGGGCTGTCGGAGGAAACATTTTCGCTGCCAGCACACGTTCTTCGAGAACGTGATTTTTAACGATCATGGGGAAGTCCATCTCATGACAACCGCGATTTATTACACAACACGCCCCGTACACTTTGTACGTTTATGTGGTTGATCATTTTGGCTTGTAAATAACACCAAAATGAAAGTCTCTGTAAATAAATTTTTGCAGGCATCTGAGTTTTCTTTGACGACAGATTCCTAGGGATGGAGTTAGTGGGCCGAAAGGTGATAATTTGAAAATATTCTTGATACTCATTGCCAGATCGCCTGCTGAAAGCACTGCCAATCCGGCCGTCGTCCAGCGGCGTGTAAAAGGCCCTTCCCGCCAGTCAGCTTGCCCGGGATGAAAAGAGGGCATAGTGTGGTGTGCGCCGTATGACCCTGTTTTAAAATGACACTTGTTTAAAGATAACCCGGGGGCGCCTGGGTGGCTCAGCTGGTTAAGCGTATGATCTCAGGGTTCATGGGTTGGAACCTCACATTGGACTCTGTGCTGACAACTGGGAGCCTGGAGCCTGCTTGGGATTCTGTGTCTTCCTCTCTCTCTGCCCTCCCCCACTCCCACTCTGTCTCTCTCTCAAAAATGAATAAACATTAAAAAAATAAAAGGTAACCCAAAATGCCTAACTCTGGGTGTTGGGGATTTAGAGGAGATGTATTTTCTTCTTTAAACTTTTCTGTATTATATAAATTTCCTAAGTAGTTTGTATATTCCTTATAACATTATAAATGTTTTTAACATTTATTCATTTTTGAAAGAGAGACAGAGTGCGAGTGGGGGAGGGCAGAGAGAGAGAGGGAGACACAGAATCCCAAGCAGGCTCCAGGCTCCAGCACAGAGCCCGACGCGGGGCTCCAACCCAGGAGCTCGGAACCACGACCTGAGCCGAAGTTGGACGCTTCACTGACTGAGCCACTCAGGCGCCCCAAACCTTGTTTTTAAGTAGTGAAAGGAATATGTCAGGACAACTGTGCGATCCCAGGTTTCCTGCTGACAACAGTTTGTCTGAAGCAGCTGATTAGGGGGCTCGGAGGGGTTCCTTCAATCATCTGGGGACTTAAAACCCCTTCCCTGGAGCACCCGGGTGGCTCAGTCGATTGAACAGCCAGCTCTTGGTTTCTGCTCACTGCTCAGGTCATGACCCCACAGTTTGTGAGTTTGAGCCCTGCATCCGGCTCCAGGCTGACACTGTGGAGCCTGCTTGGGATTCTCTCTCTCTCTCTCTCTCTCTTTCTCTGCACCTCCCCAGCTCTGTCTCTTTCTCTGTCTCTCTAGAAATAAAGAAATATAGAAATAAACTTAAAAAAAATTAGGAACCCCCCGCTTCTCCTGAGCTCTGCCTCAGACTGATGGAGTCTACATTTTTGGGTGGGGCGGGGCCGAGGTGTGGGTATTTTTTAAAGTGACCCACGTACCCTGCATTAACTTGGGGGTGAACACCCCCCAAAACCGAGGGATCTAAGGGAGGCCTTGAAGGCCACGCCGAAGATGTCACGCCGGCCAGGTGGGACGGAGCACACCTTTACCTGTGTGTCTGCCACGCCTCGGCTGCAGGTACAGGGTGGCCTGATTCTTATCCACCAACGGCTGCAGACAGTGAGTCAGAACCAAACCAAACTGCCTCTCTCATCAGGGCCGCCGGCGCCTCCTTCATTCCTGGGAGATCAGACGGGGGAAGCCGGGCATCGGCGGGCTTTGGCCCTCCCTTCCTGTGTCAGGGAAGCAAAACTGGTGGTCTCTCCCTTTTGGGGGGGTGCTGTGTTGGAGAGAGAGAAGTGGGGAGGGGTGGATGGGAGAAAGCTAAGGCCGGGCCGTGAACTCCTGCTTCCTCCAGGCCAATGGAGAGCGGCCGCCTCCTGTTGGCTGGGCTCCCAGCCTCCTCTGAAGCCTGGAGATTAGGGCAATTCAATGCCTTGCTCCTCTCTGGTTCTTTCTGTGTGGTGGGGGCTGGGCCTCCGCTGGTTCCCTCAGCAACAGGGCCCGGCTCCATTGTGAGGAGGGCCTGGGCGGGAAAGCAGCGGGGGAAGGAAGGGAGGAGCCGGGCCTTCCCTTCCCAGAGGTCATGGGGGGCCGTAGACACCCTAGAACCCTGGGTTCCAGGAGGGGTGGGGACCCTTGAGGGTCCTCGGTCCCTCCCAGGGTGGAGGAGGCCAGAGCCGAGCCTGTGGGCATAACAGAGCCCATTGTTAGGTGCTGGAGACCAGGGCAGAGGCAGGCTGGGCTACCCGCTGGGAGAGGAGGTGTTAGACAGAGTCCTAGCCTCTTTCCCTTCGATGACAAGGAGGGCGGGCCAGTCCCTGGCAAGCCCGCCTGGTGGCAGGCCTGGCCTTCAGCCTCACATCTGGCATTTTCTGACCAGCCTTAGCTGTTCTTTTTAAGCATATTTATTTATTTTGAGAGAGAGCAGGGGTGGGGGAGAGAGAGAGGGACAGGGAGAATCCCAAGCAGGCTCCATCCGCCGTCAGTGCAGAGCGCGATGCGGGGCTCGAACCCGCAAACCGTGAGATCATGATGTGAGCGGAAACCAAGAGTCAGAGGCGTAACCGAGCGAGCCACCCAGGCAGCCCTTCCCCTCTGTTTTGCTGTGATCCTGTCTGTCTCCCTGACCTCAAGCCTTGTCCAAGCCGGCCACCGCGTCCACCTCCCCCACATTCCCTCCTCCCCTTCCTTTGCACACACCGCACACACACCCACTGCAAAAACACAGGATCTCCCGTTCCCTTTCCAGGTGCAATCTTCTGTCAGGACAATCAAGGCTCTGCTGGCCTCGAGCGGGTCAGGAAAGCCATCCAGGCCTTAGGACATTAGGGCACTTTGGGAACCAATCAGGGAGACTTCGGATGGGTTCTGTCACTAGTGATTGTTAGAGGTCTCGGTGCTTAAACACACGAGCTTCTAGATCTGAGAAAACAGCCATTCTAGGGCGCCTGGGTGGCTCAGCTGGTTAAGCGTCCAACTTCGGCTCAGGTCATGATCTCAGGGTTTGTGAGTTCGAGCCCGGCATCTGGCTCACTGCTGTCCGGGCAGAGCCTGCTTCGGATCCTCTGTCACCTTCTCTCTCTGCTGTCCGCCCCCAACCCCCACCCATCTCACATGCTGTCTCTCTCCCTCTCAAAAATAAATATTAAAAAAAACTCCCAAACTTAGCCACACTAAAAGTTTCCAGACCATACCCAAGGAATAAAATGTGACAATGTGATTAAGTCCCATAGAAATAAGTGTCATTGGGGGCGCCCGGGTGGCTCAGTCGGCTAGGTGTCCAACTTCAGCTCGGGTCACGATCTCACAGTGCTTGAGTTCAAGGGCCATGTCGGGCTCTGTACTGACAGCTCAGAGCCTGGAGCCTGCTTCGGATTCTGTGTCTCCCTCTCTCTCTGCCCCTCCTTTGCTCTCTCTCTCTCAAAGATAAAGTTAAAAAACATTTTTTTTTAAAAAGAGAAAGAAGTGTCTTTTGCAGGGATACCTTGCTGTTTTCAGTAATCTCCCTGATGCTGTTTCCCTAGGGACCATTTCAACCTGGAGACGATGGTAAGTAGGTGTCCTGTTAAGGACTAAGGAGACCCAGGCACCCGTTTCTTGAGGTGCCTCTGGCTGCTGACTGCAGCCACCACAGAGGAACAGCACCCAGGGTCCAAAGGCCACAGCTGTGAACCCGACTCTGACCCCTCCCAGGGCCCGCTCTCCTCACCCCCACACGAATGAACCGAGCCCAGTTCCTTTCTCCCAGGGAGGGACAGGAGCCCCGGGCCAGTGGGGCTTCTGCACGTGGGGCCGTTTCCACGATCAAGAAAATTCCCATGTGCTGAACACGGAGCACCGTGCCCGGGACACAGCAAGCACAGTAACACCGTCTTCGATGTTTCGGCCTTGGAATGTGCCTGGGTTATCCCCATAGCTCACAATAACACAAGGATTGTCATTATCACAATTCACAGACACAGGGACGGAAGCTCAGGTAGCTTCCGCAGCTTGGTCACCCAGCATCACCCAGCCAGTTAGATGGAGCAGTGTGGATTTGAACTCAAACACTCAGCAACCCGAGGCACCTGGGTGGCTCAGGCGGTTAAGTGTCCCACTCTTGGTTTGGGCTCAGGTCTTGATCTTCGTGAGATCGAGTCTTGCATTGGGCTCTGCCCTGACACTACGAAGTGTGCTTGGGATTGATTCTCTGTCTCCCTCCCTCTCTCTCTCTCTTAAAAATAAATTTATTTATAAGTTTATTTATATATAAATATATATAAATTTTATTTATATATTAATTTTTATTTATTTTTGAGAGAGAAAGAGAGAGTAAGAGAGCGAGAGGGGGAGGTGCAGAGAAAGAGGGAGGGGGGAACAGAGGATCCAAAGTGGGCTCCACACTGACAGCAGTGAGCCCCATGCAGGGCTTGAACTCGTGAACCGTGAGATCGTGACCTGAGCCAAAGTCGGACGCTGAACCAGCTGAACCACCCAGCGCCCCAATAAATAAATACACTTAAAAAAAACCACTCTGCAACTTGGGAGCTCTTTCCAAGGCAGCCACCGCCTCTCCCGCATCATGACAGGTTTGTAAATGGTTTGCCTTCCCTGAGTCCTTAGAGGTTTGCCCCATGGAGAGGAGTCCATTACCCCGATGCGCCGGAAATCACTGCACCTGGTCCTTCAGGGGCAGCTTTGAGTGCCTATTAAGCAGGTAGGAAAAGAACAAGATCAATGCAGTGAACACGACGTTTCTGAGGCCCTCGCGTCGGCTCCCAGGTTCTCGGTCAAGGCTGCGGTTTGAAGGCCTCTAAGGAGAACTGCTTCACACACAGACACGGGAGGCGGGGTTTCCCTGGCTCGTGTGATTTTGGGGGAAGGGGACGGTTCCCTACAGATGTAGCATTTAGATCCAGATTGTCTGAAATGTGCCTGAAGAGCCAACATGAAACTATCCTTCTGAGGCCCCCATTCTGTTTAGGGTCCTGTCTTCAAACAAATAGGAGTGCTAGAAGGAAAGCATGGGCGGGGGCGCCTGGGGGGCTTGGTCGGTTAAGCATCCGACTTCAGCTCAGGTCATGGTCTCATGGTTTGTGGGTTCGAGCCCCGTGTCGGGCTCTGTGCTGACAGCTCAGAGCCTGTTTCAGATTCTGTGTCTCCCTCTCTCTCTGCCCCTCCCCACTCATTCTCTGTCTCTCAAAACTGAATAAATGCTAAAATAAATAAATAAATAAATAAATAAAAGAAGGAAAGCACGGCAGTGCGGGGCCATCATCCCGCATGGGCCTGGGGAGGGCCAGGGAACAGAGGGGACAAGGGCCTCGGTGTTTTTCCCAAGGCATCTGGGGAAGTATCTTTGATGTGTTATCTGTTTCGTGATCTCTGCTGGGTTTTCTTGCTCCTCTCTGCTAATTTTTGACCAAGAATGGAAAAGAGGGATGACAGAGGAGGGGGCGGGGGGGTGAGCGGTGGCAGAGAGGGAGATTGTCTCTCACCCAACACACACACACACACACACACACACACACACACACACACACACACACACACACACACACACACACACCCTCTGTGGCATTTTTAGAGAATAACAGTGCCACCTGGTGGCGATATACATGCAAAGCCTCCCCTAAACGTTAGCTGAGAATACATTACACAAGTTGTATTATTCTGTGCTTACTTGCTCTTGTTTTCTACAGTTGAAAGTCCCTCCTTACCCTCCCAGCTTTTTCTCAGAAAGTGAGCCAAACCATGAATGTGCTTCTGAGAAGTGCTGTAGAGCATTCCGGGAGGCCCTCGGGGCGAGAGAGACAACCCTCAGAAAAACAGCCTCCTGACAGAACTCTGAGTCCCTAGCATCTCATAACCCTGGCATCGTGCTTATTTGAAGAAGAGGCAACGGGCTCGAGAATAGGCTGGATCGCAGAAATTGATTCTGCCCACTGTACAACACTATGCCTTAAAAAATCAAATTTGTCAACAGGCTCCTGGGTGGCTCAGTTGCTTAAGTGTCCAGCTTTGGCTCAGGTCATGATCTCACGGTTTGTGGGTTCGATCCCCGTGCTGGGATCTGTGCGACAGCTCAGAGCCTGGAGCCTGCTTCGGATTCTGTGTCTCCCTCTCTCTCTGACCCTCCCCTACTTGTGCTCTGTCTGTCTCTCTCTCTCTCAAAAATAAATAAACATGAGAAAAAAAATCTGTAAATTACCAGAAGAGCAAGGAACCCTTTATTATCAATATCCTTCCTTCCTGCTTCTCTGACTCGAGCGCGGTCCCTCCAGCAGTGGCTCATCTCACTTTGCTGCACTTGTAAGAAATGTCATCCATTTGCAACACCCTGTGCATCCCCCGCCCAGTGCAGGACACCGCACAGCCAGCGGGGCTCTTACCGCAGCTGGAGACATTGGGGTAGATGTGAGCACATGGGGAGGGGGTGTGTTTTCTCTCCCAGGACTGCCGCGCACAGGTCACAGCTGATCTTTATCTCCTGAGGTCCACGAGATAGTGAACACAGTGAGCCAGGCTCCCTGCTTGGTACCTACATCACGAGTGTCCCGTACCTGCGGCTACGAACGCACCGGGAGGAACAGACCTACATGCGTGTATGCAGCAAATATCTGTGACTCAGGAGCACTGCAGAGTTTTCAGTGCTTTGGGATTTTATTTATTAAAAAAATTTTTAGTGTTTATTTTTGAGAGAGACAGAACACGAGCAGGGGAGCTGGAGAGGTAGAGGGAGACACAGAATCTGAAGCAGGCTCCAGGCTCTGAGCTGCCGGCGCAAATCCCGATGCGGGGCTCGAACTCACCAACTGTGAGATCATGACCTAAGCCGAAGTCGGTTGTTTCACCAAATGAGCCACCCAGTTGCCCCCACTGTTTCGGGATTTTTTTTTTTTTTTAATGTTTTGTTTATTTCTAGGAGAGAGAGAGACAGCGTGAGCAGTGTAGGGTCAGAGAGAGAGGGAGTCACAGACTGAAACAGGCTCCAGGCTCTGAGCCGGCAGTCAGCACAGAGCCCGACGCGGGGCTCAAACCCACAAACCGCGAGATCATGACCCAAGCGAAAGTCGGACGCTTAACCGACTAAGCCACCCAGGCGCCCCTGTTTTGGGATTTTGAATGGACTCCTGACAAGCCATCACAATCAGACTTTTTACTGATGTAGGGGTTCAAGGAGTTCTTTCCAAATACTAATTCGTGGATCCTTGCAAAATCGTCTGGAAGTGACTGGCCAGGAAAATGAACAGCAGTTTGTCATTAATCTGAGCACTGTGGCAGCGGAGTCAGGGCAAGGAACAAGCAGTTCTTCAAATGCCCTCCCTCCAATGTCTGGAGCAGGAGAACTCCCCGGAACACAGCCGGGTTCCGCACTGTGAGTGCTACGTAAGGGAGCCTCCTTATTCGCCCCGATGCAGGGAAGGAATCAAGCTCTAAAAAATAATTCTGGGTTTGTCTGTAGGTAGGGCAGCAGAGAGGAGGCTTGGAGGGCTCACATCATCCCTCCTCCTCCCCAACAAGGGAATACAGGTGGAATCAGGCTGAAATGAATGTCAAGAGAGCGTCAAGGGGGAGGACGCAGATAGGAGTGCTCCTGGGGAGGCCAGCGCTTGCAGGGGGCGCTGGGAGGAGGGCCTGCTTCCTTCCCTTTTCAGCTCCTACTGGCTGCCTGTGTTCCTTCGCCATCTTTAAAAAGGACACTTCCCATCATCACCTGCTCCTTTCATGCCCGGCTCTCCCCCTGTAAGGGTCTTTGGGGTGGCATTGGGCCACTCAGATCACGCAGGACAATCTCTCCAGCTCAACATTGTTAGTCACATCTGCTGAATCCCTTTTGCCTTGTAAGGGCACATTCCCAGGTTCTGGGGATCAGGCCGTGGACAATTCTGGGGCTGCTCTTCTGCCTCCCACACTGGAAGATCAGGGAAGAGAGACCAAATGACATTGTGAGGAAGGCTTCCTGTAATACGGAAATCTTCCCATAACATCAATTTCTCTACATCCAAGGGTTACGGAAGTTTTCATCCATGGGCTGCCCTCTGAAAAGGGAACTGTGCTTCTTGACCTGTCCACCACCTTGGCTGCGAGAGGTCGCTCCTGGGACCCTCCTGAGCCAAGGGAGGGGAGACATCGGAGCAGCAGAAGCTTCTTCCTCCAGAAAGCAGAGAAAGCCCTCGGGAGCTCAGTTACCCACTGGGCCGGCCACTCGGGTAGCTGAGGTGTTGGCTTTGGCCACAGCAGTCATGGGGACTGGAAAACAGGTGTTATAACAACCAAAGCACATCAAGTTCTTTTAGACCATCTCTGATGAAACTGTTTCTGGCTTCGAGTTGGTAAGAGGAATCCTGATGGGAACCACATACGCCAAGTGCGAGCATTCCCTTCTGCGCTTCCAGAGCTCCAGGTAAGAGCTCTCGGCGGAGGGAGCCGGTTCCTGTACCCTAGGGCCTCCAACACGGCCCTGGCCACAAGTGTGTCCTGCTGGCTGATCTGGTGGTGGATTCTAAGATCCGGTGTGAGCTCACGGGCGCCTTGGACTCCCTTGCAGTGTGGCAGAGACGGCAGCCCGCGCTGGCCCTGAGCGCTTCCGACTTCCCGCTGCCCTTGCCTCCAGGGTCTGTGGCTTGCAAGTCCCCAGCAAGTCCTCTTTTTTCTTTTTAATGTTACTTTATTTATTTTGAGAGAGACAGAGAACATGCATGTACCTGTGCACGAGTGGGGAAGGGGCAGAGAGAGAGAGAATCCCAAGCAGACTCCACAGAGCCTGACTCCAGTCTCCATCTCAAGACCTGAGCCAAAACCAAGAGTCAGACGCTTAACTGATGGAGTCACCCAGGCGCCACCCCAGTGGGACGCTCTTTACAAATCATGGTCCTTGGGTCGGCACTGAGGTTATAACGACCGACGCTTCCTTGGACCCGCTGCTCAATTCCCCTATAGGCTTGATTCCCTGCTGCCTTTCCCGCTGAAGAGATAAAAACACGTTTCCTCTTCAAAGCCCTTACCATTCACACAGATCTGTCAATCCCTTGATCAGGAAGACACATCTTAATGAGGGGTGTGTCAAATAGGAATTTGTTAAGATGCAAAACACAGAACCTTGAGTAAAGTCAGCCAGGACCGGACAGGGGGCGCAGCACCAGTGACCTTTGGGGCCAGATAACTGTTGTAGAGGCTGTTCCGAATATCGTAGAATGTTTTGTGACAATCTCGGCTTCTAACCACTGGATCAGCTCTTCCTCATGGGGGGCAATTTTGCTCCCAGACGATATCTGGAGAAGATGCTGGTTGTTAGAACTGGGAGTGGGGGTCCGAGGGTGAGGTCACTAGTGGGCTGAGGACAGGAATGATCCCACAATTTGTAGGACAAGTCCTAACAACGGAGAACGATCGGACCCCCAATTCCAATAGCGTCAATGTTGAGGGACCCTGGTGTAAAGAACTTGAAAAGGACATTTATAGCAGGTCCAACCAGACAAGAGGAATAACATCCTCCCCAGACAGAATTCACATCCTAGTCTCTGTGCTGAGACAGCCAGAAATCATTCGGTTTAGCTGATAATTATCGGGACGAGCGTCCTTGCTGGAGACACTTCCCAGAGGGAGGGATGGGGGACACGTGCCGGAGAGGGCACACACTTTTTTTTTTTAAGAATTAAAAAAGGGGCGCCTGGGTGGCTCAGTCGGTTAAGCGTCGGACTTCAGCTCAGGTCATGATCTCATGGTTTGTGAGTTCGAGCCCGCATCAGGCTCTGTGCTGACAGCTCAGAGCCTGGAGCCTCCTTCGGATTCTGTGTCTCCCTCTCTCTCTGCTTGCACTCTGTCTCTCTCCCTCAAAAATAAATAAACATGAAAAAAACTGCAAAAAGGGCAGAGAGAACAAGAAATAGGGAATGATGGTCTATTTTCCTGTGCTTGGTTTTTTAAGTGCATTTTGGCTCTTCTCTGTCAAGCTAACGATGGGTAGAAAAGAAAGCGGCTGGCAGTGTTCTTTCAGGTGCACCAACCCGCTGGGCACACCGTGATGTTAATTAACCTCTCCTTTCTTCGCCTCCGCGTAGCTGACCTTCTTCCTCAAACCCATACCCACAGCATTGTCATGGGGGTGGGGCCCCGGGGAGCGACCCGGCAGCTACTTGAACTGTGAGAACCCACGTCTGTTTGTTCCTCATCGCCCAGCTATATGCACAGAACAAACACTACAGCCTTCAGTGGCCCAGGGGTGGACTGATTTGTCGCTGACGCACATGCTTCCCTTTTCCCCTTTGTTATATCTATCTGTTTGCTATTTTTTAATACATGAGGCCTGATTTCATTTGTGTGTACGAGTGGATAACATTTGAATGTACTCGGAGACAAACGTGTTTCAATAGACACGGGGAACTAAAAAGAAAAAAGCAAACCCATATCAACAAAAGGTACCGAGAGTGTGAAGTCAGACGTGCCTGCTGTTGGGGCCGCCTGGCTGCACCCAGTCTGTCCAGTGCTGGGGTTTCAGCCTGTCATCGGTGCTCCCGTACCCTCAGCCGTCCCTAAAACAAAGTATGTGTCAGGGCACCTGGCTGGCTCAGAGCACTTGACTCGATCTCGGATTGTGAGTTGGAGCCCCATGTTGGTTGTAGACATTACTTAAAGAATTTTTTTTACTGTTTGATTTTGAAAGAGACAGAGACACAGAATGAGCAGGGGAGGGGCAGAGAGAGAGGGAGACACAGAATCCAAAGCAGGCTCCAGGCTCTGAGCTGGCTGTCAGCACAGAGTCCTACACAGGACTCGAACCCACAAACCGCGAGATCATGATCTGAGCCGAAGTCGGATGCTTACCAACTGAGCCACCCGGGCGCCCCTCTCTCTGTCCTTTTTGGATCAAGGGATAAGGCTACCTCCCTGGGCTGTCTCCCAGCCAGGTGCTCTCAGCTTCAAGTTTCTAAAGAGTGGGCAGAAAAGTCAAGAAGGTAGAAGAAGAGGGGGGCGCCTGGGTGGCTCAGTCGGTCAAGGATCCGGCTTTTGACTTGGGCTCCGGCCATGATCTCACGGTTCATAAGATGGAGCCCCACGTCGGGCCCTGCGCTGACAGCGTGGAGCCTGTTTAGGATTCTCTCTCTCCTCTCTCGCTCTCTCTCTCAAAATAAATAAATAAAAAAGAAAAAAAGAATGAAGAAGAAGGGACAGGCTGAGGGAGGTCTTCGCAGGCAGCGCTTTTCAAGACATGGTGGATGGAGTGCTGGAACATTCTGGATTTTCTCTGGTCCTTTGGAGACATTTTTTTCCTTTTTTTAAAATTTTTTTTAAAAATTTTTTTAATGTTTTTTCTTAAATTTATTTCTAGGCGAGAGAAAGAGAGACAGCGTGAGCAGGGGAGGGTCAGAGAGAGAGGGAGTCACAGATCGAAACAGGCTCCAGGCTCTGAGCTGGCAGTCAGCACAGAGCCCGACGCGGGGCTCGAACCCACTAACCGTGAGATCATGACCTAAGTGAAAGTCGGACGCCCAACCGGCTAAGCCACCCAGGCGCCCCAACATTTTTTTCCTTTCACTAAGGCCTGGAATGGGAAGAGGTGACTGAAGGTGTGGAGGCCCCTGGGGCGGCACTGATCCCTCTTGTTAAAGTCTTTATGTGGGTCTTTACCAATCGGAATGGAAAAATGGACAGATTTAGGATGATACTGATTTATCAGGACTGGCGACTCTGGCGTCAATCCAAGACAGGGGACTCAGCCGTCCCCCCGTTTCTTAGCTCCCCCAGGACAGGAATGCCCCCAGGCCCCCCCCACCCCGGGCTGTCTTCTGGCCCCCAGCGCCCACGTTGGTCAAAGGTGGGGTCCTTAGGCCGTGTGGTTGGAGCCAGGGTGTGGGGCCCAAATTCAGGATCCACCATCTACTTCCTCCGTGACCTTGAGCAAGGCAGCCCTCGGGCTTCAGTTTTCTTGTCTGTACAATGGGAACAATAATGGCATCTCCATGGCAGTGGCCTGAGTGAGAAAGTTAGCCTGGTGCCAGGCTCGCCGTAGATGCTGTCTAAATATTAGCCATTAGTATTAGGGGTTCAAGTTCTCTCGTGTTCAGCTTCGTTGCTCATCGAAGGCCAAATATCTAAGGCATTTTACTGCTTAAGGTTGTTTTTTTCATAATGGCTTCTCATTTACATACTGTCGGGACTATTTTCAAAGCGCTGTTTGAGAGGATTTTGAACGGCTTTTCGTCCTGTTTCCGGACTTAGGCAGAGATGCCTCCAGGAAGGCGTGGGGTGAGGGTGGGGGGCGTAGACGGAGATGTACCAGATGTGACGCCCCAGCCCCGGGGCCGGCATATCCCAGAAAGCTCGTACAGGCAGGCGCAAGGGCTCGGAGGCCTCTCTCACCCGCCTTGGATTCCTTCCATATTTTTCCCGGCAAAATCTTTCTCCAGATCTCTGCCTTTTCTCTGAGGATGGCTCTCGGTGCCTCAGGCTCTGTATATGAAAAGTCTCAATGAAAATGGAGGATGGGGAGATGTGAGCGCATTAGCACTCCCGAACTGTCCGCGTGTAGAATGGTTGGGATGGTAAGTTTTATGTTCGGTATATTTGACCACAATTAAAAAAAAAATACAATCACACACACACAAAGCCTCAAAGAGTGGAGTGGGAGGGACGTGAGGGTCTTCATTTGTGATTTGACTTCCAATTCCAGGAGTCAATTCATTCAAATCCGGAGTCACATCTTCCAAAGCACCTTCTGTGAGCATTTACGCATTTTTCTTACTGCGTGGGTGGGGTGGGGGGTAGGGGTGGGGGGTGCGGGGCCCGGCCGGGGCTGCAGCTTCCGGGCCCTGACCCCTCTGGAGAGGGGCTGCCCGTGGGTATTTGTTGACTGTTCCTCAAAGCAGGAAGGGGTCCAGGGGCAGGTGGCCAAGGCCACGCTCAGGAGGGAGCCTCTGAGCCGCTCTGCCCGTTTTGGCGCCAGGGTCGTGGGAGCGCCAGGCCAGGGCACAGAAGGACCCTCCGCTCGCGAGGGCTTGGCGGGGCCTGGTTGCCAAATATCGCTGGGCTGGCAGCTTCTCCCCCTGCGTCCCCTGGGCTCTCTGGCTTCTCGCCCCCCTGCTTCCTGTCGTTAAACTCAGCCAGCAGCTGGGTGGGAAAGGCCCTGAGTGTGTGTGCAAGCTCAGGGTTAGAAAACTGCAAAGCTGCTTCCTCCTGCGTCTTCCCACGGCCTTCCCAGGGCTCAACCAGGGGGAGACTCTGCAGAGCTCCCCAAAAGGGACCCCCAGAAGGGTCCCTCATGCAGGCTCTTCGCTGGTCCTTTCCGCCTCGGCGTGGGGCCCCAGCACCCCTCTCTGGTCCGACGCCCCCGTGCGGAGGCAGACTGGCCTTATTCATTGCAAGCCATTTCCAGCCCTGAGGTCCCCCCACTTTGGGCTCGGGGAGCGTCAGCTGTCCCCCTGGGGTGGCCTCTGGCTCCTAGCTGCCCCCGGGGGTGTGTGTGGCCTTGCTCCGCTTTGGTCCTTCAGGATGTGCTCAGTCACCTGCGTATCTCTCCACCGTTGCCACACGCTCCTATTCTCCTTCCCAAACAGAGTTCTCGGTGCTGTCTGACCCGGCTCGTCTCGCAACCTTCAGGACGTCCCGCCGGACCCCTGCAGCCAGTCTGAATTAATAGGTGACTCTGCCGGGAACCCCGTCTGAGCTCCTGCAAAGTCCGCCAGCTGCCTAGAGGGCGATTACAGACCGGCACAAAGCACAAAGCCCTTCCTCTCCGTGCTCCACGCCAGCGCCGCCTCCTCTTGTGTCCCGCATCTTCTTCTTCTTCTTCTTCTTCTTCTTTTTTTTAATATATATTATTTCATTTTATTTCTAGGAGAGAGAGAGCGTGAGCAGGGGAGGGTCAGAGAGAGAGGGAGTCACAGACGGAAACAGGCTCCAGGCTCTGAGGTGGCAGTCAGCACAGAGCCCGACGCGGGGCTCGAACCCACGAACCGCGAGATCATGACCTAAGTGAAAGTCGGACGCCTAACCGACTGAGCCACCCAGGCGCCCCCGTCCCCCGCATCTTCTCGTCCTTCAAGCGAGCCAGACGGCTTGGGTTCCGGGATCAGCTCCATCGCCAGCGGTCTGATCTGGTTGCTTGCTACCTTTCTTGCCTCAGTGGTGCATTGGGGATAATAAATATAAAATGGGGGTAATGGGAACGGCATGCCACGTATGGTTGTTAACATATAAACTGTAGAATATACGGGAAGTACTTGGAAGAGTACGCAGCACATAGTAGGCACCTTATAAATGCTGGCCGTTATTTGTTGAAAGTCTTGGCAAAGTCGTTCCTTTGACTCCAACCTCTACTCTCTGGTTGCTTGAATATTCAGGTAAGCCACTCACCCAGCAGCCTCCGATCTCCTGACCCCGGTGACCTTCACTTGCAGCCTACCTAAGCCACCCACACTCCTGCCTCACAGCTAGTCTGGACTCAGAACAGCCTCTGAAATCTTACGCGTCAGCATTTACCTTCCAGGATCATTCACCTTCCTTCCAGCTCCCTTCACTAGCGCTGCTCTTAAGCCTGCTGCCTTCTCTCCCAGGTGGCCCAGGTATGTGGCCTCTCTTCTTCTCTCAGCCCGTCAGATCTTCTCAGCCTTTTAAAGTTTATTTATTTATTTTGAGAGAGACAGAGAGAGAGCACAAGTGGGGGAGCAGTGGAGGGGGTGGGGCAGAGGATCCAAAGCAGGTTCTGTGCTGACAGCAGAGAGCCCCATGCTGGGCTCGAACTCATGAACCGTGAGATCATGACCTGAACCGAAGTCAGACACTTAATCATCTGAGTCACTCAGGTGCCCCAGATCTTCTCAGCTTTTAAACATTTCGCTGATGAGCTTACGTATTACTGATCACTTGAACTTTCTTATCAAGATCTTTAATTCTCTTGGTCATTCATTCATAAGAAATAAGACAAAAGAAATATATGAACGATTCTGCACTTACAGACTGAGGAAAGTGCCAGGAAAAGACTGAATAGACTAACAGAATGGAGAATAAAGAGGAAGGCATTTTGGAGATGGTCTTCAGGGATGACAGCAGAAAAGCTGTCAGTGAATTTGACCAAATAGAGGCTACTGGTAACTTCGACAAGGGCAGTTTCAGGAGAAAAGTGTTGGGATTAGAACATCTGAGGAGTTAAGGAAAGTGGAGGAGAGAAAATTCCCACAGGCTCTTCTTTCTATATAGGGAGGGGACGCGGAGGAAAATTGGAGACAGTACCACAGACAGGATTGCCATCTCCTTTAAAAGTTATTAAGGGGTGGCGCCTGGGTGGCTCAGTCAGTTGAGCGTCTGACTTCCGCTCAGGTCATGATCTCATGGTTCATGGGTTCGAGCCCTGCATCGGGCTCTGTGCTGACAGTTCTGAGCCTGGAGCCTGTTTCAGATTCTGTGTCTCCCTCTCTCTCTGCCCCTCCCCAACTTGAGCTCTTTCTATCTCTCTCAAAAATAAACATTTTTTAAAAAAAGTTATTAAGGTTCTCAAGATGGCGGTAGCAGACACTAAACCACTAAACCAGGCTCGGGGACCTGTGTGGCCGGGAAGTCCATGCCCGTGAAGTTGGCTCTGATGGCGAGTTTGTATGGAAACGAGAATAATCTGGTTATTTAGGTATTTAGTTTGTCTTCGAGAATATTTTTTTTTTAAAAGAAAGATGCAGGAAAGAAGACATACCTTAAGACATGACATCTGGGGGAGAAAACAAGATGGCAGAACCCCAAGTCTATGCGGGGGGATTAGACAGGAGGGGGTCATGCCCTCTGTCGTAACAGCAAGAAAGACAAATGTGGGTGTAGACAGAAGTATGTCCATAATGGCTGTGGTGGCTTCCGTTGTCTCTGTGACGGCAGAGGCCAAGCTCCCAGCCAACAGGGGGAGGGTGGCAGGAAGAACGGGGCTCTTCACAGAAAGCAAATGTGTGTGGAAGATGTCAGTTGTTTTGTCAGTTAAAAAAATGGAGGGCGAGCAGATAGAGGGGGTTGTTGGTGTTTGTGAGAGTCATAGTAAGGAAAGAAAGAGAGAGAGAGAGAGACAGAGAGAGAGAAAGAGAAAGAAAGAAAGAAAGAAAGAAAGAAAGAAAGAAAGAAAGAAAGAGAAGGAAGGAAGGAAGTTAAGTCAGGAGAGGGGGGGAATGAAGTTAGAGACACCCCTGGGGTGAGCAGTCTGGATGCGCCCGAATAGTTACTGTTGAAGGGACCCCCCAGGAGGTGAGCTGAGCACAGAGGGGTCTGGATCAGACAGAAGAAGGTGTAAATGAATTCCTGGGCTGACGAGGCCCAGGCTAGCTCCCGGGGGTGTGGGGTGGGTTGCAGGAAGTGGTCTCTGCGGATGAGGAAGCCTGTGAGGGCCACCAGCATGGGGCTGAATTTACGGAGAAAGACGACAGGGCACAGGACAGAGCATGAGGCTTCCGGACAAGGGCTGAAGGCCTCACGCTGTTTTTCAAGATGGGGGCCGAGAATGTGCTGTTTAAAAATGTTTTCTTACAGGGGCGCCTGGGTGGCTCAGTTGGTTGACTGTGGGACTTCAGCTCAGGTCATGATCTCACGGTTTGTGAGTTTGAGCCCTGTGTCCAGCTCTGTGCTGACAGAGCCTGGAGCTGCTTCAGCTTCTGTGTCTCCCTCTCTCCCTGCCCCTCCCCCGCTCGCGCTCTGCCTCTCTCTCAAAAATAAACAAACATTAAACAATTTTTCTCTTGCAAACATCTTTCTGTCTTCAGTTTCGAGGTTCCCTGGTTCTCTCATTTCATCCGAGATCTCAAATGAATCGCGCGGGGGGTTGGGGGAGGTGCTGGAGGAGCCGCACTTCTCTCCGCGGGCCAGGAGGGGGCGCAAGAGACCGCAGCCCAAGAGTGACTCCAGAAAAGGCTGTTGACAGCAAAGTGCATGGAGCTCAGGAACCGCTCCGCCTCCCCTGCCATGGGTGTCCCTCCGCAGGGGGGAGCCGCCGGGCCACCCGAGGGCTGGTTCCCCTGAGAGCTGCACCCCATCCCCGCCTGGGGCCTCACCCCGTCTTCCCCTCTGCCGTCTCCCCTGGGGACCCCCACACTGCATCTCGGTCGCACCGTGATCCAGGAGGGTCTGGGGTCCAGCTCCTTCACTTCCGTACATCAGGGTCACGGTCACAGGGTCTGGGGGTTAGAAGGTGGAGCCCTCTTTTGGAGGCCACCATTCAACCCACCACACCTTTCTCTTCTCCTTAGCTAAATAACCCAGCGGGTGGCCCACCTTTTATTTGGGTGAACACTTGGTTACTGAGTATTTCCCGTGTCTGCCGGGCTTTACCGGGGCCCCTTACTTGGTGCTCACAGGCGCCCCCCCGCGGCACGCAGTGCTGTCTGCGCTCGAGAAAGCGGAGGCCTTAGTGGGTACAGCTGAGCGCAGGGCGCCACCGCCCGCCCAGTCCCATGCGGCCTCCGCCCTCCGGGGGCGAGCTCCTCTCTATCGAGAAGATTCTCCCACTTAGAAAAATTTGAGTAGCTCAAGAGATCCAAGGCCCCTTAGGACAGGATAGGGAAAGAGGGGGATGTAAATTCGCAGCGTGAACACCGTGACCCTTGCGGCAAGTTACACAGATGGGGGGACAAGGCACACATCGGAACCAGCTTGTCTTAGTGGCGAACCTGACTTCCGCTACGAGGCGTCGGGGGTCCTGGACCTCAGGCGGATGGGTGCTCGTATGGTGAGGACACTTCCGAGGAGAAGGCCGCCAAGCGGCCCTGCGGGTGCCCGCGAGCGCGTGTGCGCCCCGGGAGCGCGTGCGGCGCGCAGGGGTACCGCGCAGGGGTGTGGGGTAGGGGTGGAGGGGTGACGGGGGGGGGGTTGCTGGCAGCTCAGGCTCAGGAACAAGTACCCTGGGTGGAAGCCGTCGGTGCGGAGGTCCCCGGAAGTGCTTTTCCAGCCCCTCCACGGCGGGCGGCGCCTGAACCCCGGGCTCCGGGGTGGGGGTGGGGGTGGGGCTGCCCGGGCTCCTCGGGTGTTGGAGCAGCGGGGGTCGAGTTCTCTGCCGGTCCCCCTCCATGACAAGGAGCGGCCTGCGGTGGCCCGGGACCCAGGTGCTGAGGCCTTGGAGGCCGGTCCTAGGGGTCTGTGGGTGTCTGTGCCTGCAAGCCAAGGGTGTCTCCGAAGCGCGCTCCCTTCGGGGGCTGCGGGACCACCCCCTGGGAGCCTGGAGACCCCCCAGCACCGGAGGATGGTGTCAAACCCTTCCGAGCAGCATTGCAGCAGCATCGACCGGGGCCTGTACGGCATCCTCCGGACTGGATGTGAAACCTGGAGGGGTCGGTCCCACAACCTTCAGCACGTGGAGTGCATTTTCGGAGAGGCCCAGGGAGCCTGGACTCGGGGCGGGCTGGGGACCCCAGGCCCTAAAGCACCAGATCAGAGAGCTTTCATGCAGGGTGGGCCGAGAGAGGTTTTACTTTTTTATTTCTTCTTCTCCTCCTTCTCCTTCTAGTGTTTAGGGTTAGGGTTAGGCAGAGAGACAGCAGGAGACAGAGGATCTGAAACAGGCTTTGTGCGCAGAGAAGCAAACCCCACGCGGGACTCAAACTCACAAATCACAAGATCATGACCAAGCCCAAGTCTGTGCTCAACCAACCGAGCCACCCAGATGCCCCCGAGAGGCGTTTTAGGAGCCAGCTGCCCACTGGCTCCCCCTTCCCCCCAAGTAGGCATCCCTCCCTCCCATCTCCCACCTGCAGGGAGATGGCTCTCCCCTGTCGCTGGGCAGGGTCTCCAGAATAGGCTTCCTTACTACATTACCTGGGGACACGCTTCTTTCTCAGTCTCTGGACAAAGTTCGTGCTATCTAGGAACGGCGGCGGCGTCTGCGGCCCTCAGCCCTCTCGGCTGGCCCGCGGTGGTCGTGAGCTGCCAGCCACCGCCCAGGACCTGCATGCGAGAGGAGAAACGCAGCCCGAGAGTCACACCGTGACATCGAGACATCATGGGTCAGACCGGAAACGAGGGTATGTATTACTACTGCCGAAGCAACACCCGTCGGGAGAGGCGCCGGCAGCCGGCGCTGGCCGTGCCCTCCCGTGCTGTCAGGGCAGAGGCGCGCCAGGCCCACCGGCAAGGGTGGCCGGGGAGACGGACGTCCGGGGCATCTTAGCCTGGTGTCCTTACTGGAGTCGTGCGAGTGCCTCCCCATGTTCCTGTCATACCGACGTGAATGCCGCCGATGGTGACTTTGCCTTCTGCAGGCGTGTGTTGCGAAGGAGGGCGGGTCCCAGCTTGCTGACCCCAGGGTGCCTCCGCCTGGTCTCCCCCAGCAAGCGCACTTGGCCGTGCTGGTGGGAATGCCACTGTGTGCTTCAGTCATATATCTCCCCGGGCCACAACTAGGTCGGGTGACACCAAAGTGTCACATCAGGTTTTAAGAAACTCAGTCCCTATTTAGCAGTAACTGATCGAAACGGGGGAAGTGTCAGACGGCATCTTGCCTTGTTCCTAACAACTACGGGGAAGCCACATCTTGAACGACGAAGTTGATTTGAGGCCCGAGCTTTGTGCTGTTTGCCAAAACTGCTAGTCAGTATAGGCATGCCGCGGAGATACTGTGGGTTTGGCTCCAGGTTGTTGCCGGCAGGTGAATATTGCAATAACGTGAGTCCAGTGAACATTTGGCTTCCAGTGCAGATGAAAGTTATGTAGTTTTTTTTTTAATGTTTTTTTATTTATTTCTGAGAGAGAGAGACAGCATGAGCAGGGGAGGGTCAGAGAGAGACACACACACAGAATCTGAAACAGGCTCCAGGCTCTGAGCTGGCTGTCAGCACAGAGCCCGACGTGGGTCTCGAACCCACGAACCGCGAGATCATGACCTCAGCTGAAGTCGGACACCCAACCGACTGAGCCACCCAGGCTCCCCTGAAAGTTATGTTTATACTGTAGTCTATTAAGTATGCAGTAGTCTTACGTCTAAATTAATGTACATGCCTTTATTTAAAAAATACTTTGTTAAAAAATGTTATACATCACCCGAGCTTTCGTAATCAGTGATCAGTCACGGATCACCAGGCCAAATAGAATAAGGAAAAAGCTTGAAATGTAGCAACAATCACCAAAATGTGACGCAGGCACGAAGTGAGCAAATACTGGGAGAAAAATGATCCCTACAGAGCTGCTGCATGCAAGTTTGCCAGAATCGTTTAATTTGTAAAAAAAGAAACCCAGTATGTGTGAAGCACAGCGAAGCGAGGTCAGTCTGTCTGTGCTCACGGGGCCTCCGCGCGGCTGCCTGTAACGGGCTCGGTGGGATGTCCCCCCTCCCCTCCTTTCTCAGCGCCGTAGTCTGCCCGAAGTCGCCCAGCTGGTGTGGGGAGCAGCTGCGTGTATTGTCCCCGAGCAGCGGTGGGGTCTAGTGACAGGAGATGAAATCCAGTGATTTTTTCTAAGAAACCCTTTTTGTGTTTATTTATTTATTTTGAGAGAGAGTGTGCGAGCAGAGGAGGGGCAGAGAGAGAATCCCCAGCAGGCTCCGTGCTGTCAGCGGGGCTCGATCCCACAAACTGTGAGATCATGACCTGAGCAGAAACCTAGGAGTCAGACACGCAACCCACTGAGCCACGTAGGCGCCCCTATTGAGAAACTTTTTACACAGAACAAAGGTAACCGGGAAAGGCGGGGTGTAAACAGATAAAAGTGGAAACGCTCTAGATGCAACAGGGAGGGGGAGCCTCCCTGCCAGACAGACGCTATTCTGAACAGTCTGGAAACCAGCGGAGTCAGGTGTGAGGACAGGAGATTGGGAGGGAGGCAGGGCCACTTACCAAGCTGGGGCACAGGATAGAAGACACTGAGGTCAGATAATAGTGTCAAAATCCAAGTTTGGCAGCAAGGGGGATACGTGTATACACATACATGCGTAGATAGTGTAAGTCAGATATGTAGTATGTCACCAGGCTTCAGGGAAGACACTAACTCTTTGTAATGGAGTAATGAGTGCTCTACACAAAGATGAAAGTGATAGAACTAAAGATTATGAAGACTTAAAAAATTTTTTTAAATGCTTTATTTATTTCTGAGAGAGAGAAAGACAGTGTGAGCAGGGGAGGGTCAGAGAGAGAGGGAGGTACAGAATCTGAAACAGGCTCCAGGCTCTGAGCTGGCAGTCAGCACAGAGCCCGACGCGGGGCTCGAACCCATGAACCGTGAGATCATGACCTGAGCTGAAGTCGGACGCTTAACCAACTGAGCCACTCAGGTGCCCCCAAAATATATATTTGAACACCTTTCCCTGTCAGAACTCTGTTGAGCATAATATGGCAACATTACTGAGTTTTAGGTCAACTCCTTTAGAAATGCTTGGAACGTGACCTGTGACTTTCACCTTTAGAGACCGTACCTTATTTTCTCCTTTAATAATAATATTTCTATATTGGGTGCCTGGGTGGCTCAGTCAGTGAAACATCCAACTCTTGGTTTTGGCTCAGGTCATGATCTTACCATTCATGGGTTCAAGCCCTGCATTGGGTTCTATGCTCCAGAGTGTGGAGCCTGCTTGGGATTCTCAATCTCTCTCTCTCTCTCTTCCTCTCTCTGGCCTCCCCCCCACCCCCGAAATGAATAAATAAACTTAAAAATTTTTAAAAAAGAATATTTCAATGTTGGGGCTCCTGGGTGGCATAGTCAGTTAAGAGTTTGACTGTTGGTTTTGGCTCAGGTCATGATCTCACAGTTCGTGGGTTTGAGCCCTGACATCGGGCTCTGTCTACACTGCAGAGCCCACTTGGGATTCTCTCTTCCTCTCTCTCTGCTCCTTCCTCATTGCTTGCACTCTCTCTCAAAATAAATAAATAAAAACCTTTAGAAAAAAAGAATAATGTTTCAATGTTTTAAAAATATTTTTCATATACTTAGAAGAATGACGTATTAAGCCGCACTGGTCACACATGTCATAAAAAATCATTTTTGACTCTTCTGTGTTGGGAAAACATCAAGTTTAAGTTGCCAAGTTCAAGACAGCATTCCTTCTGTTTTCAGAGTAGACGGTTTCTTGCAAACTTCATTCAAAGTCTTGTCTCTCTCAGGTACAATAGTTGATGCTCCATCAAGCATGCGCATTTAATGTCATGCCGCTTTTGCATTGATTCAGCATATTTATTACTCAACAGCTTATTATTGAGATTGTGTATCTCTTCATTACTGGCTAAGCAGCAGCAGCACTGGGGGCACCTGGGTGGCTCAGTCGGTTAAGCGTCCGACTTTGGGCCAGGTCATGATCTCAGGGTTCATGGATTCGAGCCCCGCATTGGGCTCTGTGCTGAAAGCCAGCTCAGAGCCTGGAGCCTGTTTCAGATTCTGTATCACTCTGACTCTCTCCTGCTCGCGCTGTCTTTAAAAAAAAAAAAGGGGGGGGCGCCTGGGTGGCTTAGTCGGTTAAGCGTCCGACTTTTGCTTAGGTCATGATCTCGTGGTTCATGGGTTCGAGCCCCGCGTCGGGCTCTGCGCTGACTGCCAGCTCAGAGCCTGGAGCCTGTTTCAGTCTGTGACTCCCTCTCTCTCTGACCCTCCCTTGCTCACGCTGTCTCTCTCTCCTAGAAATAAATAAAACATTTAAAAAAAATTATGAAAAAAAAAAAAAAAAAAGCAGCAGCACTGGGAAGAGTAATGGGCTCTGTTCCAGGTGTGGGTCCTCCCTTGCCTGCTATCCAGGGCAAATTAACCTCCCGAATTAGCCTATAAGTTTCCTCATCTATAAATTGCAAGGCTGTTGAGAGTCAAATGAGACCCTGTGTGTAAAATGTTTGCACCTGGCATGTAGAAATGCCCCACCCCCCAAAGCTTCCTCTCCTTCCTTTGTGTAAATGTGTACACCTGAAGCGCTCAGGTATTCATCTGATAATGTGGATGAGCCACTTGTACAAAGATTGCACGCTGCCTTCAAAACAGTCAGTTTGGGGTGGGATGGTGACTAGGGAAGGGAATAGTTTGCTCACAGCGGTGCTTCTGGCAATATATGCAAATTAATCCAAAACTAGTTTTAAATATTTGTAATTAGTTTTAAAAATAACTTGCAAATCAGGGTGCCTGGGTGGCCTATTTGGTTAAGCATCTGACTCTTGATTTCAGCTCAGGTCATGATCTCACAGTTCGTGAGTTCAATTCCCGCTTTGGACTCTGTGCTGACAGCTGACAGAGCCTGGAGCCTGCTTCTGATTCTGTGTCTCCCTCTCTCTCTGCTTCTCCCCCTCTCTCCCTGTCTCTGTCTCTCCCTCAAAAAAAAAAAAAAGTAAAAAAAAATTACTTGTAAATGTTCACGTCCAGTCATGATGTAATAATGTTAGGAGTGGATTTACTCTCCCACCTTAAACGACTAGCCAGCCATACAGAAAGTATGAAGCAATAGTTTGTAGGCACTGGACAAAGTTCACACGTCATGATCAACGAGAGAAAGGAAAGATGAGTGAAGGAGGCATTGTGGTTCCCAGTGCTTTGGGGAGACACGGAACCTCCCTGCAGTAGAGGGATCTTATTTTACAGCTGTACTGTGTTTACCCAGGAGAATGTTCCTGTTTTTAGGTAGTATACACCTATGTGTTTATTTAGAAGCAAAAACATAACACTTTTCAACAGCTCAGGGAGATCATCTGTGTATGTATTTAGATATACATACAGACATATATGTACATTTACGAGACAAAATGATAAAACATGGAAAAACACATTAACATAGGGAATCAGGGTGAAGGGAATATAGGAATTCTTTGTACTGATTTTGAAGCTTTCTTCTAAGTTTAGAAAGCTTTTTTAAATTTTTATTTTTGAGAGACAGAGCATGAGGGGGAGGGGCAGAGAGAGAGGGAGACATAGATTCTGAAGTAGGCTCCTGGCTCTGAGCTGTCAGCACTTGAATCCACGAAATGCAAGATCATCACCTAGCCAAAGTCAAATGTTCAACCGACAGTCACCCAGGAGCCCCTAAGTTTGGAAATATTTCAAAATTAAAAAAAAAGTCACGGGTGCCTGGGTGGCTCAGTTAGTTAAGCATCTAACTCTTGATTGTGGCTTAGGTCATGATCGGAGCCTGGAGACTGCTTTGGATTCTCTCTCTCTCTGCTCCTCCCCCACTCATGCTCGGTCTTTCAAAAATAAACATTAAAAATGGATTTTAAAATAAATAGATGACAGATAGTCAAAGCCTGGTGCTAGCAACTTATTAATGTAGGAGTACTCAGCCATTTACTTAAAATGCTGTTCAACAAATCTCCAAAATGACGCAAGAATTGGGAATTACTTTAGATTTGAGGTAATTGCTTTAGACTTAGCGATTTTTTTTTTAATATAACAGGTAGCATAAAAAGTACCTACATGTGCATCACTCATGACATTAAACAAATGCACAGAGGCACCTGGGTGGCTCCATTGGTTAAGTGTCCGACTCTTGGTTTCAGCTCAGGACCCGATCTCATGATTTGTGAGTTTGAGACCCACATCAGGCTCCACACTGACAGTGCAGAGCCTTCTTAGGATTCTCTCTCTCTCTTTCTCTCTCTCTTTCTCTCCCTGCCCCCTACTTGCTCTCTCAAAATATATAAACTTAAAAAAAATCTTTTAAAAAATGCATGAATTCCTGCGCATTTTTAAACTTGATTGCAATTATGAAAATTAAAAATGTGTTCTAAATACAAATTTATTGAGTCTTAGCATATTTAGTCAATGTGTATGTCTATATTTGACAATTATATACTATCTGTTCCCTGTATAAAAACTGGAAAATCCAGGTAAGCCAAGACAAATAATGCCCGCAGAGAAACACTGCTAATCAACTGCTTTTATATGCAGACACAATGTACTTTATGCTAAAGAACTGCTGATGTTCAATTTCCATGCTTTTTGAAAGGTGAGCTTGGGGTGAACACAACTCAGGTGCAACTTTTTTTTTCTTTCTTTCTTTTTTTTTTTGAGAGAGAGACAGAAAATGAGCAGGGGAGGGGCAGAGAGAGTGGGGGAGAGAGAATTCCAAGCAGGCTCCACACTGTCAGCACAGAACCCGATGCAGGGCTTGAACCACAAACCGTGAGATCATGACCTGAGCCCAAACCAAGAGTTGTATGTACGCTTAACCGACTGAGCTGCCCAGGAGCCCCAGTTGCAACTTATTTGAAAAAATATTATAATTTTTAATTTTTTAAAAAGTAAGTTCTACCCCTGACATGAAGCTCAAACTCATGACCCCAAGATTAAGAATCGCACGCTACACCACCTGAACCAGCCAGCCACCCCCCACCGCAACTTATTTTAGAAGGCGATACTACATTGCCGATATTAGAGGGCTGTGTAGGACGCATCCTGAAAACAAACAACGCAAGCTGAACTGTGAGCGTACTGACTGGTATGGTTTTGAAAAAGCCAGATTTGAAGACTGATGGCCGTGTCTCCCTCCTGCCGGCCCTGTGAAGTTTTAGAAGCCCTCACACGTTATATCTGTCCCCATCTTACAGACAAGGGAACAGAAGCATAGACAAGCTGTGGGGCACTTCAAGCCAGACTGCTGGTGGGTGGTGAGATGAGCAGACTCCTTATCCTTCATAAAGTGATTTTGGGTCAGTAACGTCAAATATTTTTAAAGCTGTCAAATTGCAAAAAATCTTAAATACATTTATACAAACTGTTCTGGGTATATTTTTCTTTGTTAATTAATATTTCATCAGTATAAAAAATAGGTCATGGAATTTGGGGGAAAATACCCAAAAAATACATATTTGGGTCAGGCCTGGATGAAACAATGTCAGAACAGAAAAACAGGTTGCTACTGCGTAAGAGTCATGTGTAAGTTTTGTGTGTTTGGCATCAGTTAACAGTTAAAAGCAGTGATAGAATATAAATACTCTCCTAGTAGGGAAGTGTTCATGTAACAGGAAAGGATTTAAAATTTATTAGGCATTAAAAAAAAAAAAAACAGATCTTGGAGCACCTAGGTGGCTCAGTCAGTTGAGCGTCTGGCTCTTGATTTTGGCTCAGGTCACGGGCCCTGCCGTGGCCTCTGCACTTGGGGTGGGGCCTGCTTCAGATTCTTTCTCCCTCTGCCCCCCTTCGCTGCTTGTGCTCTTTCTCACTCTAAGAACTACATAAATAAAAATATAAAAGATCAGATCTCCTTCTGATATTAAACTTGTGCTGATCTACATGTCGTCTATCGATGATCTGAGCTGTGGCTACATGATGGCATCTCTGAGTCTGACAAATCCTAAACAATACCTCATTGTTGCTTCGTGTGCAAGTAAGAGGTGTGCAAAGTGACAAACACTGGTCTCCTCCCTTCTCCCTGTCAGAGTCCTTTATGGACTTTCTTTCTCAAGGCTGTGCCTGTTTGGCTTGTCCACCTTTAGATGAAGAAGATTTTAATGTTTTATAGTCGATGATCCATGTGTTGAGATTTTTTTTTTTTTTTTACTAGAAAACATACGAACTTAGCGGTGTCTGGGTGGCTCAGTTGGTTAAGTGGCCGACTTCAGCTCAGGTCACGATCTCATGGTTTGTGGGTTCGAGTCACACATCGGCCTCTGTGCTGACAGCTCAGAGTCTGGAGCCTGCTTCGGATTCTGCGTCTACCCCCAACCCCTCCCCTGCTAGCTCTTGCTCTCTGCCCCTCCCCTGCTAGCTCTTGTGTGCCTGCACACACTCTAATTAAATGTTTAAAAAATTAAAAAAGAAAACATGTAACTTGTAATTGCTACTTTAGAATTTCTTAAGTTACTAGTATCCCCTTCCCAAGAATCAAATACTAGCTTTGGATTTAGCTGAGCCTTTGGCATCCTAATCTCTTGCTCACACTGCAATGGTATCAATGGGTTACGCCTCCTAAATGCTACTGATGTATAAATTCCTATGCTAATGTTCTAGAGCCACGGGTGTAAGAGGTCAAGTAAAATAAATGTATGGCTGACAGAAAAGAGAAAAACTACACAACTCTGTTATTTTAAAAAATGTTTTAAAAGTATAAATACATGCTTTAAAAAATTCAAATACACAGAACACCTGCACAGTTGAATACAGAAGCCACTAGCTAGATTTCAGCTGCTCAGTGAGCACAGGTGACTAGAGGCTATCACACCAGGAGTACACACATGGACCGTTTCCATCATCACTGAGGGCCCACTGGGCAGTTCATGGTTGCTGCTCTACAGTAACCATGGTTAAGCACTAGCACATCAATGGCTTATTATTATAAAAGTTCTTTATATATTCCGGATACAAGTACCTTATCAGACATAATTTTCAAAACTTTGCTCCCATTCTGTGGGTTGTCTTTTGATGGTGTCCTTTAAAACATAAAACTTCAGGAGCGCCTGGGTGGCTTAGCTGGTTAAGCGTCCGACTTTCGCTCAGGTCATGATCTCGCGGTTCGTGGGTTCGAGCCCCGCGTCTGGCCCTGTGCTGACTGCCAGCTCAGAGCCTGGAGCCTGTTTCAGTCTGTGACTCCCTCTCTCTCTGACCCTCCCCTGCTCATGCTGTCTCTCTCTCCTAGAAATAAATAAAAATATTAAAAAAAAAAAGTAAAATAAAACATAAAACTTCATTTTGAGGAAGTCCCGATTTTTTTCCCTTGTTGCTTGTGCATTTGGTGCTGTATGTAAGAAACCGAAGATTTCCTTATATGTTTTCTTGTCAATTTTATAGTTTAGGTACATGATCCATTTTGGGCTGAAATCTGTATAAGATGGTGGTCCATTAGCTCTTTGTGACAGTTGTCCTAGGACTTTTTGCTGAAAAGATTACTCTTCCTTATTGAATGCTACTGGCACACTCGTCAAAAATCAATTGTTCATAAATGTTACTGGCTTATTTCTGGATCCTCAGTTATACTTTATATTCCCCTAACCCATGTTTATTCTTATGCCAGTACCACAGTGGCTTGGTTTCTGTAGCTTTGTAGTAAGTTTTAAAATTGGTTAAGTGTGAGTCTTCCAACTTTGTTCTTTTTCAAGACTGTTTTTGCTGCTGTAATTTTCCGTATGAATATTATCAGCTTGTCAATTTCTGCAGATAAGCCAGCAGGGGTTTTAACGGGAATTGCACGGACTCTGTGGAGCAATTTGGGGAGCATTTTTTTTTCTTAACAATGTAACGTCTTCCGATCCATGAACAAAAATGTATTTCCACTTATTTAGGTCTTCTTTAATTTCCCTCAACAATGTGTAGTTTTTATTCATCTTGGTGCTATTGTAAATAGAATTTTAAAAAGTCTCAATTTCAGAACATTCACCGCTAATACAGAAATAAACTTGATCTTTGCATATTGATCTTGTATCTATCCTGCAGTCTGGTGAACCAGTTTTTTTTTTTAATTAAAAAAAATTTTTTTATAATAATTTATTGTCAGTTGGTTTCCATATAACACCCAGTGCTCATCCCCACAAGTACCCTCCTCCATGCCCATCACCCCCCTTCCCCTCCCTCCACCCATCTGCCCTCAGTTTGTTAACGAAGGACCATGGGGGAGAAGAAGGGGAAAAATAGTGGGGGAGAGGGAGGGAGGCAAACCATGAGAGACTCTTGAATGCCGAGAACCATTTAGTTTTTAAATGAATTTCTTAGAATTTTCTACAAAACACGTTTCTGTCATCTGTGAATACACAGTTTTACTTCTTTTCCAATTTGGCTGACTTTTATTTCTTTTTCTTGACTAATTGCCCTGGCTAGAAACTCAAGTACAATGTTGAATAGAAGGGGTGAGTATGACCATCCTGGTCTTATTCCTGATTTTGGGATGAGAACATTCAGCATTTAGTCTGTTGTCATTAATGATATTAGGTTTGGGGTGTTTGTAGATATTTTTTATCATGTTGAGAAATTTCCCTTTTATTCCTAATTTGTTGACTGTATCAGGAAAGGGTGCTGAATTCAATCAAATGCTCTTCCTTCAACTATTAAGACAATTAATTAGGTCAATGTGGTAATTTAGTCCTTTATGAACATGGTAGCATTGATTCTCATTATGATTCTGTATTTATGAATTTACCAATTAATTTCTAAAGTTTGTTTGTAATCCCCAAATCAAAACTGTCAGCACTTTTATGATTATTCATAGGCATGTGCAGACACATGAAAATGTAGTTTCCTGATGTGCGTGCTCTCAGCGGAGCTGAACAAGGCAATGCTTTGCCTTCCTGTTCTGGCTCCCCCTGAGACGTGACCAGAAGATGAGGGGGTGGGGGATGTCAGTGCAGTGCAAGAAGCTCTGGCTCTGGGGCTAGATGGACAGGCAGGAATCCCAACTCTGGCAATTACTAGTGGGGTGGCTTCAGGGAAGTCACAGTATTTTTCAACTTCATTTTCTTTTTTGGAAATAAAACAGTATATACCAGGATAAATTGTTTTCAGGATTAAGACTGTAATCTATTTGAGATATGTATATATACACACACAGACACACACAGACACACACACACTTCCCCGAGGAGCAACGGCTCTGTATTCACTAATTCAGTATTTACAGCGACATTACAGAATGTAAATAATGTGAATAAGGTGAATACTGTGACTAATAAGAAGCATCTGCAAATGACATTGAATTCTGGATGTTAAACCAACCTTGTATTCCTGGGATAAATCTTACTTAGTCATGGTGTAAAAAATCCTTTTTATATGTTGCTAGATTCAGTTTGCTAGTATTTTGTTGATGACTTTTGAATCTATATTCATAACAGATACTGATCTGTAGTTTTCTTGTAATGTCTTCACTGGTTTTGTATCAGGGTAATACTGGCTTTGTATGTAAGATGACTTGGGAAGTGTTCACTCTTCCATTTTTGGGGACAGTTTGCAACGGATTGGCGTTAATTCTCTCAATGTTTGGGAGAATACAGCAGTGACGTCATCTGGACTTGGCATTTTCTTTGTGGAATGTCTTAAAGTTACTAATTCAGCATCTTTATTATTGGCAGTTGCCTCTTTAACTTGCTTTAGGTAGAACTAGTGGTGGTTAAGATGATCTCTCAAGGCCAGAACAATTCACTGAGAAAATGAATGTTATCGAGGAAACATCTCCAGCATCTGTGAGATTCAGATAAGCAGCTGCCAAGGTTATCCAGTGGCAGAGCTGTCCTGCTGTCTTGCTCTAACAGAGACAAACATCTCATCACCTCTCACATGCTTTCATGACCGTAGGAACAAGGACTGTCAGCTGCTTCCGCATCAGATTTAGTTAGATACAAACCTGTTAACAGACATTTGTAGTAAAGTCCTATAATCACAAATTAAAGTTTGTACATGACTAGATTATATACAGACATGTGTATTTACATATTATCATTAAATCTATCTACAAAAATAATACCTGTCTCCGAAGCTGTCAGGAAGGCAGTGTGTAGTGGAATGAACAGTGGCACAGAAATCTGAATGTCTCGGTTCTGGGGCTGGCTCTCGCTTAAACTAGATGCGCAATCTGTTTCTCCCACTGACAGAACAAGGTTAAGCCTGGTGATCACCAAGGTTGTTTTTCCTCATTCTAAAAACACAAGGACTTCTTCTACAGTAATGTCCTTTCCACCGTTCTTACTTCAGAGTGCTCAAAATGAAAATATTTTTGTTATAAGCACATCCCTATTTCATTCTTACAGAACGAGCCAACCAATCCACCAAATCTTAAAAGAAGAGGAAGAGGAAGTGTGTGGTTAATAAGTCCAACATCTCAAAGTCCCAAGTTTGCCACGAAAGAGCCACCGCTAACCTTCTCTCTACAAATACGTATTTGCTTTTTCATCATACCTCACGTCCTGTCAGTGCTGTTGCATAGGAGGCATGTAGTAATTACGGTAATTTTCAAAAACAAGGAGGTCACTTATCGGAAATTCGGAGCCCATCAGAGAAGCTGAACGGCATCTCATCCGTCGTCTCTACTGGCACGTTACTTCTCCCAAAGCGACATGAGTCGTGGTGGGAATGCGCACTTGAAATAAACGCATCTGCAGTCCGGCTGCAACGACAGCTATCTGAGGGCAAAACGCTGCTCGAGTCACCCAGATGCGAACGGTAAACAGCGTGGAAGGAGTCCTGGGTCGAGTGGTAGGGCCCAGGCCCCGGCGCGGTGCAAGCAGGGCTCTGGTAAGGGCCGTTGCACATAATACACGTTTGGAAGCAAGTCTTCCTTCCCAGACCGCGGTGAATGTCCAGTTTGGCAATGAGGGGTTTCCCGACGTTCACTTCCTGCTTCTCCTCTACAGTATCTTCCAGCCCCGAGTACTGATACGACACACACACTGTGAAGATCAGATGCTCCTGAGAAGGAAAAGGAATGAAGTTATTTTTATCAACTGTGAGCACATGTGAGTCTCAGAGTATCACCGACATCTACAAATACGCATATGATCACCCGACAAAATCCACTCTCGCTCCCCTTTCCCAGCTTCCAATCCTCAAGGCCCGTTTACACCTTCCCTACACTAAGCAACGGCAGCGATAATCATGTTCCCTTTCCTTCATTCAACACTCTGAGTTTTTAGAATTCTACTACTTACTACTGACGGTAGTCAGGATCACAGAGATCTTGCACTGTATTCGGAAGAACTGTTTAAAGGTGTTTTCCAAGCCGTGGGGCTTGGGACACTTACCCAACTGGTGGGGATGGAGAATGGTCCTTTAATGAAAAAACCTGGCTTTACCCTCAGGCCAGAAGTTTAGCCGTTTTAAAAAGTATTATGAAATAATAATCCATGGTCACAGGTGGAGAAGGGTAACTGCATCAGATCACAGGCTTATTTCACAGACAAAGGAGCCTGAAGAAAATTAGCTACGAACAGGGTGTCGAGAGTTTGTATCTGTTGTTCCTTAACTAGACAATGAGTATTTGAAGATGTGAAGACATGTAAAAGTAGAATACGCTCTGTATCTCTAATTTTTTGCTTTTAAATCTTAGAGAGAGAGAGAAAGCACACATGTGCTGAGGAGGCAAGAGAGGGAGAGAGAAAGAGAGAGAAAGAATCCCACGTAGGTTCCACGCTGTCAGCACAGGGGCCTGAATGGCTCTCACGAACCGTGAGATCATGACCTGAGCCGAAATCAAGAGTTGGCTGCTTAACCGACTGAGCTGCCCGGGCGTCTACTCTCACATGAACATCTTCAGGCCATTACCAGGGACAGAATACAACGTGGAAAGGGTCACTGTAAGACTGTGTATCTCATATCTCTACTTCCATTTAACGCTCAATGAAGCAGCGTATCCATAAAGTAATACAACTGTCACACATGGAAATGAATTTTCACTTTCACAAGATTAGTCATTACACACAGGAGAAGCGCTAACCTTTAACTTCTGCAGTGAGCTGAGCCGAGTATAGAGGCACTGCTTGGGGAGGTCCTTTGACACCAAGTAGCTGCCAGTCTCCTCAGGCGTCCCTTTGTTTGCGACCTTTGGATCAATATCTAAGTCCTGTGAAAAGGAGCAGATGTTATCAGTGAAGGCAATGAGAGTCACGACATGGTCCGTGACAATAAAATATCTCAATAGCTTTTGCCCTCTTAGGAATTTTGGCCCGAGTAGGTAAACCCTCATCCAGGACTAAAGAAACAGTAAGAACAGCACTCTAGAGTACGACAGGAATTCTAAATTCTGCACACGTATGCTCAGAAAGTTAGCTGTGCGAGTACAGACGCTTCTAAAGTGCCCCTAGAAACACTTCTTAACCCACTCAAGCTTCCTTTTACGTTCAAGCCCCGTGAGTGTGACTGCTGCATTCTCTCCCTTCTATCCATCACTTCTGGGCAGGTGCAGGGGGATTTTAGAAAGAATAAATGGACATGACACAGGCATCCTGTCCCCTTTTTCTTCTCCAAGAGACACACCCTGGCCAAGGGTGGGAGAGCTATTCTCGAACTCCAGGGAGAAGGCCTCAGGTTCTGCCCTACCCCGTGCCTAGGAGGCCCACCCCAGGCCAGCACTGCCAGGGTGGGTGGAGGGACCCATCGAATTCTGGCTTCAGTGCTGGGCCGTCTGCTCTCACGCTGAACAATGTCCTCCATGAAGCCCTTATCAACACCGAAGCGATGTTCTGGATTTGTCTTGCACCCTGCTTGCTTCTCAATTTACTGCACTCATGTAGGAAAGAGGGATACTATTTATAGGCTTCTTAAGGGCAACACGAAATACATGTTGTATCTTAATTTATGGAAAAAGAGAAATTTCTGTGCTTCCGATATACCAACATAACTTGACAAATAAAACTTTAATTAAAAACAGTAGTTTTTAAAAGGAAATTATTCTTTTTTTTATTTTTTATTTTTAATTTATTTCTAGGAGAGAGAGAGAGACAGCGTGAGCAGGGGAGGGTCAGAGAGAGAGGGAGTCACAGACTGAAACAGGCTCCAGGCTCTGAGCTGGCAGTCAGCACAGAGCCCGACGCGGGGCCTGAACCCACAAACCGCGAGATCATGACCTAAGCGAAAGTCGGACGCTTAACCGACTAAGCCACCCAGGCGCCCCAAAAGGAAATTATTCTTGACATAAGAATGACATTCCTTCATATTTGATATTCTACTTAGGGTAAGGGCAATTAAAGGCTTCTTTCCTCGGTGAAATTTGACATTTAGGGTATTTTGGTGATCCATTTTTAAATATTATGACTACTGTTACTAAAATACAAGTATTGATATAAACGGAATATATATATTCATATTTCTTTTAAATTTACCATCATCTTTAAGTTTCCACATACTTAGTTCTTAGTAAGTGAGGCTATACCGGCATATTCTGAATCAAAGAAGAAAGCGGGGACTTACAAGAGGAAAGTCTGTGACATAGGCATCGCACATCACCACGTCGGGCGGCTTGTGGACGATGCTCGTGTAGATGATCATGACGTTGGAGAACTCCGCGGCAAACCCTAGCTGAATCTGGACACCGCACTGAAATTTAAGACACATACTTTCTGGGAGTTCTGAAAAAGAGCAAAAAGAACAACTTACAAAGAATCATTTGAGGAGTGCTTGGGAAGTTTTCTGAGGATGAGCAACAGACAAATATTCTTTAAGGGAAAAACAGGGCTTTTGCTCTCACTCAGAAATGTTCTGTAACTAACACATTCTTCAAAGGCACAGAAACATACATGGACACACTTACTGCAAGAGAAAAAGCAAATAAAAAACGTTCGCTTACTATTTCCTGATAGTTCTTGTCCCTCCGCATATGTAATTTTTACAGTGGTAATCAAAACATCCATACAACTGGTAGATAACTGTTCAGTGCTGCCTCAGTCTTCATGAAAATAGTTTCAATAAGCATAATGTTGCAGAGCAGTTTATTAGTTTTGAATAATTCCACTACCCTTGAGTATCTCTATTTCTGGGTTTTATGGTTTTCCTATCACAGTTGGTATTTCTTATATACATGTACTTAATGCTTTAGATATACCTGCTGGACAGTCCTCACACACGTGACATTCTCCACTCAGAGAATATACATAGATTTGACCATACCATTTCCAAAATGAGTACTGATTTCAAAATGTTCACCTAGTTGATGAGATTAAAAACGAAACACTACACTATCATAGTTTTGTGTTTTCTCTAATTACTACTTTTATTAATATATTCTCACCTGTGTACACTGCTGAATTTGCATCTTTTGATGAGTACTTAAGGGAGTCTTAATGTTTTTCTTTTTGCCATTTTGCATGAGCTCTTTAACATAAAAAAGTGCTCTCTCTTCTTTAAAAAAAATTTTTTTTACATTTATTTATTTTTGAGAGATCCAGAGATAGAACACAAGTGGGGGAGGGGCAGAGAGAGAAGGAGACACAGAATCCGAAGCAGGCTCCAGGCTCTGAGCTGCCAGCAGAGAGCCTGACGTGCGGCTCGAACTCACAAACTGTGAGATCACGATCTGAGCTGAAATCGAGTGCTCAACTGACTGAGCCACCCAGGTGGCCCAAAAAGTGCTTTCTTTTCACACAAGCTACTTTGAACCTCTAGAGTCCATCTGCCTTTGGTAAGATGACATTTATCCATGTGTGAAAGATAAGAAGTAAGTATTATTTTAAGACCACAATCTTTTAATGATTTTTAAAATATTTAGGCCAAGAACTTCCTACAAATCAGGTTATAGTCTCAGTATCATAGACTCACTCAGTAACTACTTTACTGAATACCTACTGTGTGCCAGGCGTGGAATACGTAAGGAGCAAGCAGGAAAATACTGGACCAGACACTTCTGAAGTTTTTTTTTGTTTTCCCTAATTTGAAGATCTAATGAGGCAATTTATGAATTGGGCAGCATCTCATCCAACAAGTAAAGAGATGCTCCCTTAGCATTTTATAAAAGGCTTTTTTTTTTTTACTGTTGATCTTTACCACTGTGATTTTGTTACTGTTGTTGGAGGGTTTTTTTTTACATTATTTTTTAAAAATTATTTTATTGATGTTTTTATTTATTTCTAGGAGAGAGAGAGAGAGAGAGAGAGACAGTGTGAGCAGGGGAGGGTCAGAGAGAGAGGGAGTCACAGACTGAAACAGGCTCCAGGCTCTGAGCTGGCAGTCAGCACAGAGCCCGACGCGGGGCTCGAACTCACAAACTGCAAGATCATGACCTAAGCGAAAGTCGGACGCTTAACAGACTAAGCCACCCAGGCGCTCCTAATTATTTCTTTTTTTTTTGAGAGAGAGCAAGCAAGTGTGAGCAGAGAGGGGAGGGGGACCGAGGATCCTAAGCAGGCTCCATGCTGAAAGCAGAAAGCCGGATGCAAGGCTTGAACTCACAAACTGTGAGATCATGACATGAGCTGAAGTCGGGCACTTAACTGACTGAGCCATCTAGGTGCCCCTTGAGCTTTTTTAAAGAAAAGATTCAGGGTGTCTGGGTGGCTTAGTCAGATAAGCGTCCAACTCCGGCTCAGGTTATGATCTCAGGGTTCATGAGTTTGAGCCCCACATTGGGCTCTGTGCTGACAGCTCAGAGCCTGGAGCCTGCTTTGGATTCTGTGTCTCCCTCTCTCTTTGCTCCTCCCATGATTGTGCTCTGTCTCTCTTTCTCTCTCTCTCAAAAATAAACATTAAAAGAAAAAGAATCAATTTCAATTCCTTATCCAATTATCTAGAAAGCCAAGACAATATACTTATGACATTTTATATTTTAATATTCTTTAAAACATATTAATTTACCAAAAATATATCTTAGAGAACAGACCACTACAAAATGAATGGTATTACACAGAAGTTCAACAAATACAATTTTCAATTATCTATAATAAGGGATGCACAGTATGGATATTTGGGACTCAGAGCAAATCCAAAATCTTCATTTGTCAATGATTGAAACTTACTTTTTCACTGAATCGTACAGATTTACCAAAGTCATTAAGTTATAGATATGATTTCCACCTCATGTTTCTCTTGCCCACTGACTCACTGATTCAGGAGTCCGAGAGAGAGAGTGCTCGGTAACACCTATGAGCACACAGTATTTACTTGCTGACAACCACGCTTGTCTCTTTACATGAGTGATCGCATTCAGTATCAACAACCATATCAAGTATGATTTCTTGTCCCCATTTACAGATCACTTGTTTACCAAGTGGTAGAGACGGGATCAGAACCCAGGCCCGTCTGATTTTTCAAACAGCACAATTCTAGCAGCTCAGAATATAATAAAATCTGAGAGACTATATAGACTAGGTAAATTGTTTAGTCTTGGGTTTGCCCACCAGGCTAAAATGTTTTCACTACGAAACTGAGAAGCAAGCTACTTACCCGGGAGGAAAAACCCTCCTTCATGATCTAATACAAGCACATTACAGCACAAGCTCACAGAAAGCAGACATCACCGTACCGTGTGCCTTGGCCCACTGCAGGTTCCGCACCAGAGATTCCGCAGAATATGCCGTTCCCTGTATTGGGTCGGTAAGTGCTCTCTTTTCAGACAAGCTACTCCGAATCTCTAGGGCCTGCTTGCCTTTGGTAAGGTGACATTTACCCATGTCTACAACATAAGACAGAAGCATTAAGACCACAGTATTTTCATTATGTTTTAAATATTTAGGCCAAGAACTCCCCTGCAAATCAGGTTATATTCTTAGTATCTATCATTTACTCACTCAACAACTGTTTACTGAACACCTACTATGTGCCAGGCACGGATCAAAGTAATGAGCAGATGAGGGAGAGAGAGGGAAAGAGAGGGAGAGAGAAATACAGAGGAGCAGAGAGAAAGAGGGAGACACAGAATCCAAAATGGGGTCCACGCTCTGAGCTGTCAGTGCAGAGTCTGAAGTGGGACTCAAACTCATGAACTGCAAGTTCACGACCTGAGCCAAAGTTGGATGCCTAAAAGACTGAGCCACCCAGGTGCCCCCCCAATTTTTTTGTTTTAATTTTTTTTTAAATTTATTTATAGGAGAGAGAGCGAGAGAGAGAGAGAGACAGCGTGAGCAGGGGAGGGTCAGAGAGAGAGGGAGTCACAGACTGAAACAGGCTCCAGGCTCCGAGCTGGCAGTCAGCACAGAGCCCGACGCGGGGCTCGAACCCACGAACTGCGATATCATGACCTAAGCGAAAGTCGGACGCTTACCGACTAAGCCACCCAGGCGCCCACCCCCCCCAATTTTTTTTAATGTTGGAACAGCCCACTTCTAAAGGCCCTTTTAGCTTTTATCTTCTATAATTCCATTATCAAATCCCTAATACTTTAAGCCTTAAAATTCACAAAAAGCTGAAAGTATATTTGTTTACTGAAAGGGCAGCCCTGATAATTTTATGTTTGTACTCCATTGGGAAATACATGCAATTAGTAAACAAATGACTATTTAGCTATGAGAAAATTAAGATCCCGTGCCATCTATACCTCAGATATCTTTTTTTTTTTAAGCTTATTTATTTTGAGAGAAAACGTGAGTGTGAGAGGGACAGAGAGAGAGAGACAGAGAGAGAGAATTCCAAGCAGGCTCTACACTCAGCATGGAGCCCGACATGGGGCTTGATCCCATGAACCATCAGATCATGACCTGAGCCAAAATCAAGTCAGACACTTAACTGACTGAGCCTCCTAGGCACCTCTCCCTTGCATATTTAATTTTTATTCGAACATAGGCATTGGTAAGTAGTATATGCCAATGTTTTAGGTTTTGAACTTAACAAAAAAAGTTATGCCATAATGTTTTCATTCAACATATTTTAGATAAAGACATGATTATTGATAAATATCAATTTAAATTTACAATGCTATATATTACTTAATATGAACAAATTATTTCTATTTCTATATATAAATTATTAATAAAGTTTATTAATTATAAAGTTTTATAAATTTTTAATTATAAAGTTATTAATAAACTAAAATGGTCTTGGGAAAGTAGTTACTTATCTGGAAAAGAGGAGGTAAAACTAAGATTATTAAAATAAAATTCTTTTAATATTAATTTGTTTTTGAGAGAGAGAGAGAGAAAGTGCAAGCAGAGGAGGGGCAGAGAGAGAGGGAGACAGAACCCAAAGCAGGCTGGAGGCTCCGAGCGGCCAGCCCTGAGCCCAGCGCAGGACTCAAACTAATGAACTGTGAGATCGTGACGTGAGCTGAAGTCAGACGCTTAACCGGCTGAGCCACCCAGCCGCCCCTGGTATGGCTTTTAAAATGGCATTTCCGGGGCGCCTGGGTGGCTTAGTTGGTTAAGCGTCCGACTTTCGCTTAGGTCATGATCTCGTGGTTCGTGGGTTCGAGCCCCGCGTCGGGCTCTGTGCTGACTGCCAGCTCAGAGCTGGAGCCTGTTTCAGTCTGTGACTCCCTCTCTCTCTGACCCTCCCCTGCTCACGCTGTCTCTCTGTCTGTCTCCTAGAAATAAATAAAAAACATTAAAAAAAAAATGGCATTTCCAAAACCACCTGGCAGCCTGGTGGTACAGTATCAGGTGTACTTACTCAGCACCTACTAGGAGCAGGACCTTATACCAAGAAGGAAGGGAACAGGAGGAAATGGGAGGCATGATGTCAGGCCTCCAGGATGTCTTCAAAGCAGATTTTTTTCTTTAATGTTTATTTGATTTTGAGAGAGAAAGAGAGAGAGCCCATGCTGAGTGGGGGAAAGGAAGAGAGAGGGATACAGAGGATCTGAAGCAGGCTCCATGCTGATAGCAGAGAGCCCGAACTGGGGCTTGAACTCATGGAACTGCGAGATCATGCTCTGAGCCAAAGTCAGACGCTTAATGGACTGAGCCACCCAGGCGCCCCGAAAGCAGAATTTAAAAACCAGTAAGTGCATCAAGAAAAAAACGAACCCAGCCCTTTCCACCAGGGCATCAGAATTTCTGTTCAGTTGAGTCTGTCTAATCCTTGGAGAGGATGCTCTCTGGACACGGCGTTTGTGAGCAAGCAGCCGAGGCGGCGCCAGGCACGAGCCACAGAAACAAGGTACGGAACTCTCGGGACTAAATTTCACAGATTTCACCGTCTCGCCTGGGAGCAGCCTTGTGGTTCAAGTTGTGCTTCACAGGGGGCATAAAGCTAAGTCACCAGGGAAAGAAGGAAGGAGGAAGGAAGCAAACGGAGTGGTGCTGAACCTAAACATTTTTTTTAAATCAAATAAATACGAATTCCCAACCTGCACAGTTAACAGTAGGAAGAAAATAATTACCAGAGAACCCTGAGTAGCTTTCTCTGTATTTATTTTACCTTCTGCAACTTCGTCCAGTAACACAGTAATTTTCTTGTCTTCTAATAATCTATCTTTTAAAAATTTCATGAAAATTCCATTTGCCAACCCAGAATGCTGGATTTCAAAGGCTTCTGCCCCTTGACATCTTAAAAAAAAAAAAAACAGCAAAAAGACAAATTAAAAAAAAGGTAAACACTTGCCTCACGGGGCTTGCAAAATACCGATGAGCCTCATGTGCCTCTTGCAGGACATCCTAATTAGAGAGTTAATCTTTAGGCAGGAACTAAATGCCCTGGTGTTTAGTAAAAAGATGTCAAGACAGGAGGTGCCAAAGTCAATTATTTAAAAGTTCCTACTGAGACTATCAAAGAGGAAAATTTATGCCTATGTTTCTATGGATCTTTCTAGGCTTCTAATCTATAATGAAAAAGAAGTCATGAAAAACGAAGGCACCTTGAACATAAAAATAAAATTTCCTTACGTGGCGTATCCAAACACAATGTTGGCCGTGACTTTCAGAGCATCCAAGATCGGGATGGTATCATCGTAGTCATTTCTGTATAAAAGGGAGGAGGGAGAAGGACAGATGCAAATATGAAAAAAGTTGAACAGCATTTTGAAGAGAGCATTAATGATACAATGTAAAATATAAAACTACTGTATTTTAAAAAAAATTTTAATGTTTATTCATTCTTGAGAGACAAAGAGGCAGCATGAGCGGGGGAGGGGCAGAGAGCGAGAGGAAGACACAGAATCAGAAGCAGCTCAAGGCTCTGAGCTGTCAGCACAGAGACCGCCATGGGGCTCAAACCAACAACGGTGAGATCATGACCTGAGCTGAAGTTGGACCTCAACCAACTGAGCCACCCAGGCGCCCCGACACTATTGTATTATACGTGGTTTAAAATGATAGATTTGAAACTCCTTCATCAAATCAGCCGCATATTTACCCCCAAAAATCTAGGGCTCCTACGCTGTTGAGAGGGCAGACGGCCACACTGTTTCTCTGGTTAGCTTTCAACAGGAGCAGCCTCTCAGCTCTGGTATCGGTGTTCGGTAAACGCAGAGCCAGCACGGAACTTTCCGGGAGGAATAAGCACTGGTGCCTTTCCTGAGTAACCCTGTGGCCAACAACGGGGCTCCAGACCCTCAAACGTGTGGTTCGGCTACACGTTCTGTATCTGCGAGACCCGGACTGACGGAAGCCCCACGGGTCCATGGGTGCTCTTTCCGTCAGCTCCTGGAGGAGGACCTGAGAGAATGCTGGAGACACCCACAGGCTCTGAAGAGCTGAACCTTCTGGAGAATGACTAAATACCCTTGCCCTTGGGGTGCCTGGGTGGCTCAGACAGTTAAGTGTCTGACTTCGGCTCAGTTCATGACCTTATGGCTTATGAGTTCAAGCCCTGTGCGTGGCTCTGTGCTGAGCCCCTCTCCCGCTCCTGCTCTCTCAAAAAAAAAAATAAACAAACATTTAAAAAAGAATTTAAAAAGGGGCGCCTGGGTGGCTCAGTCGGTTAGACATCTGACTTCGGCTCAGGTCATGATCTCACAGTTCGTGGGTTCAAGCCCCGCGTCGGGCTCTGTGCTGACAGCCAGCTCAAAGCCTGGAGCCTGTTTCAGATTCTGTACCTCCCTCTTTCTCTGACCCTCCCTGCTCATGCTGTCTCTCTCTCTCAGAAATAAAAAAAGACATTAAAAAAAAAATTAAAAAAAAAAAAAGAATTTAAAAAAATTCATTAACAAAAAGAAAAAAATACCCATGCCCTTAAGGTCCTCTCTTTTGTTCTACAGCAAATAAAAGAAAGGTTAAAATCATTAAATATGCATGGAGAAAATATATTTTCGTCTAGTGTCCTTCTTGGTCAGTTTCAATCTGTAATTACAAATTCACAAGTTTGGGGCGTCTGGGTGGCTCAGTCGGCTAAGCACCCAACTTTAGCCCAGGTCATGATCAGCAGGTTGGGGAGTTCGAGCCCTGCGGTGGGCTCTGTGCTGACAGCTCAGATTCTGTGTCTCCCTCTCTCTCTGGCCCTCCTCCCTCATGCTCTGTCTCTCTCTCTCTCTCAAAAATAAACATTAAAAAAAATTCACAAGCTTAAGTGGTTCGTAGCATTCTCAGGTTTGCCTTAGATTTAATGGTCAAGGCTGCTATTTACCTCAATCCAATAAGCTTCAAAGACGAGGCAGCTTACCGTTTCCTACACATGTCCAGCAAGAACACGTTGAGTCCAGTTTCTTTTTCTTGCATCAATTTCAGTATATTTTGCACACACAGACAGTTTTCAGACCTATATGGATTTGGAGCATCAACAGGGACCATAAAGCTGTTCCCAAAGTTTTCATAACCGTGTCCTGCATAATATAATAATCCTAGAAAAGAAAATGAGGGGTAAAAATTAACTCTAAATTGCACTCTGCATACGCATGCAGTACTCTTTAGGAAAAAAATCTAGTCTTTTATTTTCTTCAAGTTCATGCAAGCTTATTTAAGAGATACCCAATTACAAACACAGTCAATGTTAAGTAAATTTACGCTGAAAATTGTATTGACAACAGCCTTCAAATACTGTATTTTTTTTTAAATGTTTTTATTTATTTCTAGGAGAGAGAGAGAGAGAGAGAGACAGCGTGAGCAGGGGAGGGTCAGAGAGAGAGGGAGTGACAGACTGAAACAGGCTCCAGGCTCGAGCTGGCAGTCAGCACAGAGCCCGATGCGGGGCTCGAACCCACGAACTGTGAGATCATGACCCAAGCGAAAGTCGGACGCTTAACCGACTAAGCCACCCAGGCGCCCCATCAAATACTGTATTTTAAACCAACATCAAGATGCTGTCCTGAAGTATATTTTAGTTCATAAAAATGATATATTTTTAGCCAATGGTATAATAGGGAATGCAATTTTATCTCATGATACATAAAAAAGACAAGGCCTTTGTTGACTCATCTGTCTCTTCCATGAGACTGGGAGCCTCCCCAGGGCAGGGACAGTATCTTTATCTGTGGGCTCTTGGCACACACCAGGAGCTTAGTCGGTTTTTATTTATTTACTTTTATTATTATTTTTTTAATGTTTTATTTTTTTCTGAGAAAGAGAGAGAGAGAGAGAGCATGAGCAGGGGAGGGTCAGAGAGAGAGGGAGATGCAGAATCCAAAGCAGGCTCCAGGCTCTGAGCTGTCAGCACAGAGCCCAACGCGGGGCTCGAACCCACGAACCGTGAGATCATGACCTGAGCTGAAGACCGACTGAGCCACCCAGGCGCCCCGCTTAGTCGGTTTTTAATGGATGAACAAATAAACACATTTAGATGACTATCAGCTACTAAATCCAGTGTAAGAAATTCCATAGGCATAAAAAAAAAAAGAAAAAAGAAAAGAAAAACAAATTCCGCAGGCATTTACATACAACATTTAGTAAGGGCTATAAAAATATAAATGTAGTTTAAAAAAGATGATTATTTATTTATTTTGATGGGGGGAGGGTAGAGAGAGAGGGAGGGAGGGAGATTCCCTAGCAGGGTCCGTGCTGTCAGAGCAGGGCTCCACGCGGGGCTTGATCTCATAAACTGCAAGATCATGACCTGAGCTGGAATTGAGAGTTGGACACTCAACTGACTGAGCCACCCAAGAGCCCCTAAATGCAGCTTTTTCTAGGTAGAGAAGGAAAATCTGATTTCATGGATTACTACTCTTTCTTTTTAAAGATTTTTAAAAGTTTATTTATTTTAGGAGAGAGCAGAGGAGGGGCAAAGAGAGAGGGAGGGAGGGAACACCAAGCAGGCTCCCTACTGGCAGTGCAGAGCCCGATGTGGGGCTCAAACCCACAAACCATGAGATCATGACCTGAGCTGAAATCAAGAGTCATACGCTTAACTGACGGAGCCACCCAGGAGCCATATTACTATATTTTCTTTTTGTTACGAGATATAAATATCATTAATTTTCCATCTAGAGATTCTTGATGGAATCTTGAATTAATTCTTGAATTAATAATCTAAAATTTGCATTAATTTTAGTATTCCATAGATAAGTCATTTCTTTACTGGGAAATGATACTATAAAAACTGCACCAAACAACTCTGAACATTTTCTTAAAAAGATGTTTGTTTTGGCTGTAAAACAAAAAAACAAACAAAACCAAAATATCAGTATGGGCTTCCTTATAAAAATATTTGATAGAAATACTTGTGAAGACACAATCTCTAAGGCCCACTGATTTTGCTCTCTCAGTATTCTGGATATGATGACTTCTTTCTATGGTATTCTAACATTAACAGTAAAAAGGCATTTAGACAAGGAACAACAGAAAAGCTAATCCTTTGTACCTATAGCTCCAATTCTGAGCAAAAAATGTGGCTTTGAACAACTTGCTCCATTTGGTCCTATAGGGCAGAATCCAGGTCGATTTTTCTTGAACTCGTACTAATATGAGAAAAGTGGTTCTTTCATATGTAATATTTCAGGTAAAAAAATGACAAAATGGGGGGCGTCTGGGTGGCTCAGTCAGTTAAGCATCCAACTTCAGCTGAGGTCACGATCTCCGGATCCACTGCTATCAACACGGAGTCTACTTTAAATCCTCTGTCTCTTTCTCTCTCTCTCTCCCAAAAATAAACATTTAAACACATGGCAAAATGGGCACAATCCTTTATTCAGTGTGGGTTCATTCTATCTCATCTGTGTCCTGAATGAAAACACGGAGGCCCTGAAAGAAATTAAAAAGAAAAGGAAGACAAAGTTCCTGCGCCAGGGATCTGGCAACTCATTCAGACCTGCTCGTGTTGTTAAAGGACACAGAAAGTCAGCATACAAGGAAATACCATAAATTATGTGATTAAGGAAACCGTGTATGATCTGAGTAAGGTGCAGAGAGGAATTGGTGTGAGGTGAAGCGACCGTGGGTGGCCTTGGAGACTGAGTACAGTTTGGAAAGGCAGAGGAAGAGCAAAGGACGTTACAGAACAGAAACAAATAAGGTGTGGGCTTGGAGTGGCAGCTCAGAGCAAGGAGACCAGCCTGGCAGGGAATTAAATTATCACTGGAAAGAAGAGGTGCACTGACAGGAGCATCTTGAAAATCACACCACATGGAGTGGATGTGAGTCACTAAGCAGTGAAGATCAAGTAAGTGAGAAGACAACCCGAAGAAGGAGAGAAAATATTTGCAAATCGTAGATCTAGAAGGACAACTTGTATCTAGAATCCATAAAGAACTCTTCAATTCGGCCATAAAAAGACAAATACCCAAGTGAAAAATGGGCAAAGGATCTGAATAAACGTTTCTCCAAAGAGGATATACAAACATAAATAAGAACATGAGACGCAAAACAGAACAGTGAGATACCTCATCACGCTTACTAGGACAGCTAATAATAAAAACACAGGCGTTAACAAGTGTGGGCAAGGATGTAGGGAAATTGGAAACCTCATTTATTTCTGAGGGGAAATATGCAATAGTGCAAGTACTTAGGAAAGAGTTTAAGCAGTTCCTCAAAAAGTTAAACTTAGAATTATCATATGACCCAGCAATTGCGATCCAAGGCATATATGCCCAAGAGAACGGAAACACATGTGCACACAAGAATGTGTATGCACCTGTTCACAGCAGTGATATTCATAACATCCACCCAGTGGAAACAACCTGAACGTCCACCTGCTGATGAATGGAAATGCGGTGTGTCCTACGAAGATTATCCAGCCATACAAGTAATTCAACAACATCGATGAACCTTGAAACCATTGTGCTAAGTGGAAAAAGCCAGACACGAAAGGGCACACATGGAAGGATTCCATTCTACGAAATGGCTCCAAACGGTGAATCCATAAAGACAGAAAATAGATCTGCTATTACCAGGAGCTTGGGACAAAGAAGAATGAAGAGTGATGGCTAACAGACATAGAGACTCTTTTTGGGGTGATGAAAATGTTCTGGGTTTAGGTGACTCTGTGAATATACTAAAAGCCACTGAACTGTACATTTCAGAACAGTAAAATTTACGCTTCCTTATCAAGTACAGACATCCCTCACTTTTTTAAAGCTTGTGTCACACCACTTTGCTTTTATGAGAGACCTACATTATAGTGTCTGGTTTCGCTAACCAAAGGGATGTCAAGAGGATTTTTTTAAAATGATTATTTATTTTTGAGACAGAGAGAGAGAGAACGAGCAGCGGAGGGGCAGAGAGAGAGGGAGACACAGAATCCGAAGCAGGCTCCAGGCTCTGAGCTGTCAGCACAGAGCCCGATGCCGGGCTGGTACCAACAAACCAAAAGGTCATGACGTGAGCCAAAGTTGGATGTATAACCGACTGAGCCGCCCAGGGGCCCCAAGGAATTTTGCTTTAGAGAAAAGGCAAAAAGCAGAAATGGCATTCCACATTTGTTTGCAGCAGGCCAGTCTGGAGGCAGAACACACCCAAGCAGATAGAGAGGCACCGCCCGGCTCCTTCCCTGGGATCTGCACTTGGCATCTGGGCGGCAAGCTGCCACAGCTTTGCACTGTGTCTGTGAGCATCTGGGCTTTATCTCCATGTTTCTCATGCATCTGTCCAGAGGTATCAGAAAAGGCTGTCCGGGTCTGTGGACGCTTACAAATGTTTCCATACAAATGCACGGTAGCTGCTTCTTCACCTCATGCCGTTTCGGCTTATGGAAGGTTCCATAGGAATATTGTATGTTCACATGGCAGGAAACCTGTGTCCAAAATGGGACTCTCTTCCCCATCAGTCTGCTCCCTGCTTCTAAAGGCAAGGTATGCTCATTTCTAACCTTCATGACTCTGCTCCAGTTACTCTCCCTCCTTCCCATCCACCCACATGGAGGTCCCTCAAGGTGACCTCACGCTCAGACCCTCAGCAGGTTAGCACATGGCTTCCAACTTTCTGACACTCAGTCCCTGCCTGCCGAGAAGCCGTGTGGCAGCACTCTCTGACATGCAATCGCTGGCTGGCTCTTACAGACAGCTTACAGTTCTATGCGTGTTTAATTTCTTTGATACAAATGCTCACAGGAGACATTAACCTTATACATCTATATAGCTTTCTCACAGTTTTAAGGGTACGTCATATACATGAACTGATTGTAAACCATATAACAATCTTCAAATGATTTATATCCCTATTTTATAGGTGAGAAAATTAGAAAGATAAATGATTTGCTTAAAATCATGTAGCTGATAGGTGTTTGGACTCCAACAAAGCATTTTTAATTTTTTCCTCATTATATTAAGGGACTTAGAATTTTGAGAGTATAAATCATGTTATTTTCTGCATCTCCTTCAACATGTAGAATACTCCTCTATCTGGGCTATGGATATATTAAGGAGCTCGGTAAATACTTTTGAATGCATTCATTAACAGTGCAAGCCAATCAGGACAGAGCTGGGTCTAGAGACCTTCCTATAAAGGGTCTGATTTCCAGTAGAAATGGTACCATTTCTACAAATGATATGACTTATGACAGCCCACCAGGCAGCTTGGGCACTGCCCGCACTGTATCATTTAACACATCAGTCTCTAGCAAGACGTAACTTGGGAGAAGCAGCAACTTCAAGGGAAGGTTTAACCTCCGTCAACCAGGAAAACCTAAGCATGCCCCATTATTTCAATGCCATTATGTCCCGCTCTGCAATCACTGAAATGAAGGCACTTATAACAAAATACCTTTCTCCACCCCAAAATGACATATGAGAAGTGTAAGCATTTTGTACCAAAGTCTACATCCAATTATATGTTGGGAGATTAAACATTTTTATGTAAAATAAATTAGGCCAAATCATTGTATTTTAAGAATTCTATCTCTATTATTGCTAATTAATTTAATCGATTATCACCACTATTCAAGGATAAAAGTACAAAATAGACATCTTTATAAAGTAACAAAAAGATTTTTTAAAGTTTATTTACTTATTTAAGTAATCTCTACACTCAACATGCGGCTCGAACTCACGACCCTGGGACCAAGAGTGGCATGCTCTTCTGACTGAGCCAGCCAAGGAGCCCCAAATGACAAAAAATTTAATGTGGTTAGAAATAGTACCCATCAATTAGACCTTTAGGGAATCCTATTTCTTGGGAACACGATTTCCAAGACTACAGTTTATTGTAGACATTGATTCTTGTCTACAGAGAAAATCATTGCTGAAATGGAAGACCGTCCCACTGGAGTTGAGCTGCAGGGCACCCAGCACGGTGCTCTAAGGACATCCACCACGGCCGCCATCACCACCACCGCCACCACCAGCCTACATAGCCCTTCCTGTGTGCCACACGCTGTCTGAATAAAGTGCTCTAATTATATAGTTACCACCTCCTATAATCCCCGTACTTCTCATAACTAGGTGGTTATATTATCACCCACCTTTTACAGATGGAAATACTGAGACACTGAGAGGTTTAACAGCTCATGTAAACCCACATGACTAATAAGGGATGGAACCAGAGTCTGGATGCTGGCCACATCAACCCTGTGCTACACTACACGGTCTCTCTATCATCTACTGGTGGCTTTCTAGTCAACTTTACTCTCAGAAAATATAAAATGTCAGTGAATTGGTTTTTCATGGCTTCACTACACTATCATCTTAAAACCTTTTTTTTTTTTTAATGAAACCTTAATATATAAAAACATATGAAAGCTGGGGTTCTCTAATTGAGGCCTGAAGCAGAAGGCTATCTGGTTCAAACCTCCCATCTAAAGATGAAGACAGACTGGAATTCAGGAAATTATACTGAGATACACTCAGTGTGCCAGGCACGGGGATAATTATTTTACCTTTATTGATTCTGCAATCACCTCATTAAGTTAGTCTATCCATTTCATAAATCCTGTTTTGCTTATAAAAGTTAAACAAGCTGGTTACGGTTCTACACTAGTCAGCAGAAAGGCCAGGGCGCAGAGCGAGCACGAGCGAGCTGGCTTAGGCTCCCCCGCCCCACCACAGAGCTCTGAATTGCAGGACTCCTGTTAGGGTAAACAAGGCTTGGCCATATTCGGACCAGACTCCTCCAAAACCCTTCACCACCAAAGCACAGCTGAACTGCAGCAAGTGGACGGGTGTGGGGGGGACTTCAGGCTAAACAGTTATTCTCTCTCACGGCCATCTACGCAGGACAATACAAATCTTTATCTTCATTTGTCTTCAAGGTCATGCAGTAGAAATCAGTTATTTCTGTTCTTAGAGGGTGTCTTTTATGTTTATATATGTTTTTTCTGTTCTGTTGCAATTTTTGCTTCTTTTACAAACCCATGGGCAACATGATACGAAAGAGCATAAACCTGAATGCGTATGTTTTCCAAATCTGAAGTCGCTCACGCTGACGTTCCCACGGCTCTGCCTTGGCCTCCCCTACCCCATATGCTGCCAATCGGAGGTAAAGGCACAGGCAGGAGGGAGGCCCTGTAACGTTAAGCCTCTACCACACGGGCAGCTAATGCAGATGTGCCTGATGTCTGGGACATTCACAATACTTCAACATACAAAGCTTCGTTTTAATGTTTATTTATTTCTTTTGAAAGATGACAGACAGTGAGCAGGGGAGGGGCAGAGAGAAGGCAGAAAGAGACTTCCAAGCAGGCTCCACGCGGTCAGCACAGAGACTGATGTGGGGTGTGAACTCACCAACCGTGAGATCATGACCTGAGCTGAAATCAACAGTCAGATGCTCAACCTACTAAGCCATCCAGGAGCCCCACAATACTTCAAAATAGAATGCAGTCATCCTGTTAAGAAGAATCTGTAGGGCTGAAAAACTTCCCAGCTTTCTTCAGCTGCCATTTTGCTTTACTGTGCCTCTTCATTCATACTCCAAGACAACGTTTTTATTTATCTATCTATGTATCTATGTATCTATGTATCTATGTATCTATGTATCTATGTATCTATCTATCTATCTATCTATCTATCTATCTATCTATCTATCTATCTATCTATCTATTTAGAGAGCATGCATGCACATACAGAGGAGGGGAACAGGAAGAGAATCTTAAGCGGGCTCCATGCTCAGTGTGGAGCCCAATGCGGAGCTCAATCCCATGACCTGTGAGATCATGACCTGAGCTGAAATCAAGAGTGGGCCACTCAACCGACGGAGCCACCCACATGCCGCAAGATGACGTTTTATATCGGGGCAAAGCTTCAGCATAAGCTGAGCTCTTCTTGCCGTACCTTTGTAATATCTCTGGTTCTCCACTTTGCTGGGGCAATTAGAAGTCTTGGTTTAAAAAACTGGACAAAGGACTTAAAGCTAAGGTGACAATTTCAGTAAGAAATGAGAATGATCACAATTCCTCATATAATCTCCTCACTCTTAAAATCCTTCACCAACTTAAACCCTAAGTTGGTTAAGATTTTTCCCTTTCATCTCATTCCTTTCAATGATGTTTTAGAAGCCCTTTCCTGGTACTGTAAAGCCATCAAGGTACTTTATAAATAGAGACAAATTATTTGAGACAAAAAGAATCAAACCACCACCTCAATCTAGACTAAAAATACAAACCAACTGCCCAGGCGGCACATCTGTACAGCACATTCCACCGTATTTTCTTAAGAAAAACTAATGCTTTCACCCAGAGCCACTGTCTGTATGCTCACAAGCAAAGTTACATTGTTACAACAACAGAATCGTTGAAATTCCAAATTTGAAAGATTTACTTTGTTGATTCATTTGTGTTACAACTGTAATCCTTATTATTTAAGAGGAAACTCATTCAAATAAGATTTTAAGACTCTCCCCATCTCAGATACAGTGATGTGCTAAATCTTAAAAAAAAATTAAAAAAAAAAAGGATTTTCTTTCATTAAAAATTCTCCTTTGAAAGGTACCCGGGTGGCTCAGTTGGTTGAGCATCTGACTTTGGCTCAGCCCATGATTTCGTGGTTCGTGGGTTTAAGCCCCGTATCAGGCCTGCTGCTGTCAGTGCGGAGCCTGCTTGGGATGCTCTGTCCTCCTCTCTCTCTGCTCCTTCCCGGATCATGCTCTCTCTCTCTCTCAAAAATAAATAAAACATTAAAAAAAATTCTCCCTTAAGGGATGCCTGGGTGGCTCAGTCAGTTAAGCATCAACTTCGGCTCAGGTCATGGTCTTACTTGTGAGTTCGAGCGCCACGTCGGACTCTGTGCTGACAGCTCAGAGCCTGGAGCTGCTTTGGATTCTGTGTCTCCTTCCCTCTCTGCCCCTCCCCCACTAGCACTCTCTCTCAAAAATAAGTAAACATTAAAAAAATTTTTTTTAACTCTCCTTTGAGACTCACTAGCAATTCTACCAAGCTTACTTATCTCATCGTATCAGTCTAATTATAAATAAAAGGCTAAATTTAGATATTATTAAAATTAAAATAATTTGAAAAATACAAAAGCTTTTAAACTGATACTCTTTATTTATCGCCAGCAGGCCTACTAACAGGCCTGGAGATGGCACTTTCCTGGCAGGCAAATGTGGCCGTACCGCACCACAGTCCCACGCCCTGGGCAGTGCAGCTCAAATGAGCCCGCCAGCTGGCCTGCCTTTTGTGATTATACCCATGAAAAGAAGTAAGCTACCAACGAAATTACTCCTGACAGCAGATTCTGTCTCTTTAAAAAATCTTTACCGTATTTGTGGTGTTCTTAACCTATTTAAATGAGGGAATGATTATGAATTTAGTATTAGAATTTTTGTGGAGGTTCACCTTTAACTATGTTTGTACAGAGCTTTAGTTTACAAACTGTTTTCATATGTTTCATTTGCCAACATACCCTTGATGAATTCCAGTTCCCATTAAAGGATTAGAAAATACCATGAAATAGTTAGAAATAGGAAACATGCAGAATGTACATTCAGTTACCTTTCATACTACACACACACACACACACACACACACACACACACACACACACACACACAGCAGTACTGTACCTATATGAGTATACGATTTGGTCATTGAGCTTTTGGTCATTTGGTCATTGAGCTTTAATGTACTTCAGCTCTAATCAATAAAAACCAAAATCAGGGAAGACAAGAAAGAATTCTAATAAGAACAATAATGTTTTTACAAGAGACATTAAAGTAAAGACACTGAGCTAATTAGTTATTTACATGGAACTACAGAATGAAGGTCAAATCCATCGTCTTTATAAGAATAAAACTCTTCACTTCAACATGTGCACTTCAACAATGGTCAAAATCAGACCGTTTTCTGATTTTTACCACTTAACCTAACTTGTGCAACGAAGAGTGAATAATTATAAAAACAAAGATTCTAACTATCTTACCGTAAACTCCTTTGTCCAAAAGGAGTAAAAATTCATCCACAGCATTTCGCATCTCATACTCTGTAAGATCCAACAGTGACACAACTTTGAAATCTAGCTGTCTTAACAAGTTGGTCAACTCATACACGTCCACCAAAGGAGCTTTGAGCTTGGGGTGTTCCCAGTAGTTCATATTTCCTATCAAAAGAGCAACCTTGTCCTTTGCTGTTAAAAAGAAAAAAAGAGAGAAGGGATTTAGAGGGAGGATATAAAGATTAAGATTAAAATAAAACCTACAGAAATGGTAGAATTATGATAAAATGTATGCTTTACCCATGAGATTTCGTTATAATTTAATTTCATTTTAGAGCTACTACTTTACGTGGAAAACCGCAGTGAGGAGCACAAGCTGATAACGGAAAGTAGATTTACTCATGGTCACTCAGGCAAAGGGTATTTATGAACTGCTTATGAAGCCAAATGGTAACTAATAGTAAACTCATACTTTTACTCAGTTGTAACAAAAGTAATGGGTATAATATTCAACTAGGCTTTTAGTGCAAATTTAAACAAATAATGTTGGTAACTGGATTCCATTCAAATTACGTTCTGTTTTGTTGACAACAGAAGCAGCTTCAAAAAAAAGCAAAAAGAAATGCCAAAAAGAGGAACACGACAAATTCTCATCAGAGCAAGTAAGGGGAAAACCAAAGAGGAGAGAAAGTCAGGGACTTAATAAGAACTATATCTGAATCTTCTCACGGCTGATGTACGGTTTCCTTTTGGCCTCTTAAAAGGGTCATTTGGGTGACCTTAGGGATATGTGAAAACTTTTTGTATGAATATCTTAACAGTTGATTTTCTGACCTTAGTACAGAGTCTTTGTTCAAAGATGTATTCCTAGACAAAGAATTTTCCTGTGTTAAAGGGGCAAGAAGATCCACACCGACTCCTTAGAAAGTACCAGCTAGCTTTATCACGTGAAAACGGCTGGAGAAGGCTAGTCTTTAAAACTTGTATCTTTGCTAGTTGGGGGTGGGGTTAGCGGTTAATGGCCCAAGACCGCACCACGACAGCAGTAACCTGGTACCATGTTTTCCCTGAGGACCAGCCGTGGGTATGCGCAGCCCAGGTTCTGGTACAAATGTGACGGAGACACCAGGGGTGGTGGGGAGGGTGGAACAAGAGCATCTGGCGGAGGAGCCACACTGGGTAGGACCTTGAGCCACCTCCTGACACAGGCCAGGACGAGGTGACCAACCTCCATCAGTAAGTGCTACTAAGTAGTTTATTTATAAATTATTAGGAATACTACTTCAATGAAATTGAAACAGGCACAGATCATCGCATTGCTGACTTGATGTCTGCAATACAGAATTTCAGATGTTTCAAATCATTTAATTGCTCAAAACTCTTTGGTGAAATTTCTTTTCTTTCCACAGAGTGTTGAAGTCTAATGTTAAGCGAGGTCTGGAGAAAAACTAGCACCAACGAAAAGAATGGGACTCTCTTAAAGTGAAAGAAAACCCCACTTTATGAAAAGCCCCAATACTTTTATGTCATGGTTATCTATATTCTGTATTTACATTCTTTTTCTTTTTAATGCTTTATTTATTTCTAGGAGAGAGAGAGAGAGAGAGAGAGAAACAGTGTGAGCAGGGGAGGGTCAGAGAGAGAGGGAGTCACAGACTGAAACAGGCTCCAGGCTCTAGGCTCTGAGCTGGCTGTCAGCACAGAGCCCGACGCGGGGCTCGAACCCACGAACCGCGAGATCATGACCTAAGTGAAAGTCGGACTCTCAACTGACTAAGCCACCCAGGTGCCCCTCTGTATTTACATTCTTAGAGAATTTTTTTAAATGTTTATTTATTTTGGACAGACAGAAAGGGGGTGCAGAGAGAAAGAGAGAATCCCAAGCGGGCTTCACACTGTCAGCACAGAGCCTGATGCAGGCCTCCATCTCTCAGACTATGAGATGGTGACCTGAGACGAAATGAAGAGTTGGACACTTAACCAACAGAGCCACCCAGATGCCCTTAAACATTTCTAATTCAGTAAAAAGTCACTTCAAGTTCTATAAAAATGATAATCTCTTCTTTTATTCAAAAGAAAAGGCCAATTATCAAGACTATTTCCTATCCAAGGATTTAGACATAAAGTTTCTATTGAACTGCCTTTAGTTCTAAAAATCACTGAAAAAGCAGAAGACACCCAGGATAGATTTCAACAGGAGGCAGTATAAAACTTAACATTTCTTGGATCCTTTTTTTCTTTTTTTTTAGGTTTCTTCTTAAATAAACTAGATATGTACCCTTACACTGAAGTACCCACTATATAGCAAGACTGTTAGCTGACTAATCCACAGAAAGAAAATTTTCAGTGCTTTTTCTGGGAGCCCATCAACCCTGTCAGAATTCAGACCCGTCGATAAGTGGACAGATTCAGTGCAACCTCCCTGTAAGTGAGGGGAAGTGAGAGAATGTCTGCCTTACACGCCACAGCCCAAATCATGGGCTTCCCAAAGTTATTCAAGTACTAAAGTGTTTATAAATCAAGGAGGTTATTTTGATGGAATGTGATGATAATTTAATTCTAATATATGCTGTAGACTAGGTTTTATTGGCAAAAAAACAAGTATAAGGAATGTAACAGAAAAACAAAATCACTGGAATCTGGTGGGGAAAAGACCAGTTGTCAAACTGAGCATGTTTTTGCCAATGTCAATTCTTTTTTCATTGGTTTTGTTACTTAGAGAGAACACTTGGTACAGTTTTGAGAGGGCCAGGGTTCAACAACTTCAGAACTCTGTGGCTTAAAATGTATGCTGACCATCCATAGTTGACCATAGCTCTTTAAACAATTTTCTCCAATCCCTAAAATGTCGTAGAGCATTTTCTCGAGTTTAATGGTAATAAAGATGACAGGTAAGTAAATCTTACCTTGCCCAATCTACTTGTGTCTGACAGGTGAACTGGGGTGTATTTGGAATGAGAAGCAGACCGCAGTGGTCAACACAGAGCTGACAAAGACCCATTCCAGGAACTGGTCATAGAAAGGAAAAGGAAAAGCCAGACTTCAGAGATATGACAGAGCAAGAAGTGGTAAAATGCAAAGCTGGGGAGATAAGAGTGAGGAATCAAAGACAATTTCAAAATAGCAACTACATAAGCAATTCATGATGGTTTTCAAGTGATAAAAATAAATGGAAGAAATCTTCTGAAGAAAAACATTTACTGTAAGAGCCACCCACAATTTCTTGAACACAGACCATTTATTGGAAAAAGGAAACATAAATGCCAGTTGATTAAACAATAGAATAATAAAACCACTTCAGAAAGATATTTTAACTATGTGATCCCAGGCACCTTCCAAAGCTATTTAATGCAACATATTCTTTAAAAATCAACACAATGTTACAGCATTAACTCCTCATCTAATTTTTCTGTGTGTTACTCATCTCATCCAAAATAGATATTCATAAGCACTTGGAAAAGAACTTGACACAGATTAAGTGCTATTAAAAAAAAAAACCACCACCTTTGGCTATCAAAAATGGAGTACTAGCCTCAGATCTGACTGAATATAGTTTTTGGTGGTTTTGCATGAAATCTTTTTATCTCTATATCCCCCAAAATAAAGTCCCAGGTCCTTAGCGCATGCCTGCTTTTACAGATGTGGTAGAAGACAGCCTCCAAGCGGCCACCCTAACCTTGCCCTCAGTGAGGCTCTGACCCCCAAATCTGGGCTGCCCTGTGATGCTCTTTGAACGATGTAATTTGGCGAGACACCTGCCAGTTCTGGGTGTAAACCTGATAAAAGTCCCGACGACTCCCACTTTTGACACCAGCCACAATGTAGACAAATGTAGCCGCGTGGCAAGACCAAGTGGGGAAGGTGGGGGAGGACGGAGAAAGGGGGAGAGAGTGAAGCAGGCCCGAGGTTGTACGACGGGGAACGGGAGGGTGGGCGGGGGCACAAGCTCTTTGTAAAGGGGAAAATACTATTCGGCCTCAACTGATAGCTACCAGTCAAAAGCTACCACTTTTTCAAAAGAACCTAGAAATCTAAATTTTCATATGATCCCTGAGTAGAGACAAATGATTCTAACAGTTAGAAAATCCTATACTGGAACCCTGCCCCCTCCCGAGGTTACCCAGTTTGTGCCGTTTTCTCTGTGGCCTTCGGCAATCTCTTGCATGCTGCCCCTTGGTTCGAATTTCTACCTCTATGCTGATGATGCTCCTAACTGTGTCTCTAATCCTGGCCTCCCCTTAGAGCTCCAGATCCATATACACAACCGTCTGCTGTATTCCTTCACCCAGAGGTGGTGCAGACACCTTCATACAGGTTAGGTCGCAAACGGAGGGTCACCTAAAGTCGGATTCTTGCTTTTCCCTCTGCATCCTCTAACTCGGGGGGCCGTCTCGCTGCCCGCCTAGTGGTCTGAGCGGGAACCCAGCAGGCACGGCGATGCTGCTCTACTGCGCGTGCTCTATAGCCGGGTGATGAGGACAGCTTACTGATTCTATCGCCTAAAGATCTTTTGAGTTTGCTTTTTGTCTCCTGCGTTCTCACGGGTACTATCTTAGATTCCTGTGATTTCTTATCTAGGCTGCTGACTACTGCAAAAGTCACTTTTCTCCTAACCAAAAAAACAAACAAATAAACAACAACAACAAAAAACCCACACCAGAAAACATCATTTCCCTCTGGTTTACCTTCTATACCCATACAAGACTGGCCTTTCAGAGAGAGAACTCTCCGCCCTCTATCGACAAGTTTCCTTCCAATGGCTCGGGAGAGAAACGGGGCTCCTCAAGGTCTGGTGTCTTCCGACTTCTCTCCCGCTTTCTCTTCGTGCTCTAGCGGACTGTGTGTTATTTGCAGTTCCCCAAATACCACACGCTGGCTCACTCTCTACAGCCGTGTGCTTACAATTTCCGTCTGGAAGATCTGCGTTCTGTCTGGAAGGTCTTTCTGCTCTTTATAATGTAAAGCTGCAGCTGCAACCTCTCTGGGGCTTCTCTAACCTCTAAACCCACCGAGAGAGTATTAATCACTTCTGTCTAATGTGTAGAAGTTTCTTGTCTGCCTATTTGTTTGTTTGCATGTTGCCAAAACAAAGAAACCCCTCCATGGAAGCTGACTAGGTCCCAGAAACTGAATTCATAATCTTTTCAAGCCCCCACTTCCATAGTTTCTTTTATAAATATCCAAAATGAAACATTTGGTCTCAACGAAATTTAAATATTTCTAACAGCTATCATATTAAAATGTCTTAAATCCCTTCATGATCACCAATAAAAGTGTTACAAAACTGTAGTTTGACCAAGCATTTTAAAGCTCTACTCACCCAAAGGCTGATCACCTGTTTGCTCTTTGTTGTCTACAGAAAGATAAAAATGCAGATAAGAAAAGAGGTTATTGTCGGTGATGCAGATATCTGCAGGGTTAAAGATATATAGAAAGAAAGAACAATAACATCAACAGCATCAAAAGACAGAATGTGGTTTCTAATAGCTAACTAATAATTTTAAGATATTCACACTCCTGATAAACATACCTGGAGGGACAGAGTCAGAATCAGGACAGGGGAATGTTTTCGGAAATTCATCACCACAGCTGGGGGTAGCAATCTTTAACACGCTGGGTAGAAATTAGTCTGAAAATGGTGGCTGGTGGTAGCAGGCAGTAGCAGAAGGGTTAACGGTTACTGAGTGCCTGCCTGGTACTGCTCTGCGTGCTTTAAATGTGACAGATTTGAATAACCCTCGGTTTATCTATGAAGTATATACTTCCACCATTATATATATAAGGAATCTGAGACACAGAGAGATTAAGTCACTGGCGCAAAGTAATAGAGCTAACAAGCATCACTCCGGAGTTCATGCTCTCTGCCATCTAGGTACATAAAACGAAATACCTCCCACCCTGAGAACCACGCAGGAAGATACAGGGAAAGACGGGAGTGAAGTCAGTGATGTGTCTACTATTATACACAAGGCAATCCTTTTTCCATTTTTTTTTTTTAATTTATTATTTCTAGGAGAGAGAGAGAGACAGCGTGAGCAGGGGAGGGTCAGAGAGAGAGGGAGTCACAGACTGAAACAGGCTCCAGGCTCTGAGCTGGCAGTCAGCACAGAGCCCGACGCGGGGCTTGAACCCACGAACCGCGAGATCATGACCTAAGCGAAAGTCGGACGCTTAACCGACTAAGCCACCCAGGCGCCCCATCCATTTTTAACAACATACATAACACTTGCGGAGTCTATTAAAAGTTTATTTAAAAATTTTTTTTAATTAAAAAAATTTTTTAATGTTTATTGATTTTTGAGACAGAGAGAGACAGAGCACAAGCTGGGAAGGGGCAGAGAGAGAGGGAGACACAGAATCTAAAACAGGCTCCAGGCTCTGAGCTGTCAGCACAGAGCCCGATGTGGGGCTAGAGCCCTAAGACCGCGAGATCATGACCTGAGCTGAAGTCGGACACTTAACCGACTGAGCCACCCAGGGGCCCCTCTTTACAGTCTTATCATCTAGAATATTTTTTAATATTTCCACTTGCATGAAATTATAGTTCATATAAGAACCAATTTCAACCTTCGACTGTATTACTTAAATAAAGAAAAAAAATTACTAGTACTGCTATAGCCAAAGAATATCTACAGTACCTTTAAGTTATTATACTCAAGTTAATGTTTTATGTTTATATTACTCACCAGGATGTCCAAGATTATTTAATTCATCTAAAATGAAGTAAGAGAAAATAGATTAGTTTTAAATAACTGAATTGCTCATTTAGTACAAACAGCAAGACTAATCAAAGAAGTAGGTTTCAAGCTATTAAGGCATGTTTAGTTTAGAACTTTCCAAACACCTTCCAAGAGGAGGTGCGTAAGCAGTGAACACGGAGAAAGGCTGCTGGGTCAGCAGGACTTGGAGGTCATGACTACGTCCCCTGAACGGCAAAAAGCTGAACAGACTCATTCATAACGTGTTCACAGTTTTAGATATTCTGGCATTTGGGACAAAAAGAGTCAAAGGATAGGTCTGTGGCCTCAACCATAACCTTCCTCAAACTAAGAAACAATCTCAGATGATTTTTTCCTTTTTAATAAACTTTTACTTGTAGAACAGTTTGAGGTATTACAGACCCAATGTGAAGACAGTAGACTGGTTTCCCTATTTTAACATCTTATGTTTAGTAAGGTGTATCTGTCACAACTAACAAACTACTAATGTTCTTCCCCACCCCTCCCCAGGACCCCATTCAGGACACCACATTACATTTTCTTATGTCTCTTAAGGTTCTTGTGACAGTTTCTGAGACCTTCCTAGTTCTTGAGGGCCTCGATAGTTGTGACGATTACCAGTGAGATGCTTTGTAGAATCTCTCTTAATTTGAATTAGTTGATGTTTTTCTCATAGTTAGACGAATGTCATGTGTTTTTGGAGGTACACTAGTGTCAGAATTATTAACCTGTACTCTCTGGTATAGGACAGATAAAATCATCTACGCAAACACCCAGGGCATGATAGCCATCTATTTTTTCTTTATGAATCTTATGAATATGCAAATTAGCATTAACAATAAATTATCAATGTTGCACTGTTCCTAAGATGTCATGGAGGGCCTTATTCTTCTCTGTGATGTAAAATCAACCGAAGGCTATCATCTATTAGAGTACAGGGCTCTGTACAATTTCTTTTGCTTCTCGTCTTACAGACTTCATTCATTTCTAGTTACTTAGGTCGGCACCTTGTTCTTCCTTCCTCTCTTCACTGGGGTTGTTTCATACATTTGTAATACATTTAAATTCTCTGGTCACATCCTGCACTGCATCCTGGAATTCCCCCTCCTCTGGCCTCCTACTAAATGATTTTAAAAACTTGCATACAGGTATGCACCGTTACAACAGTCACACAGAATAGTTTCACTGCCCTAAAACAATCCCGAGCTTCCCCTATTCGATCCCCACTTTTGTCCTGATTAAGTATTGTTAACAAAATACAGAAAATGAAGTAAGTAACATCAGGTTCTACAGGCTAAAGAAATCCAAAAAAGACACGATGTGGGACACTGTTAATGGTATGTGTCAATCTACCAATTATGAAACATCTCAACTTTTACACTTTTTTAGAAAGAAAAGTTGGATCCAATTTTTCCATGGTAAACTTCTGAAGTAGTTGCATAGTTGGATCTTCATCTCCAAATGTGCCGAAAAGATGTATGTGAAAATTAGAATTTAATAGTGTTTGCTGCTGTAAAAACCACAGAGAATCATACAGGTGTAGAAGGGGCACAGCACGGCGGTAATTTCCATGCACTGCCCTGAAGCCAAACAGCAGCACTAGTTTTCCTTTGTTCTTAGATACCCAATGTTAGGAAGGTTTAAAAAATCATGCAATCAGGCAAAAAAGGAGTTAAGAGAAGAAAGACGAGTTTGTTAGATTTCTTCACATAGCTTCCCTCATGTAAGGCCTCTGTAGACAACAGGACCAGGATCCCTTCATGCTAGAGATCATTCCTGTTCAAAAGTGTGCATCAGGACAAACTTCACCGTGACCCCACAGAGATATGAAAGACAGGAAAGCCCAGGAACCAAAAGATTTAACTTTTTTTTTTTTTTCACTTTACCCAAGTAGAGCCCAAGATTATATAAAAGTTTAGAGCAGGAACTGAAAAAAATACTCAGCTATCTACAAATCCAATTTTGTAAAACAATGGGACATACTAAGGGAAGAAGGTAGCTTAAGTATTAAAATGTACTCAGGAGAACTTACACACAAGTCTTTGCATAATTAAAACAATTTAAAAGTTTATGTTGAAGTATTTTCCAGTTCTCTTTAGGTATTATGGTACAGATGACATGGTGGTTTAATCCACAGACTTGTAGCTTTCAAAGATGGATCTTGATTCATAAAATTGTTTATATTAAAATAGAAATATTAGATATTGGACAAAACTTGTTCCACAAGAAATTGCCCATCCTGAGGCTCGCACAGAAAGCACGTTCACATTAGAGCAGCATATGATCAGGGCTAAAAGGATGGCTAAAATCATCGAAACAGCTATCCGTGGTAGTATAGCCATCCATCCTTTAACAAATTCTCTAGATAAAAATTAACATTAAGAATTAACTGCAAACATTCCCTATTCACAAGATGTGCAGAGATGCTATTAGACGCAACAGAAGATAAACTGAAAATTAGGTACTTTAATTGTGTGTTCGTCTGTTTGACAGTGTTGCTGGCAATTGACGAAACTCAAGAGTAAGATACGATATTGTTCAGTGAAATTTCTTTCTTACAGCTAGTATTTTTTCCGTCACTGCACCAGCAGGCTAGACAGAGCATTGCACCACTCCCCAGAGAAACCAGCATGCAGGACATTTGGTTTCAAACCAAAGGATGACACTACCTTCAGTGCACTCCACTGCCTCATCTGTTCTTCCTTGTTTCAGAAAAAACAAACGTGAATATACTTAATTCATGATCTTAGGAAGGGCAGCCATCAGGTAAACAGAGAAATAAATATCACAGAAACATGCTAGCAAACCAACATACGCATCGACATCTCCTACTGCTGACAACCTACCTATAAATGCAGTAAGCTTGACCAGAACAACTCCCAAACTACCAACTTCGTAATGGGGGTCGTTAGTTAAGAATCATTCTTTCCTTTCTAGGTCTGTGATGATTATTTTAAAAAATGTTTTATTGAAAATCTTTTCCCACTTAAATCAAGATTTTTATAAAAGTTTTAAAGAATACTTTTCCCCCCATAAATGTTTATGATTGTGATTTTAGTATATACTCTCTCGAATTTCTATATAAACAACATAACTCCTGATACTTCACACGCCATTGAACAGAATGGGGTAAAAGGCAGAATTTCCGCTGCTTAAATGTTTCATTTTAAATAATTTATATGGTGCTCCGTTTGTCAGGACGCGGCGTAAGACTGCTCACCTATGATGACTTCCACCTTCTTGCTATCTTGACTGTCTCGATCATTGTACACGTGACACCAGTAGGTTCCCCGGTGTTCCAGATCCACATAAGGCACCTGTTGTCAACATCAGACCACACACACATTTCCTTTTCAATTTTAATTCAAACTGGCTCGGAGTAAAAGTTATTTTTCTTTTTAAATGTTTTAATGTTTTATTTATTTATTTATTTAATTTATTTATTTTCCATTCATAAGCATTTATTGAGTGCTGCCTGGTTGGCCAGAGCTGGGGGGGCAGGGCCAGGGTGACTCAAGGCCACCTCCTCCTTCATGGGGGGCTCTTTAAGCAGCGCTCCCAGGCCCTGCTCTCTTAGCCGGGCCTCCAGGACCCACGGGCAGGCCCTTGCAAGCTGGATCGCCCTTAAAATACATCTTCCACCGAGCTTGGGTGCCCCTACGCAGCGGAAGGCAGCATCGCCATCCTCACTGCACCGGCCTCCTAGGCAGAAGCGGAGGGACAGCAGGCGGAGGGCAAAGGTCCAGAAGACTTCCCGGCACCTTTGGAACCTGCGCAGGCCACCGCTGCCGCTGCTCCTCCTGGGGCCGTGTTTTATTTATTTTTGAGAGAGAGATAGAGACAGTGTGAGCAGGGGAGGGTCAGAGACAGAGGGAGACACAGAATCTGAAACAGGCTCCAGGCTGCAAGCTGTCAGCACAGAGCCTGATGCGGGGCTCAAACCCACAAACCATGAGATCATGACCTGAGCGGAAGCTGGACGCTTAACCGACTGAGCCACCCAGGAGCCCCAAAAGGACTTTAGATATTCTTACATTATTTCCATTTACTAAACTAAGCATTAGCAGGCAAACAATACAGCGATTCCTACACCGTGAGTTTGGCGCGATACTGTTTGACATCTCAGTACGAGACCCTAGATGTGGGCTAGTGTTACGTTCCACTTTTTAGATTTCCACATTTAGAAATATAAGGATCAGTTAAGACTGCATAAGGGACTTGAAATGAAAATAAGGAAAACATTAAAACTCCCCAAAGGATATGAATTTTAATGTTTGTCTTAATGTTCAATTATATTATTTTATGTATCAACACAAAATACGCAAATAACCATTGCCTACCATGTATAGCTTTTTTGTCTCGTGTACTAACGGCGATTCATTTTTGAACCACTGGTAGTGAGGAAGAGGGCTCCCCACAGCAACGCACTGCAGGGCCAGTGTGCTGCCCGGCATCAGCTTCTGGGGCCTCGGTTCGACACAGATTTGCAACTTGGACTCAGAGACGCCATCCAAACTCCCTGAAATTAAGAGAAAAATATCACTGAACATAAATAAAACCTCTAGATTAAAAATAATCTTTCTTCCTGTTAACTAAAGATGTGTTTTCAAGTTAATTTTTTTGAAACCCTTAATAGCATCTCCCCAAACTATGTTTCATAAAACTGTGGTGCTTCTGGAAATACCAAGGGATGTTCTGTGGATAAAAGGAAGCAGTGGAGGGGCGCCGTGGTGGCTCAGCAGGTTAAGCACCCAACTCTTGGTTTTGGCTCAGGTCGTGATCTTATGGTGTGTGAGTTCGAGTCCTGCATTGGGCTCTATCCGGACACTGCAGAGCCTGCTTGGGATCCTCTCTCTGAACCTCTCTGCCCTTCCCCTGCTCTTTCTCTAGGTCTTTCTCTCTCAAAAATAAATAAAAACTTAAAAGAAAGTCAGAAAAAAGGGGATGCTCAAGAGAAGTAAGGTCAGAAAATTCTGGGTTAAACAAAGTTGCACAGACTTTTTTTTTTAATTGCAGGACTTCTCAGAGCTTTAATCGGTTAGTATGCTTTGTGTTTTTAAGAAGGGAAAATCATTCAAGTGGGTTTACATGTGCTTGGCCACAGAATCTTTTTGGTGGGGGCAAATGACTTAGTAACACCTGGAGTGATATTCATATTCAACACAGAAAGTGCTACATTCTACTGTTTAGCTTATTAAAAGGAGGAGTGTTGTTATTAGCATGAAATTAATATGGAGGGGATATCACTAGAATTTATTCCTGAGGTAGACACTAGAGAGCATTATTTACTGAACACGTGGGTTGCTGTAAGGCCCTCGGGGAAGGGGCCTTACACCAGTCTGGGCATAATACTAAGTCTCTGTCATGAAACTTGGTGCCTCACACAGTGCAGGTAATCAGTCTTGGTGAATGAATAGGATTGCATATACTTAACTTTATTTTTTTCATTTTTCTAAAACAGTTTAATTAAAGAAAGGTGAAGATTCTGAAAAAATTGGAGGGGGAAGAACCCAAAAGAGCACACCGTGGGAGTCCAGTGGCTCAGTCACCAAGAAACACTACCCTTGAAAAAGATATGTAAGTTTAATACAAATTTTATACAAAGAAAATGTGAAAAAATACCTCCATATGCTAAAAGCAATTAGGCTTCACAGATAAGGCCAGTTAGGCTATTTTATTTTTGGGGGCCTATAATTCACAAATGTTCTTTCTCTTTTTTCTTCTATTTTTTTTTTAAACGTTTTATTTATTTCGGGGAGAGAGAGAGAGAGAGAGAGCGCATGAGCAGGGGAGGGTCAGAGAGAAAGGGAGACACAGAATCAGAAGCAGGCTCCAGGCTCTGAGCTGGATGTCAGCACAGAGCCCAACGCGGGGCTCTAACCCATGAACCGTGAAATCATGACCTCAGCCGAAGTCAGATGCTTAACCGACTGAGCCACCCAGCCACCCCTCTTTTTTTCTTCTATTATTTCTTTTTAGTTCTTCTCTAATATGGGGAACTAGCTGGAGACTGTACAGTTCACATCCTCTTATCAACAAAGAGAAAGCAGACAGGACTAAAATGTACAAGAGAATGTACTGGGATGATATCGTACAATTAGTTTTCTCATATACACATATCACCTTTCATTTTGTTCAATGCTTTTTGCTCTACATGACATACAAAATGGCACCACCGGCCACGCAGCGGAACGGCATGGCCAGCATCTGACCTTCCGTCACACTGCCTTTGTTTCATGGTTATGCAAGAATAAATAAACACATACACGCTTCACCCTGACTCAAATGTCCCCTGCATCCTTGGGATTTCACTTATAAACATATTAAAGTTCATTACATGCACAGAAGTATTCTAGAAAGATAAAAATAGTTCCCTTAATTAATCATGACTATTTTTAGAGACCATTTATTCAGTTATAGGAGAAGCTAAAGTGAGAGAGAAGAGTGGAAGACAGACTGGTGACAGAAAGTCTGTTTCCCACCTTTTCTTCTTGTCCAGCAAAATGACAAAGAATATGGTTCTGGACTGTGAGTGTGAATAGAGAAAACAACATCTGACGGCTACTCTTTAGGAGAGACTGATTTTTTTAAATCAATACTAGCTCTTGGACTAAAAAGATAGATGACAGAGACTAGAAAAACAGTCTGATGAAATACTTTACTGCAGTGAGTGATATGTGCCCTTTCACGTCAATATCAGCTCTCGAGGTTTTATTCCACAACACAATACGTTCAGACAAGGGTTTGGGAGAAACATATACAGTGGAGAAAGAAAGAGAAGGGAAGTTCCCAGAGGTCAGCACCAGGGCCAGTCAGGTTTCAGGCCATCCTAAGGCATCTGCACGCGTGTGTGTGTTTGTGTGTGTGTGTGTGTGTGTGTGTGTGTGTGTGAATCTTCACAGAGAGGAAATCAAAGCACACGAGATAAAATCTTAACAACTGGTGATCTTATATTGGTGATAAGCACATATGTGAGCTTCCTTTCCAGTACTATTTTTGAGACCGTGAAATTAAACATTTGAAATAAAGTAAGGCAATTCCCATTCCAGTAGTCAACTGAATCTATCACTTACCCTGAAAGTTTCCCGTTACTTCTGCGACATCACAAACATCCAGCTGTGACCACTGGCTGAATTCAAAGGTGAAATTGTTATTCACTCGACAGACATAAAAGCCGGCATCTTTGACGTGCACGGTGTTAAAAATAAGCTCTGATGCATTTCCGTTTGGAATCTGTTGAAAGAATCAGTAAGAGAATGTAAATGAAGGACTCATCAAAACACACCTTATAAAATGTGCTGTGCGAAAAATGCACTGATTTCTTTGGAGCTTTGAAAAGCCTATTTTTTTTTTTAAGTCCTAAAATATTTTTTACTTAAAAAAAAAAAATTTTGAGTAATTTAAGACTAAACTCTTAAAAATCCACACTCTTTTACAAATGCATTAACCAGAGAGTCAAGCTCTCTCCCATATTTCTTCTAAAAACTAACAAAAAATGATCTGTTCTGTCATTTAAAAGTGTTTGAATCATCAGTATTTAAAGAATCTACAGTGGCAAATGTATAAGTAACACAGAAAGTTAGGCCTGGCTATTAATTTCAGTTAGGGCCAGATTAGCTGTGAGTACGTAAGCAAGTTATTTCACCTTGGGTTCCCATTTCCTCATCTGCAAAACTCCGTAAGAGGACGGACTCCTTAACCACTACACTTCTTTCAGGGAGGGGGCGGAGAAGGGCGATGGAAAGCACAGCGGTGATGGGAAGGAATGGCCAGCCAAGGGTCTCCCAAGCTCTACCCCAGGGCTCTGGTCACCGCATCAAGGTTTCTTTCCCTGTACTCTTTACTTCTGTAAGTGCCACCCACCTCCAGCACGTTGCCAAGGGGCTAAGTCGTTCTACTACATCAGAGGTTCCTTGCAAATGTAATTTAATAAGTTCATCTCTCTCCCTCTCTCTCCAAACCCCAACCAACTGAATTCAACTCTCCTCCCCTCAGAGCCCGCACCAGAGCAAGAGCACTTTGCTGTAGGACGGCAGGCTGCACTTAGCACCATGTTAATGTGCTAGGTCGGCTTTCCTACCAGCCTATTAACGCAGACTTTCTGTCTCCTCAAACCTCCTATAATCCTGCTTCTTTCAGCCACTGACTTCAGATAGAACCTCTCCTCCTTCTGCCCCCAAAGCACACAAACCTTCCATGTTTCTCTTCATAGCTGCTGTCTTCTCTCCTCTTACAATGGAAAATGCATCTCCCAAAGCAAAGGCTACTTGGGCTTCGGTCTGTGGGAATCCACTGAGAACCTCACGGTTGGTATGCGGACTAGTTCAAGCTGAAGAACATCTGGGATCGACAGATGCAGACGGCAGCTTTCTCAGACTGCCCTATCTGACTACAAGCAAACGCTTCTGGGAAACGAGGCTACCGTAAATTCCTTCTTCAGGGTGACTATCCAGGAAGGAGACCAAGAATAAACCTACCATAAATCCCCTCTCCAGGAGTTTTATGGCCATACTGAAGACGAGAAGACCACTTGTACCTACACGAATAAATATTATCACAAATTTTCCTATTATTTATTTCCTATCTATTTATTCTTCTATTTATTTCTATATCTATTTCTATTTCTATCTATTTCTGTATCTATCTATTTATTCCTATTATTTCCTATCTATTTATTCTTCTAGAAACCTCTCTGTATTTTGTAAAGAAAGCCACTTGTTCTTCCTGTAGAAGAAGCCACTTGTTTCTCCCTCCTCCTTTTCCCTATTAAATAAGTATATAAGCCTCTAATATACTCATGGAGCTACTTCCTTTCTAAGTCCCCATAGGAAAGAACTTTTTCTCTTGTTAACCTGTATTTCATCAGTTAATTCACAGGCACCCAGAGACTGAACCTAAGAGGGTAGAGGGAAACTGTTTTCTCTTCTGCCAATCCCATCCTCTGAGCTTGCTCCTTGCAATGGTCTCCCTGCTTTAGCATCTATTTCTTTTATTATATCACTCCCAAAAACATACTCTAGGATTCTCTTCCTTAAACAAAAAACCCCAACAAACCTCCCTCGACCCGTGTTCCCTCCTCTCAGCAGAACTGAAAATGCTAACTGCCCCTTCTGTCCTAAAATACTTTCCCTTTTAGGCTTCATATCACCCTCTGCTGGGCGTCCTCCAATCCCTCTTCCAGATTCCTCTCAGTCTCTATACTGGCTCCTCTTCTGCCACCTCACGCAGATGTCCGGCAGGCGTTTCGAAGTTAACACATCTAACACCAAATCCTTGCTTTTCCTCCCTGAATCGATTTCCCTCCCAACTGGCACAACCTCAGGAAAGAACATGTCCCCAGATGCGTCAGTAAAGCATCCTGGGGCCATCCTCGACCCTGCATTTTCCCTCACGCTCCAGCCATGCTCTATGGGGTCTGGCTGACCCTGCTTCTAGAATAAGCTGGCCTGGGCCCTTTGTTCACGCTCCACGCTCAGACGGAGCGTGCCTGCCCAAAGTAGCCAACCATCTTTTAAAAGAAGAAGGGGGTCTTGACTGGAGAAACTGGCAGAGAGATGCTCCCCTGAAACTATAAAAACATTGGTCTGGGTTTCAAGATGCCCAAGGAGGCTGCTGAGGGCCCCTATATTGACAAGAAATGCCCCTTCACTGCTAATGTCCCCACCCGAGGGTGGATGCAGTCAGGTGTGGTGACCAAGATGAAGACGCAGAAGACCACTGTCACCCACCGCGACTACCGCCGCTGCATGGGGAGCACAGCGCTTCGAGGAAAACCACGAGAACGTGCCCACGCACCTGTCCCCGGCTTCAGGGGTCCAGATCGGCAACCCTGTCACAGTGGGCGAGGGTTGGCCCTTGAGCAGCACTGCGCTTCTATGTGCTCAAAGGCGCGAAGGCTACCGGCAACCAGAAGCAATTCCAGAAGTTCCAAAACTAGACATCTGCCCACACCCTCCAAAGAAAATAAAGTTATTTTTCAAAAAAAAAGAGAGACTTTGCTTGGAACATAATTTGTTGTAAGGAATTCTGTATGGATACGATAGAATGTACTGGTGATATTTACGATTTGTTAACATTGTTGCTCCAAGTAATTCCTAATTTCCATAATTTTTAGAGACCAGGGAATTGATTTTAGTATTGTCACCTTTTTTTTTATATGACAATTTTTGGAACGGTCTCAACGAAATGATGATTATTCACTACTTCCGTAATAACACAACCATGTGTATCAGATCAAAATTCTAAAACATACACTCAGGATAATGATGCTAATTAATTTGCTACCATTCTTTCTTCCTATGACTGATAAAGTAAAGTACATTAAAAAAGTTACCTCTTTATTCATTTTGAACCATTGATATTGTACAAAGGGGTGTCCTGTTGCCCGGCAACATAGCTTCACAAACTGTCCAGCCAAGACTGCCTTTGATTCTGGGTTTACAGTGATCCTTATTCCTTAAAAAAAAAAGAAGAAGAAGAAAGAAAAAAAAAATTAAGTTACAGAAGAGAAGTTTTTCCTTTTTATGTTTCTGAAACCACATTAAAGAAAAAAGCATTTTGGAAATAACCTGCGTATTCATCCTAGCTGTAAACTGCCCATTCATAGGCCCTTCCCCGCCAGATCACGCATCTGTGAGGTCCAGGCTTCGTAAAACCAAGAGGAAAGAAACTCATCCGCAGAAGACTTTGATCTACTGTACTTCCCGTGACCAGAGGAGAAAACAGTTTGCCACGTTTCTTCAACTCTTAGAAATTTTTTCTGCGTTCTAGCACCTCTGAAATCAGGATGCACCTTCTAACAGATCTATGCTAGACACCAGTCATGATGCAGTTCTCAGTGCTGGCTCGTCAAATACTTGGCCACAAATGCTCATTTGGCTGGGATTTCAGTTGAGGTAGGGGCACTGTGACAGTAAGACAAGTGTTGGCCGCTGAGAGTGTCTCCAAAAGGCATCTGAATGTCAATGCTAGGACTTAGCATTAAAACGAAACTGTTCTGTACGCAGGAAGGCACGGAAACAGAACAGCAGGACGTAAATCTGAAAAATGGGATACAAACATTTCTTATCTGAGAAAGGACTATCAGCATCAAAACTTGGAAATTTAAAGAAAATCCTAAGTCAATAATGGAATACCCTCTGCCTCCCGCCTCCCTCTCAGTTCGTCTCTCTGGGAAAGCCAGCTGCCGTGTCACGGGGACACCAGGCAGCCTGGTGGGAGGCCCACGTGGTAAGGAGAGCAAGCTGGGACTCCTGTCAACGGCCCTATGAGTGACCTATCTGAGAACCGTCCAACCCCAGGCAAACAGATGGCTGCGGCCCTGCCTAACAGCTGGACCCCCCACCTCAGCAGAGGCCAAGGCTGGAGCCAAGACCACCTCGCCAAGCCACTTCCAGGTTCCTATTCTCTGAAACTGTGTGAAGTGGGGCGCCTGGGTGGCTCAGTTGGTTGAGCGTCCAACTTTGGCTCAGGTCATGATCTCACGGTTCGTGGGTGCAAGCTCCACATCAGGCTCTGTGCTGACAGCTAGCTCAGAGCCTGGAGCCTGCTTTGGATTCTGTATCTCTCTCTCTCTCTGACCCTCCCCTGCCTACACTGTCTCTCTGTCTCCCAGAAATAAAGAAAACATTAAAAAAAAAGGAAAAAAAAAGAAACTGTGTGAAGTAATACATGGTTGTTTATTAAGCTTGGGGTTTGGGGGTAATTTGTTATACAGCAACAGATAACTGATACAAAAAAAACCAAAGTTAGGAAATTTTATATTTGCCAAATTAATAATACAGAAACGAGAGTTAGCTGGCTTTTAGGAAGGAAGAAGGAATGATCATTAAAACCTGTAAATATGTTAACTAACTTGGATTTAAATTTAACAAAAAACTTATAAAATGTAATTCCCTGAACCTAGTTTTATTTTCTTTCCTCATCTAGCCTGAATATGATCTCATAACTGTATGTTTTTCCTCTATGACCCACCAACCCAAAGGAACAAAACAAGATTACAATTGAAGAAGAGTGAGTCCAAACACCAGCAGTCTTAATACACCTGAGACGTTAAACTTCCCAGGACAAAAATAGTAAATAAGGTAAAACAGGTATGTGAAAACCATTCCAGAAAGATACCAAATAAAACCAAAATCCAAAATAAATACTTATTGCACACTTACTACATTTGAGGGTCTGGAGAAATCCTTGAAAATCGTTAGTAAAGAGAGCACAGCCTCTCAAAAGAGAATTGTTTATTTATTTTCTAGTTTATTCTCAAAAGAGAATGTTTGTTTATTTACTTTCCAGTTTATTGTCAAGTTGGTTTCCATACAACACTCAGTGCTCATCCCAAAAAGTGCCCTCCTCAATGCCCATCACCCATTTCCCCCTCTCCCTCACCCCCCATAAACCCTCAGTGTGTTCTCAGTTTTTAAGAGTCTCTTATGGTTTGCCTTCCTCTCTCTCCTTAACTGTTTTTCCTCCCCCTGCTCCCCTATGGCCCTCTGTTAAGTTTCTCCTGTTTCACATATGAGTGAAAACATATGGTATCTGTCCTTCTCTGCCTGACTTATTTCGCTCAGCATAACACCCTCGAGTTCCATCCATGTTGCTACACATGGCCAGATTTCATTCTTTCTCATTGCCATGTAGTATTCCATTGTATAGATAAACCATATCTCCTTGATCCATTCGCAGTTGATGGACAGTTAGCCTTCAAAAGAGAATTTAAAACCTTACCAAGGTAGAACTTTCCTATACAATAATTCTTTATGTCAGCACCGTATGGAAGAAGTGACACTTCTGGACTCTGTACTATGTGTTGGTTAGAAAGTACATGCTGAGGGGCGCCTGGGTGGCTTAGTCGGTTAAGCGTCCGACTTTCACTTGGGTCATGATCTCGTGGTTCGTGGGTTTGAGCCCCGCGTCGGGCTCTGTGCTGACTGCCAGCTCGGAGCCTGGAGCCTATTTCAGAGTCTGTGTCTCCCTCTCTCTCTGACCCTCCCCTGCTCATGCTGTCTCTCTCTCTCTCTCAGAAATAAATAAAAAACATTAAAAAAAAAAAAAAAGAAAAGAAAGTACACGCTGAAGGCAGAAAATGGGATGAGTGCCCTCACCTCGGCCAGCAGATTCACAGCACTGCATTTAAGGTTCCCAAAGCCAGCCTTTGGCTAGGAAAGACCTATGTCACAACTCCAAGATAGAAAGATTCTGGTTTTCAAAGTTTATGTGTGATAAGAAAGGAAAAAAAGTTGTAACAGAAGAAGGGGACAAATCTGAAAAATACGGGAGTTGTGGCTAAATTGGCTTTAAAACGTGGACGTCTTCCAGCCATCTCCAACTCGACGTGTCCCAAGTCCCTGTCGAACAAGATCTGCTCCTGCGAGAGGCCCTGCTGTCTTCCATCTCAGCCCTTCCTCATGCATCCAGTTACGCAGGGCGAAAACCTGAGCAGTCCTCCCGAACCCCTCCTCCCTCCCTCCCTCATTCTCCACTTGTGATTTCTCTGCAAGTCCTGTAAGTTCTGCTTGCACGTCTCCTCACCTGCAATGCCATGGTCTTAATCCAAGCCCCCATCGGATGCTAAGGGAACCGTATTACAGCCTCACCCTGGTTTCCTGGCTTCCAACCAGCAGCCCAAAGGTCTTCTTTTATTTTCATTTTTAATTTTTATTTATTTTGAGAGAGAGAGAGAGAGAAAGCATGAACAGAGGAGGAGGAAAGAAAGAGAGAGACACACACAGAATCCCAAGCAGGCTCTGCACCATCAGCACAGAGCCCGGGGCAAGGCTTGAACCCACAAACAGGGAGATCATGACCTGAGCGGAAACCAAGAGTCAGACACTTAACCAACTAAGCCACTCAGGTGCTCCCAAAAGGTCTTTTTAAAACATAGATGAATGGATATCATTCCTCTGATTAAAACCCTCAACTGACCTCATATTGTACTTAGAATAAAATCCAAACTCCTCATCATGGCCTTAAGGTCCTACCTAAACTGACCCCTCTGACCTTGTCCCCTCCCCCTCTCCTGGCTCCAGCCCACTGGCCTTCTTTGCAGAAACCAGCTATTTCCTACCGGTCCCCTGCTGGGTTTCTTTCTCATCATTAGGTCTCTAGTTTCGCCAGAACGTCTCTAAACGAGCTGCCCCCCACCCCCACCTCCTCTATTATACTCACCCCACCTCATGGTCCTCACGGCACTAACCATCTGAAATCCGGGTTTTATGTCTCACCTACTGAACCAAAGCTTCGTGTCAGGAAGGATCCTGTTGTTCTTAGTCACCAGTTTACCCAGCATCTAGAACAGTGCCCGGTATATTGTGATAACAGTGAGTGTTCAACACGTATCTGCTGCATGAACGTGTACCCCCATCATCATAATAAAAACTACTAGGCAGCGATTTACTGACTGCTTCATGCGTGCCAGGCCTTTTGATCTCTAACCCTCAAAAGAACCATATGGGTTAGATACTGATTAGATCTATGTTACAATGAAGAAAATGAAGTTATTTCCAAAAAGGCATCCAAATTACCTTGAATATAGTATTTAACCTCTAAGCCTAATTTTTTTTTCCCATTGTAAAATGGCAGAACCAGAATGCAACCTAGGTTTTCTTGGGCCTTAACATCCCTATGCTTTTGTTAATCCAGTGATTCTTTTTTTTTTTTCCTTTGCTTTGTGAAGGTACATCTGACGAATGAAACATGTATAAAATTAGAGTGTAAAATGTGAGAATATACATACACATTGTGAAGCGATTATCACAACTGACTTAACTAATACATCCATCACCTCACATAGTTATTTTCCAGTGAGTTTTAAAAATATTTTATGTATTTTGAGAGACAGAGAGAGAGCGAGTGCGTGCCAAAGCAGGGGAGGGACAGAGAGCGACGGAGACAGAGAGAGAATCCCAAGCAGGCTCTGTGCTGTCAGTGCAGAGAGCAATGCAGATCCAATCCCACAAACTGTGAGATCATGACCTGAGCCGAAATCAAGGGTTGGACGCTTAACTGAGCTACCCAGGCGTCCCCCCAACTTTTTTTTTTTTAAAAGATTTTATTTTTAGGTAATCTCAACCCCCAACGTGGGGCTTGAACTCACGACCCTGAGATAGAGTCACATGCTGCACTGACCGAGCCAGCCAGGCGCCCCTCTGGTGATGTATACCGTACCTCCCGTGTCTATCTCCCGCCACAGTGAGAGGCCGGGCAGAGTGCAGTGTCCCGCCCCATGGCACCACTTATGAATTTACCACGGCAAATACTGTCACCTGTTACACAAAGAGATGAGTGATGTAAACTAACGGACTTTCTCCCTACAGTGCCTTACAAAGAAACGAATGACTTTAATGGACAAAGAGCCCATCCTTGTCCTACAAAGGTGTCCTTCCTTTGTGTGGGAGATAAGACTAAATGATTTTTAATGTACATTCCAACTCAGTTTATACATCTGTCCTGTACCATCAGTTTCAGTAGTCTAGTCTTCAATAAGCAAAGCAAATAAATACATGTAATTATTACTTAAGGCTTCAAAGACCGAGAATTGAAAGGCACCCTGTGATTTGGAAACTGCCCTCGGTGAGTAGTAAAGACAAGAAGTTGCAGTACCTCCCATGCCTGAACCGCACAAATTTCCTTCCTCCCACGCAGCGCCATGCGGCAGGGAGCCATGGTCAACCTGTAACCACCCTCGCGCGGCGCCCACCACTCACAAGGTGCTGAACGAAGGTGAGGACAGAAGACGGCCCAGCGCTGCGGAGGGTGTACCAAGGCAAACAAACGAAAGTTGTGTTTGAAAGAGTGAATACACAGCTTCCTGGCAAACAAGTCTATTTTCAGATAACATCTGCAAAGAAGTCAAAGAGGTTACTTGATTTCCTGTAAGCCGGGAAGAGTCTGAACTAGGTATGATGGACCATGAGGATCGCGCATTCAACACACACCTAGGTAGATCACAGATGCAGGACACTGACTGATAAAACTCAAAACCTGTTGGAGTTCCCAAATGTAAATTAGGGTGATTCCAGACAGGCTCACCAGAGCTTCCCTTTAAGTTACTGTCTCTCGAGATGCCTTTAAATGTCAGTGTCTGTACAAACAGCTGCTCCAGGGACGGAAGTATTCTAAACACTACAGTCTATCTGTTTTCAGAGACCATGAACCAAAATCCCTTTCCATCAGCTTCTGTCCAAAACTCATCGTCAAAGTTATATTAAGAATTTCTAAGCTATCTTTGCAAGTGCCTCCTGCTGTCCCCGAATAAATCCCTTTTCTCTCCCTGCACCGGTCTCCACCCCAGCACAAACACAGCATGTCCATGGACGTCCCTCTCACACGTCAGGGTACATCTGCACCTACACTGGCTGAACCTCGTCTCCTCATCACACCCCTTCTTCTCCCACATCAGTCACTGACCCTGGACACCCGGGGGCACACGCACCTTCTCTGAGACCTCAACAGCCCTTTCCATCTTTCTTCCCTTCTCTCTTCTCTTTACTCCCATCCATACCACTGCTGCCTCTTTTCACTTCTTGATATTCTTTCTTCTTTTAAAAAAGTTTTTAACATTTTTATATATTTTTGAGACAGAGAGAGACAGAGCATGAGCTGGGGAGGGGCAGAGGGAGGGAGACACAGAATCTGAAACAGGCTCCAGGCTCTGAGCTGCCAGCACAGAGCCCAACGCAGGGCTCAAACCCACAGACCGCGAGATCATGACCTGAGCTGGTCAGTTGCTTAACCCACTGAGCCACCCAGGCGCCCTGATACTTTCCTTTCAGAAACTTCTGTCACTCACAAAACACAAAAAGTTGCTCATGAGATCTCGTAGGCACACTTATTAATTTGGCAAGGACAGGAAATTGCAGTCCATGGGTTCAAGAGGCAACTGGGGTAATAATTCATCACCAAGTTCCTCAAATAGCCCAGAAATTTCTTAGCATGACAGAATTGACATTGAGTCCAAGCTGGGGTCAGCAGACCTGGGCTCTAGTCTACTTTTGTCAATAACTGTGACTCTGGCGCAGTGGTAACCACTGGAAGTCTCACTTTCCAGATAAATGTGTGCTCACATTTAAAATTTAAGTGTTCATAGTAGCACAGTTCTGTTCCTTCACAGAACTATAAAGATGGTTCTGAACTAAAGGTATTTTTGTAATGTTTTATTTATTTTTGAGAGAGAGAGCGAGAGCAAGTGAGAGAGAGCAAGAGCACATGTAGGGGAGGGGCAGAGAGAGAGACAGAATCCAAAGCAGGCTACAGGCTCTGAGCTGTCAGCACAGAGCCTGACACAGGACTCCAATTCACGAACCATGAGATCATGACCTGAATCAAAGTGAGACGCTTAACCCACTAAGCCCCTTAGGTGCCCCTAAACTAAAGGTATTTTGGAAATGAGTGAATAATATTCAACCATCTTGGCTCCCGTCTTAAAGACAATAAAAATAATTAAAAAGATAAAATTCTGATATCAGAAACATAACAGTAAGTGTGCTACAAGGAATTAAAAAGAAAAAGTGAAGTGATGTGAAACAAAAAATATGTGGGGCAAATGGAAAAGATGCCACTGGAGGGGTCTCAGCCAGAGCTGTCTGATATGTACGGAGAGTGAAGGACCTTTTGTATCAAGAAGGAAATAAAATGATAACATCACAAAGCTGAAGGAGGAATCTGGGATTCATCTACTGAAACCCACACGTAAGATGTTCCTTCCCTCTAACCATCCCCCTCATCTGGGCTCTGTTTCACCAATTTTGGGTCAGGACATCACTTCCTTGGCAGCCATTTTGTGACTGACAGAGCTACATAACTGATGGAGCCTCTAGTCTACTCAAGATGTTTTCACTTAACACAGAACAAACACAAACATCTTCAAGTGCACATCTAGGTTCATCATTTCCGAGGGATACAGATGCCAATACTGGTTCCTTGGTATCAGGGTTTTTGGTCCTTTAGTGAGAAAATAAAGGTCTAAAAAACCATTATGGACCAATGGTTCAAACAAGGTCAGCACCCATTCAGCGCTCCCGCTCCCCTCCAATTCCCCCTGAGGTGACCGAAGGAATAAAGGAGGTAAACAATCAGCGCTGGGAATGGGGACGGGCACCATCCACACACAAAAACCATAAGCAATTTTTCTAACATAAAGTACAGGTCAGAGAAACTGCGAGTGAGGAGTGGCTAGCCAATCCGTGTGCTGTGAAAAAGCCCAACTAGAAACAAAGCAGAGGAGGGTAAGCCTCAGTCCTACGGGGCTCCTTCAGAAAATATGTTAGGTGTCAGAGCCCATGGAGAGCATGAAGTTAGGGGTATTACCCTGGGCTTCGACCCCGTGCTAAGTGAGCGACCACCGGGCTTGGCTCCTAGTCAAGGGGATCGTTCCAGTTAGAGGCAGGGGGACATCTGCCCCAACTACTTCTCGACTAGCAACACAAATACGTAAAAGAAACCCAGTTTCTCAGAAAAAGAGAGAAACTCCTTACTACAGCCATCTCCTATGGTTATCTCTGGCTGTCCACTCACAAACCGGGATGGGATGGGCAAAATTAGACTAAAATAAATCTAAAGTTTCCTCTTATTTCTGCATTTAGGTCTGAAAGGTCTGTTCTGACGTTCACAGTACCTTGGACAAAAGTCACGCTACTCACCAAAGGCAGACTTCTCTAGAGAGAGTCAGAGAAAAGTCTTTGGACTTTCTGCGGAATAAGAACTAATGTCCTCCTATGAAAGTACCTTACTACAAAAAGGGAGAAAACGTGAGGACATATGTATTTTGTATTTTCACCAAGATACAGGAATACACTGAAGAGGGAAAACGGAAGATCAGCCGAGACTTGCTCCACACGTACTTGTTTTTATTATCGTGTAGGACGTGACCATTGACAGGTTTGTCTTTCCTGTTAAGACTACGGACCTCTCCTAGGCAGGAACTTTGGTTTTAATCATCTGTGAATCACAGTGCCAAGTGCAACGCCTGGAACAGCAAAGGGACTGGTTCATACAGGATTCTATACTACACTAAGTGTTTACTGAGTAAATGAGTAAAATCCCCAATCAAGTTGATTTCATCAAAGCTTGCCTTCTTATTTACAATAGTTTTTATTCTCAATATCCTTATTAAAATACTAAAACTTTCTCTAGAAATCTTTTTATTTAATTTATTTATTGGGGGGGAGGGGCAGCAAGAGAGGGAGAGAGAGAGGGAATCCCAAGCAGGCTCTGTGCTGTCAGTGTGGAGCCTGATGCGGAGCTCGATCTCACGAGCCATGAGATGATGACCTGAGCTGAAACCTAGAGCTGGGCACCCAACCACTGAGCCGCCCAGGCGCCCCTCTCTCTAAGCCTTATATTTCTTTATTCTGGTGTCTGCAAATATAGTCTTAGATCATTCACATAAAATGTGCATAGAAAGCTAACAATACGTCACTTCTTCCTGAAGTAATTTATCAGATCCTAAAATATGTCCTCTTAGATCAACGTTTAATATTCAAGTAACAACTGATTCCCAATGGATACTGTATGGCTAATATGACATAAAACTTCACAGAAACAGGGCGGTGTAAGTGTTAATGTAAAAATGTTAACATAGAAACTGCTTTCCTTGAGCCTAAGTGTCCATCAACAGATGAATGGATCAAGAAGATGTGGTTTATCTATACCATGGAATACTACATGGCAATGAGAAACAATGAAATCTGGCCATGTGTAGCAACATGGATGGACCTTGAGGGTGTTATGCTGAGCGAAAAAGTCAGGCAGAGAAGGACAAATATCATATGTGTGCACGTATAGGAGGATTAGGAGGAACTTAACAGAGGACCAAGGGGGAGAAGAAGGGGGAAATGGTGGGGGAAAGGGAGAGAGGCAAACCATGAGAGACTCTTGAATGCTGACAAAAACTGAGGACTGATGGATGGGGGGGGGAGGGATGGGCATGGAGGAGGACACTCGTGGGGATGAGCACTGGGTGTGATGTGGAAACTAATTTGACAATAAACTATTTGTAACAAAAAAAAAAAAAAAGAAACTGCTTTCCTTTCCCTGTTTCCCCTCAAATGCAAGAAAGTCCCACGGTATAACTCTCCAAAAGCTTGTTGGCCAAATATCAGAAGGATCAGTACAGGGGACCGAGCACTCCCAGTGACGTGCGAATCCTACTATTCGCAGGAAAACGCCAAGAGCAGAAATGGGCCTGTCAGACGAAGGTGAGATCACTCATGCTTATCAGGTCGGCCCCGGATTCACCGCTGGCTTGTCAAAAATCAAAACCTAAAATATCATCAAAAATTTCAGGCAGATCGTTACGCACAAATAAACATGTGACCCGATTTCGGTAAAGCCCAGTTTCACGCCTGGGAAACTCTGGAAACTCGGAAACCCAAGATGTCGGGCCAGGGGCCCCAGCACAGGCCGTGAGGCGGGAGGCCTCGGCCGCGGTGTGGCGGCCGCTCCCTGCGGCGTTCTTTCACCAACTTCGAGTGCCAGGGAGCGAGCACTTACTCTCATTTTATACACTTGGCAACCAACAGAGAAATTGGGTGTGATTACTGAAAAACGTAACGAGATATAAAAGTTGTATTTACTTCCTGGAGAGGTTTCCTGCGTTTTCAGAGCCCTGCTACCGTATTCTCTGAAGTACGAGAACTTAGCAGCTGAGCACCCCCGAGTGGCAGATTTCCTTGGTCACAACTTCTGGGTCCTATTCAAGGCACTGGGGATATAAAAGTTAAGGACTGTCACCTCACGAGGAAGCTCACAGACTGGTGACAGCCAATTTCGCTCCGACGCGGGCCGCATCAGCAGTGGTTATTTCCAGCCCATCCCTCCTGGTAGGAACAGGGACGTCATCAAAACGAGTTAACAACAGCGAATCTTATGATTGTTGCTGGGATAAAGATGAAGGCGAAGAACAGGCAGCGGGTATCCTGCCACTGCGCAGAAAGCCGCTCTTGGAGGGAAGCCAATGACGAGAAAGGAAGGGCAAAGATGAAAACAAGCCAGTTCCTTGAAAAGATGGTCTCTGGCCTCTCTTGAGCCCAATCTGCTCTGAGACTTTTCGGCTAGAATTTATTCCCTTTATCACGCCAAGCTGAGTCGGGGCTTCTGGTAAACATGGCTGACAGCAAACCACTACCACGTGCCCCTAGTTCCCGAACCCCAGAACTAAGTCAAAAATAAGATCTGAATTATAATGTTAGGTTCCTCGTGTTAAGCTAACCGTATTATCACAAATAACCTGGCCATGTAATAGAAACTGCATACCTCAAAACCACGTGAGCAGAGAGCGTGAGTCCTTAGCCCATGGCCTAATCTCGACTGGCCTCTCTGACTGTAGTGGGACCCGTAATGGCAAACTGGACCCCTGAGAAAGAGGGTCTGCAGTGCCGCTGCCAACCAGTGACTTAGCACACGTGGCCTCTCTTGCCTGATGTGACTGCAGAGGACCAACCCCATGTGTGTGTGTGTGTGGGGGGGAGGCTTTTCCTATCTCTCACACCCGATCCTGGAAGTAAGAAATCCCACTCAGTATTGGTATATCCAGAAAAAAAATCAAAGTTGAGTCAATCAATAATTCAAATGCATCATGTTGGCAAAATACTTAAACAATAAACATCTGTCACATCTGCTTTATCGCCTTCCTATAGATATGCACATATCAATAAATATGTATTTATTTATTTTTTTGGCTGCATTCTTTCTTTCTTCTTCTTTTTTAAAAAAATATCTACCCCCAATGTGGGGCTCAAACTCATGATTCCAAAATTAAGAGTCACGGGCTTTACTGACTGAGCCTTGGCTGCACTATTTCAACATAAACTATAGAAATCTTAACCCTAAATACTTTATAAGTTTTTTTTAAGTAGGCTCCACACCCAGTGTGGGGCTTGAGCTCACAACCCCAAGATCAAAAGTCCCATGCTCTACTGGCTGACCCAGCCAGGCACCCCATCCCCTAAATACTTTAGTATGCATCTCCTGGGAATAAAGATATTCTTCTATAGAGCTACACCATTATCCCATGATAATTCCCTAATATCCAATCTGTATGTTAAATCTAAATTGTTCTACATGTCCCCAAATTGTCTTCTATCTAGTTGATGTTTTTGAACCACAATCAAATCGATGTTCGTGTGTTGAATTTGCTTTTTATGTCTTCTTTAGTCTCAACCTGGGGGAGAAAATGAGGCTTCAAATGTTTACGTTTTCCAAAACTATTTAACACAATTCATTGTCAAACAAGATACTTTCCTCTTAGTTTGTCTCCACAAACTCCTGGGGAATATGCCTAAGAGAAGAACCTACCTGGGGGGCTGAGAAGCAGAAGAACTTCAGTGTGCTCCATTGCCTGCAGGAAGTCACTCAACTCTGTGACCGTACAACCTTTCTCACCCATTAGCTTCAGTAAACATAGGCTTGGGCTTCCTTCAGGCTCCAAGACCTTAAGAGAACACTGCTCCAAGTCCAGACAACTGCAAACAACAGATTTAATTCAAGTCAACAACGTTCTCCAACGTGATATGCCTGCTATATGTTTGGCATGGCTGCAGCTGTTATAGGGAATAAACCGCGAGTCGCTGAGTGGTGTCATTTATGAATCTACTGTCCTTTCCTCCTCCTTCTGCCTTCATGGGGGATTCCTCTCTACGCCTGTCTCCAGATGAGCTCCCGTGACAACTGAATCAGAAGATGAGAGAAATCTTAAAACAGGGAGTGAGAGAAATTAGCTTTGATACTGATCAAAATTTGTTCTTTAATTTGGGAACAGGGAATAAAAAGATCAGATAAGTTTCTCTACTCTTTCTTGCACTTTTATAAAGTGCAATATGACCCAAGAAAGAGACACAGATCTTTGAGACATCGTGAAAAATGAAAAAAAAAAAAACAACAACCCTTAACATACAGTATTTTATATTAGCAAAGGAGCATCCCTATGCGTGTGATCATGCGAATAAAGACACAAAACAATGTATGGTCTACATGATACCATTTTCATTAACATGAGCTTTTCTTATATGCAGAGTTAACTCGGAAAATAAAGGCAAGACCTAGCAGTAGGGCCGGTCCTGCAGAAGGGAGCCAGGGCAGCAGAGCTCAAAGCTGGACGCTTCACATTTCACTATAAACCTTTTGTACCGCTGAAGTTGTTACTATGTGTGCTCATTTTTTCAGCAAATTTTAAAAGACCATCAGTGCTACTGACATTCAAAGTACAGTACTTCTAAGCACCTAAAAATACTCTACCTTAGGGGGAAGACAAACTCTGGTGCGAGGGCCAAACCCACCCCGCCACCTGACTTTGTAAACAGTGTTGCTGGAATACAGTTATGCTCATTCACATCTACCTTCACAAACGTGGATGGGTGCCTTCCTGTTATAACAGCAGACGTGAGTCGCTGGTCTGCAAAGCTGAACATATGTGCTGTTTAGCTCCTTACAGAAAAAGTTTG